>CM010618.1:16410614-17010614 GCA_003430845.1 Xanthoceras sorbifolium
GAAAGAGGTTAAGGAGCTGGCTATTGCCAAGCTGGAGTAAGAAGCTGCTGATGGGCGAGTGGAGGCACCAATGGTCGAGGACGAGACTAATGGAAATACGAAGATCGGTCGTACGCAGGGAGGCGACCAGCTCAATGATCATCAATGACAACAACAACAAGACATCGTGGACATCTAAATTTAATTCTTTTTGTGGAATGTGGCCTTGGTGCCTTTTAACTTTTGGGGCCGAAAATTGCCCCTATCGAACTAGGTTTTCATGCCCCTTTATTTTCTTTTGGGCCGAGAATTGCCCTATTTGAACTTTGCTTCTAAGTTTGAAATATTTTTGTCGATCACTTATTTGTCTGTCATGAACAATTTTGCTTCTATATAACTTTGATTAAAATGTCGTCTATAGAGGAGTAATACTGTCGAACGAATCATGCTAAGATTTTCATGATTGTAGAACGGAAAGATAGTCAAATGCTTGACTGAAATGAAAATTTTTTGTAATTAACTCGTGTGTCGAGCAATTCAGTAAAATTTGTCGTATGTTGACAAAAAGGCTCGTAATTTACAATTGTCGAATGTAATTAAATGCTCATGTAAAGCGACTTTACAATTCGAATGTAATTTAATGATCATGTGTAGAGCAGTTTACAAGAATGTCGTTCAATATTTGTAGATGTTATTGCCCCGTAGTCTACAAGTCTTATTTATATGTTTCAAGACTATTTGTCGTGTGCTTGTCTTCTATGTCGTGTGTAGAGCATATGAACGTGTGATGGTCGAGCTCTTTAGCTTGTCATGAGAGCAAGGCTGCAATAAAGGCTTCGATTTGTCGATGAAAGTTAGGTTTATGGCCAACGGCCCTCCGACGCTCAAGTCAATAGAATATTTAAAGTAAAGAAAAAAAATAAAAAGATATTCACATACTTAAAATTAATTCAACTAAATTTTTCATATTTAACGAAAATTACGGATGTTACACTGAGACTTCAGATTGTATAAACTGTAGCACCCCCCGACCCGATCCGGCCGGACCGATCCGGGGCGCGCTACTCGGACTTTCACATCTTTTCCAAAACTTCATTTTTCATTTTAAAATCAGCGTGAGCCCATAAAACATTTTAAACTTTCTTTTCTAAGTGAGCCCATAGCAATAAATAAACTCTTTACGAAAATTCGGCAGAGTACTGTTGGTTTTTCGGACTTTCCAAAACCTGTTTTAACACAATTCAATTCACATTACATTTTCACAAACACTTCAATATCAATTTCAAACAACTGCGCACTCTGCCGTTTAGTGCGACTTATTAATCACAATTTATAAAATAAAACAGTTCAAACTTTATATATATATATATATATATATATATATATATATATACAGACATTCAAAAAGCATAATGTAATTAATTAAAACATATTACAAAACTTATTTACAATCCCCCTGTATATGCATGCTTTCAGAATATATATACATAACAAAAGTATAGCTACCCAACTGTACAATCCTGTGACTCGGTCTGCAATTCCTCCAGTTCTTCAGTCTTTCGCCTCGTCCGGATTCCTGGTACCTACGCGTTAGACACAAACTAACGCGCTAAGCATAAAGCTTAGTGGGTGTACTAAAAACTCAATTAAATAACTACAATATAATTAGTCTTTAAAGAGAAATAAACCACAAGATAAACATTTTCATCACTAATCGATTTCAAAACAATTGAATTTCCAAAATTAAATCATTAAACAATTTCAATTTCTCGAAGTACAATAATGAAATCAACATAAGAATTCGATCAATAAAATCATTCGATTCACTTTCAATTCTATCAATTTTGGCCCACTAGAATACTAAACATATACGGACTGGAATATGGGTCAAGCTCCCAACCCCCAGAACGAATTCTGAGGAGGTACGTGTCTCCCAACTCTAGGACCGTGGGTACGGAACCTAGAGAGGTACATAGCTCCCTATCCCAGGAACGAATCCTTAGGAAGGTACATTAACTCCCAACCCCCAGGACGAATCCTGAGGAGGTACGTATCTCCCAGCCTCTGGACGAATCCAAGAGGAGGTACATCAATATCATCAATATCAATCAATCAATATCGGCGCAGTACTGCTCAATAAAACCCAGCTGGTATACCAACCTCCTATATCCACTTCTATGTCTACGTATCCTAGGGCCGTTTCGATAAACGATTTTCACAAACAAATACGATATAATATAAAATCTTTCCGAATCTTTCCGAAATCAACAACATGTAACGAAATCAACAATAATCATATAAATATTCAAACGCATCAACAATAATCATATAAATATCGAAATCAACAATAATCAACCATAGATCCACAAATCATCGATTTTACATATAATATAAACATTTTTCATACGAATAATCGGAATCGAAAACTTTTAACGAAATCGAAAACGAAAACAAAAACGAGAAACGAAATCGAAAACTAAAACGAAAAAGTAAACGAACTATTTCTCGAAACGATTTCGAAAACGAGAGTACACCTACTTGGAATCCGTGTTTTCGTTCGAGAATCGCGGTTCCACGATTTCGTTTTCCCTTCCCTTTCCTTTTCTTTCTCCTTCTTCCTCTTCTTCCTCTTTTTCTTTTCTTTTCTTTCTTCTTCTTCTCTCTTCTTCTTCTTCTTTTTCTTCTCTCTTTTCTCTCCTTTTCTCTCTTTTTTTTCTCGGTTCTTCCTCTCTCTGTTCTGGCTTCTCGCTTCTGCGAGAAGCTTCTATTTTTTTTATATTTTTTTTTCGCCATCGCGACCGCCGTCGCGACCTGTGGTCGCGGCACCAGGTCGCGACACTCACTGGAGTGCGCGCACCGCCTTCGTCGCGAGCGCGCCCTGGTCGCGCGACTGGTCGCGTTGCTCTCTGCCTGTTTTTGACAATTTCATCGCGAGCAGTCCATCGCGACCTGTGGTCGCGGTGGCTGGTCGCGTTGCTCACTGCCAGGTTTTGCCATTTTCATCGCGAGCAAGCCATCGCGACCTGTGGTCGCGGTGACTGGTCGCGGTACTCACTGCCAGATTTTGCGTTTTTCACCGCGAGCTAGCTGTCGCGACCACCCCCTCAAATAGTAAAATTTATTTTCCACATATATAAAATAATTTACCCGAAATCCGGGATGTTACATAAACACGTCTACAATTTTGATAGTGCAGCCTCGGGTTTTTAGTGGAATAACTCCGAGATTAATAATCATGAAATATTAATTAAAGAGTTTTAATTAATATTACTAAGTATTATTGGAGCTCAAAACTGTGGGTCCATTAGGTCCCCTTGCTAGCCCTTATGGTTGTTAGTAACGAGGGTCATGGTAGATTAATTGGATGGTCCAATTAATAGCGTTACGAAAGTAATGCGATTTAAATAAAAGAGAATAATTAAATAATGTGATTATTTAATTAATTAAATATTTAATAAAATAATAGAAATTATTAATTATTAATTATTATTCTATTTATTAAATATGAGGTCATGTGATTAAATAATGACTAGGACAAAAGAATTAAAATAATTAGATTATTTTAATAGTCCAAACTGTCACAGGTTCAAGTCTTTAGGGAGAATAAAAATAAATAGAATTTAGAATCCTATTTTAACTTGGTCAAACTAAAACCTTAAAGGACTACTATATAAGTGTTATATAGTTAGAAAAAAAAAGCTAACCGAGAACACAAGTGAAAAAGAAAAAGAATTCGGCCACCAAAGAGAGAAGAAAAGAAAAAAAAGTTTTTTCTGACTCTCCCCTCTTTTGCAGGATTGGGCCGACGTTCTTTTCATGTAACCTCCATCTCTTGCCGTGACGTGCCCACACACACGTTGTTAGACCGCGGGTCATAGTTTGGAAGATCTGGTGGTAGATTGAGGAATCAAAAAAAAGAAAATCAAGAAAAAGGTATGTAGTTTCTAAAGTTTTTTTCTGCGTGTATACAGAAACTCGTTCCTGATTGAAAAAAATTTTCAATATAAGAAAAATTTTTAAAACTCAATTCCGTATGTTATATGATAATCAAAATCTTTTCCCAAACTTCCTTCACGCATCTGACTGATAGCTTGATGATGTCATTCTCGGGTGCCTGTAGTACCAAGCCTAACCCACTAGTTTTGGAGTTGCTAGACCCGTCAAATGAAAGTATCCAGGTGGATGTCGACTTCTCTATTATAGAAAATACCTCTTATTCTGCCAAAGGAAGCGTGTTTGGGGTGAAGTCAGCGATGAAGTCTGCCAGGACCTAGGACTTGATTGTTGTCCGGGGTCGATAGGATAATTAGTGCTCACTAAGTTCTACTGCCCATTTGGTGAGTCGACTGGAAAGTTCGGGCTTGTACAGTGCGTTCTTCAACGGGAATATCATGAGCACTACGATATGGTGGCATTGAAAATAAGGTCGTAGTTTTCTAGCTGCTGATATGAGTGCTAGAGCCAGCTTCTCCATTTGACTGTATCTTTTTTCTGCATTGAGTAGTAACTTGCTAGTGTAGTACACATGGAGTTATTTTCGCTCAACTTCACGGATCAATACTGTGCTAACGACTGTTTCTGAAATTGCCAGGTAAATGTAGAGTGTTTCTCCGTCGGTTGGTTTGAAAGTAAAAGCGGGCTTGACAGATAAGCTTTTAGCTACTGTAGCACGGCCTCATATTTCTCTGTCCATTCGAAGTTTTTGTTCTTCCTCAGAGTGTCGAAGAAAGGGTGGCACCTTTCTAAGGAATTCGAGATAAAAAGGTTGAGTGCTACTACTTGACCCGTGAGTTTTTAAACTTTCTTTACGGATCGAGGGGAAATGATTCCCATGATCAACTAGATCTAGTCTGGATTAGCCTTGATTCCTCGGTGTGTGACCAGGTAGCCAAGGAATTTCTTAACGACACTCTGAATGAACACTTAGTGGGGTTAAGTTTCATATTGTATTTTCGAAGTGTGTCAAATGCTTATTGTAAATGTTTCAAGTATCGCTCGGCTTTGAGGGATTTAACGAGCATGTCGTCGATGTAAACTTCTATTGTCGTGCCAAACATTTCTCTAAACATCTTGTTGACCAGTCGTTGATAAGTTGCCCCCACATTTTTTAATCCGAATGGCATTACTTTATAGCAGAAGATACCATGCTTGATGAGAATAAGGGAGCTGCACCAAGGGATCCATTGCGTGTTCCGGTTGGGCCAATAACAAGGGCAAGGGCTAAGAGATTCAAAAAAGCACTCAATGGCCTAATTCAAGACACATGGGCTGATTCTGAATTATTAAAGCCCAAGATGAACCCACATGAAGACCAAGGCTTGATTAACATCATCAAGGCAATTGAGTGGGCCGAATAAGAGAAAGCTTGGCATAATTTCGGTTTGGGCTTGATTTAATAGTTGTTTGTTTTAGTTTTGGTTCATTTGTAAGGCAATTATGGCCATTCTAGTTTTCTATTTGTAAGGCCTTAATGGCTAGCTTGTTTCATTTCCTTTGTTTTAGGGTTTCATTATATAAGGATATTAATGGATGTAAGAATGGCACTTTTGAATTTTGAATGAAAATAGAGAGAGTTTTCTCTTTGTTCTTTGAGAACTAACTGGAACTTATCAGAATTCTCTGTGGCGTTCCTCCTTGACTTATCAATCGAGTATTTCATCCTTAATTGTGGCGTCCTCCTTTATACCAAGGTTCACATCTCGATATAGGTGTTGGGTCGCGGTTTCCATCCGAACCAGAGGTTAGAACGAACTTTAGTAGCAATCTTGTTACAATCGACGAGGCTCATATCAATGCTCAGTCACGAAGGCTATTTTTTCTTTATCGTCGGGGTACATCAAGATTTTATTGTATCCTGAGAAAGCGTTCATGAAACTGAGTAATTCGTGCCCGCTGTCGCGTCCAATTATTGTTGATGTCGATGTGAGGTAGAGGGAATGAGTCTTTAGGGCAGGCCTTGTTCAGATCGGTGAAGTCGATGCAAACCCTCCATTTTTCGTTTTTCTCTTGCACGATTATTATATTTGCTAACCATTCAAGATAGTGCACTTCTCGTACAGAACCAATGTCGATTAGTGTCTGTATTTCTTTATTAATCACTTTGTTTTGCTCGGGGGCAAATTTTCTTCATTTTTGTCTGATCTCTGATCCACTGATGATGACATTTACGACTCTTTCATGTCTGAAGGCTCAGGAGGTGGCGCGTTGCGTTCATTCTATCATTCGTCTCGAGAGACCAGAGTATTTTTCCCTTTGCCGGTGAGATATTCCTTCAAATGTGCCCTTTTTAGGAGCTCAACCACATCAAATTTGAGGGCGATATAATCCTCGGTTCTGTGTCTGAGGTCTCCGTAAAAATCACACTATTTGGTAGAGTCCATTTTATCTGTTGGGCTCAACTGGAGGGAGTTTTAGAAAAGATTTTGATTATCGTATAACATGCGGAATTGGGTTTCAAAAATTTTTCTTATATTGAAAATCTTTTTCAATCAGGAACGAGTTCCTGTATATACTCAGAAAAAGAATTTAGAAACTACATACCTTTTTCTTGATTTTCTTTTTTCTGATTCCTCAATCTACCACCAAATCTTCCGAGCTATGACCCGCGGTCTGACAACGTGTGTGTGGGCACGTCACGGCAAGATATGGAGGTCACGTGAAAAAAAAGGCCAGCCGAATCCTGCAAAAGAGGGGAGAGTCAGAAAAAACCTTTTTTTTTCTTTTCTTCTCTCTTTGGTGACCGAATTCTCTTTCTTTTTCACTTGTGTGTTAGGTTAGGTTTTTTCTAACTATATAACACTTATATAGTAGTCCTTTAGGGTTTTAATTTGACCAAGTCAAAATAGGATTCTAAATCCTATTTATTTTTAGTCTCTCTAAAGACTTGAACCTGTGACCTTTTGGACTATTAAAATAATATAATTATTTTAATTCTTTTGTCCTAGTCATTATTTAATCACATGACCTCATATTTAATAAATAGAATTAATAATTCATAATTATTAATTTTTATTATTTTATTAAATATTTAATTAATTAAATAATCACATTATTTAATTATTCTCTTTTATTTAAATCGCATTACTTTCGTTACACTATTAATTGGACCCTCCAATTAATCTACCGTAACCCTCGTTACCAATAACTATAAGGGCTAGCAAGGGGACCTAATAGACCCACAGTTTTGAGCTCCAATAATACTTAGTAATATTAATTAAAACTCTTTAATTAATATTTCACCATTATTAACCTCGGAGTTATCCCACTAAAAACCCGAGGCTGCACTCTCAGAACTGTAGACGTGTTTATACAATCTGAAGTCTCAATGTCCATTGATATAGCTAATTGCATATAGTGTGATCCTCCATAAATAATTTATAATTAGAGCTTGGTCATAAAGTCCGTTATACCCCTCTATAAATATATTTTCCTTTAAGTACCATTGATTCTTTAATGAACAATTAAATCCTGTCTTCCTCACGGAAGAAGGAGAGCGCTCATAATCGTTTAAGCCCCGAATCAACCCTTAAGGGAACTACTCATCTACTTTAATCAAGAAGGAGTGGATTCCACTATTGTGTTCAAACCTTCCCAACCACAAGCCAAACCGTAGCTCCAAGATACGGAGGTATTGGTCGAGATTCTCATCAACCTTACTCATGGTAAATCAAAAGCCACGATCTAACCTGAAGGAGTCGATAAGACACTCAGGATTAAGATCACCTATAAATAGCCATCGTTTATCAATTATATATGAATCTACTAACGGATCTTGGTGAGAGATTGATATAAATCGTGGCCCAGTCCTATATGATCTCATCATATAAGGTGCCTCAATTCTCATGTCAACTACATGAGCGGTCTAGGATAAGACCACCGTATTTTACAGAATGGACCGCAGCAGTAGATCAATCACAAACAAAGTACCCAGCTTTGTTCGCTCTCTACGGATTCTTTAGATTGCACGTCTCAAAATGAATCCTCTCTGTATATGACCATCATATACTCATTATGAGATTACATTTTACAATCTATGATGTTCTTGCACAATACAAATGTATTACTGAATATAAAATATTTTATGAACTTGAATGATAATCTAAATAATTCTTATTATTGTCTTTAACCATTTACAATTACAAGCTTTATGGCATAAATCCCAACATTAACATCCTCCCGGGCCATTTCACTGAATTACCTAGGTTTTTCATGACTATGACAACTTCGACGAATGCGATATTCAGGTTATATTCGGGTACTCTACCTCTTGGCCTTTCTAGTTGACAAGGATGCCTGTCGCACGGGATGCAGTTGTCGCGTGATCTATCGTTTATGTGCCCTCTTGTTGGGTAGGGCTCTAGTATTCTCTTTGCTGACTTGTGTTCGACGCGACGGCTGCGTCAGTCGTCATTCTTATTATGCCTTGACAATAGTTGACTTCATATTCTTCCTATTTGATTTGAGCCCTCATTTTAGCGAGGATGTTATCCATTGTTTTGCACTTATATTTTGTCAGTTCTTTGTAGAGGTCGGAGTCCTGAATGAGTCTTTTCCTAAAAGCGAAAATGGCTGTGGCTGGGTTGTAATGGGGAATCGATACTTTCTCCTTGTTGAATCGACCCACGTAGTCGCGCAATAGTTCGCCACGACGTTGGCTGATTGTGTATAAGTTATCTGATTATTTTTTCAGTTTTCAGCTACTGGTGAACAGCTCGACGAAGATGTCATTCAATTGTGCGAATGAGGCTATTGAATTATTCAGTAAGTTCGTGTACCACTGTAGAACCGGACCCACCAGACTTGATCCGAATCCTTTGCACATACATGTTTTGCATTGGTCTCTGGGCATCGGTACCATGAACATGCGCTGGCGGTATTGGGCGATGTGGTTGTTTCGATCCATCGTGTCGTCGTAGTGCTTCATGTTGGAGAAGCTGAACTTCCTTGGCATCTCGACAAGTGTGAATGGCGTCGACAAAAGGAGAGTTAGCAAAGCTATTAATTAAGTTATTGTTCATTGGGGCCGGCATTCCAGGAATGCATTGGATTAGGGCATCCAATTTTGCGAACCTGCGTACAAGTACAGGGTCAGATAAAGTTGAGGTCGAGCCTATTATACCTGTTGATTGCAACGCTGGTAGTGCTTGCACGTTTGCTGTAGTTATTGATGGGTGAGCGACAATTTCTATATTGGTCGGGAGAGTTTTTGAATAGGAGCTGACTGGTTGGTCTCCCCCTGAACAGCAGTTACCATGGTAGTTGGCAGAGTTAAATCAGGCGCGACAGATTTTGGTGCCTGATCGCCTTCGGGTACGACAAGGTCATTCGCCCCTAAACTCAATTTGAAAATTGGATGACGAGTATTGGAGGTCAGCATAGCAGGGGTTGTTTGCCCCAGAGCAGACGAAGGGTTAGTGTTGAATTCGTAGCGGATGTGGCCGAACCCCAGTGACGGCGTGGTCGAAATTGTCAAAGAGTTGACCTTGGTTTGTAAGTCTTTGTTTTCAGCCCGAACAGCTTTGTTTTTCGCCTCTAACGCCCAAAGTCGTTCGGAGTTCTCGTTCATCTGCTCCATTAGCACCGCGAGATGGGCTTCCCAAGTAGCGGGATTTGATTCCTCTATCATAGTGTATGGATATTGGTCGTTTGCTTATTAGATGTTGTTGTGCCCTACAGTAGGTGCCAAATTGTAGATACCGGGATTTATGCTGATAACCTGAGGGTCTTAAGTCGGTATTGTAATGGGGACGACAACCTGTAAAACGAATAGAAGAGGTCATGCTCTTTAGGACACCGAGGTGATGCCAGCCAAATAGTCTCTAACGCCCAAGTTAGACAATGGATCTAGGGTAGAAAATAAAAAGGAAATACTACCTGAGGTATTTATGTGTCGAGCGTAGGTTATTTGCTAGCGTGTCGAACTTAGGTACAAAAGCTTGGAGGTGACTATATAGAGTGGGACTGGACTAGAACTGAGTCGTGTGTAATTCTGATTGCTTAAGAGCAGAGTGACGGCTTTGATAAGAATTGCTTGATCCCTGTTTATAAAACCATAAGACTGTATTTATAGAAGTAGGTGTTGGATGTTGCACCCATTTATTGAGGATATCATGCTCCGAGATATCAGGGATTCCTGTTATCTCGCAGTAGTTTTGACTGATTGTTTGTTTGAATATTTGGACCCAGTCATTGTGTTGACTCGGTCCACTTGAAGGATAGCACTTGGGCCTGGTTGACCGCTGGGCCTATTCTTCAAGCTTGACAGTTAACTGCTGGACTTTGTTTAGTGTAGTGTATTTTTGGGCTTTATTTTGGGTATAAGTCTTTTGGACTATTTTTGACAACTACAACAATTATGACAGTTGGGAAAACAGTAGAAATGTTTCGACATTTATATATATCCAACAACAAAAATACATGACTAGCTATCGGGAAGAGGATGGTGATAAATATATATATATATGTGTGTGTGTGTGTGTGTGTGTGTGTGTGTGTGTGTGTTAGGTGTAATTATAACAAAACTTACAATAATATTTCAATGAAACATTTATTCGAACATCTTGCATGCATCACAATTTTATAACTCAAAAAACACAAATTGAAGCAATAAATACGTATAACAAGTTTCTTATTAGACCATAGAGAAAAAAAAAACTAATGATCATCAATAAAAAAGAAACAAAAAATTAAAACTAAGTTAAAAGAAGAGAGATGAGCAAACTACAAGAAACTAAACAAAATCAATTGAAGTAAGAAACTTACAATTTGAAGTAAGAAAAGCCGTTGATATATTTGCGAGACGACAAAGAAAGAAGAGACTAAGAAATGAGCAACACTAGATAAACTTTAAAAATATGCGACTAGAAAATAAAAATAAGTTATTGGAAAATAAGCGATTTGAGGGTAAAATTATATTGGCAATCTACAGTAAAATAAAGAGATTGAGTTTTAGTGAAAAATAAGGGAATTAACTCTTTTAAACTAAAATTTTAGACCACTCCTAATAGGTTTTGAAAAAAAAAAAAAGTTAAACTAACATAAAAAGAAATTAACGGGACCAATTACTTTTGGGAGTTGTCATTTTTTTGTCACAAATTAAAATGTATTCCTTTTTATAAGTTAATTTTTTTATTAATGATATTGATTGTCACAAATTATCAATTGCTTTTAATTTTTTTGTGAGAAATTACTTATAAAATTCTCAATTGACTCAAAATTTTTCGTGGAAAATTTTGGAAGTAGATTACACTCTAAAATATATTGACAAATAATGAAATCTGTCACAAAAATCAGTATTTAATTCGTATTAATTGATCAGGTTTCTGATCAATTAACTGGAAAAAAAAAATCCTATCATTCAAGAAATAAGTTTGCCTAGAAGATTATCATATTAACAGTACTACCTCCACTTATGCGAATGACCCCAATTGTTTAATAGGATTTAGAAATCATAATAAAAATAAAAAATATTAAATATTAAATATATGACAGTAATTTGTGATAGAAAAAAAATAGCCGTAACTATTAATTTTATTAATGTCATATTTATATGAGTCACAAAATAATTTTTTATTTCTTTTTTTACAAGTTAATTTTATGACTAATTATATTAATTGTCACAACTTACTTAATTTTTATTTAATTATGATAAATTATTAGAAAAAGACTCAATTAAACTAAAGTTTTTTACGGACAATTTGAGAGGAAGATTTTGATCTAAAAATATACTAAAAAATATTTATCATAAAATAATATCTATAATGATACATTTAACATATGTCATAAAAAATAATATCCTTTGAGAACTATAGTTAAAACATGTGGACGGTGCATGATATAAAGTGTCTATCAATATGCGAAAACTCAAAAACAGAGACAGCTATGAAGTTTAAATTTTATGAATCATCAATAATTTCTTAACAAAAGTTGAGGTAGTAGTATGCGGTAACTTGTAAGCTCCTTACATTCACACACGCGTTCATAGTGGCAGAGCTCTTCAGGAGCGGGGCTGGGCTAAGTAAAAAAAAATATATATATATATATATATATATATATATATATATATATATATATATATTAATTATTTTAATTAAAGAAAATTACATAAACTCTCTTAAATTAAGATAATATTACACGCATTGACAACTTTTTTCATAATTATACAAACATCTTCTAAAATCCGTTAACCATAGTTAAATTTAACGTTTCATATTATAAAAATAAGAAAAAGTTCATTGATGCTGTTGTTAGTAAGATTAATTTTTATTTTTTATTTTTTTTTAAGAATTCAAGTTCTTTTTTAATAGTAATTTTGTCTTATTTGATAACTTGAAAAGTTGTTTAAAAAGTCTCTTCATAAAAAAAAAAGTTATATAAAAGGTATTTTTACTCTTAAATTAGTTAGTCAACAGTTAATTCACTCATTAATCAATGGATTTTTAAGATGTTTATGTAATTATGGTAAAAATTACTGTTGCGTGTAATATTACCTAAACTCGGGGGAGCTAGTGCAATTTTTCCTTTAATTTATTATTTAATGAAAATTTTGCTTAATACTAAATGGTTTTTTTTTGGGTGAATTGCACTCAAGCACCCTAACTTTTATCATAATTGCACGCTTAATGCCAGTTTTGCCATAATTGCACTCTAGTACCCGGTAATCCGTTGACCACCGTTAGGGTAACGGTTGACTAACTGGGTTCAGGGGCAAATTGGTCTTTTACATTTAAATTTATTTTTAAAAAAATTTAAAAATCATCCAACCAATAAGAACATGTCACGTCATATTTTAATTAATTTTAAAAATATTTTTTAAAAAAAATTTTAATTTGAAATCAAAAAAAAAAAATTTAATTTTTTTTTTGAAGAACACGAACCCAGATCTGGGTTCGTGCTCTTCGAACACGAACCCAGGTTTTCTGAGTTCGAACACGAACCCAGGTTTTCTGGGTTCGAACACGAACCCAGCAACCTGGGTTCGTGTTCGAACCCAGAAATCTGGGTTCGAGCACGAACCCAGCACCTGGGTTCGTGCTCTAACCCAGAAATGGGTTCGAACACGAACCCAGCAACCTGGGTTCGTGCTCGAACCCAGAAATGGGTTCGAACACGAACCCAGATCTGGGTTCGTGTTCTAACCCAGAAATGGGTTCCAGCACCTGGTTCGCGATCGCGAACCCAGCTGGGTTCGATGGCGAACCCAGATCTCTGGGTTCGCGTTCGAACCCAGCGATCTGGGTTCGATCGCGAACCCAGTTCATCTGGGTTCATCTGACCTTTTTTTTTTTTTTTTTCCTTTGCAGGGGCAGTTTGGTCATTTTACCTGAATCCGTTTGGTCAACCGTTACCCTAACGGTGGTCAACGGATTACCGGGTACTAGAGTGCAATTATGGCAAAACTGACATTAAGCGTGCAATTATGATAAAAATCAGGGTACTTGAATGCAATTCACCCTTTTTTTTCCTAAACAAATTATGGAAGAGAGAGAGAGAGAGAGGGGGGGACGGAGGGAGAGAGAGAGAGAGAGAGAGAGAGAGAGAATGCATTAGGTGAGAAGGAGTACACGTTTATGTGTCAGTTTGGTAAATGTTGAGACCACGAAGACAAAAAAAAGATTCTTGGAACAAAATTATATAGAAGAAAAGAGAGATCGCTTAGAGAGGCTAGCTTTTTTCAGCTAGCTTTCTCTCAAAAGTTGATTTAATGCAAATTGAAAAAACTCATCTGATAATCATCACCACCCTCCACTAGCTACCACCACTACTACTATTTTTTGTCTTAAAAAGGAGAGATCACACTTTGAAAATACGAAGAAAATAAAGGGTCGTACGAGACAAGTAATTTCAATTTTGCAATGTACATATATACGTATGACTAGGCATAATTAAATATTTGATAGACTTTAAAGCATCAATTTAGACAATGTCTAGGAGAAGTTCACAAAAAACAACCAAAATGGAATGATATATTTCTGCTTACTTAGGATAATATATGTAATAAATAAATAAATAATTGGTTTTTATATTTGAGGCACTTAAATTTTAACTTTTTTTTAATAATATCACCCACACCCACAAATTCCAAAACTACTCATTAGGCCAAGATTTTGTTCTCAAACTTTTGACTTGAAATAGCTTCTACTGTTGAGAACTTTTTACCATTAAATATTCTAGTGATCATCTATAAATATACATGTGATACCTATTGGATTTTACTTTAATGGTTAGAAAAATTAAGAGGTTTTAAACTATTTTTTTTATAAAAAAAATATATTTTAATCTTTCTAATAACTATCCAGTAGCTATCTAGATCATGTATATAAACAAATCTCTTGTTATTGTACATCAGGTTTTGGGTTCAAAATCCGCTCACACTCAGGTGAGGAGGGGTTTCGGTTATTTATTGTAATAAAAGAAATATACATAAAAAAAGTGTCATTTACATGAGCTTAACAAGGTGGGTCGAACAGAGAGAGACATATTTTAGATGGTTTGCCGGGATCCAATCCAAGAAAGCTGAAATCAAATTAATCGGCTAAACTTTGGGCCTATAGCCTCATGTTGCATATATTGTCTAAGCCCATTAATGATTTATACTCTTTTTTTTTTTTTTTTTAAGATACAATTACATTATTAATAATTATATCAATCTGTCAAAATCAATCACGAAACGCGTGGTCGAATACATATTACTATAACATGTTATTCCATGTTAATAAATACGTATGCATATGGGTGGTAGGGATATGTAGCAATCCCCTTAAGTATTCTTTTATATATATATATACAAGATACGGTGATATAATTCTAAAGTGAGACAGCAATGAGTAAGAAGAGGGTCTTTTACCGTTAAATCACACTAGTACGTGTTTATTATATTTATATCCAGTGATTTTTACTTAAACAATTTATAAAGTTATATCGATTCTTGGATCACATGGTCAAAGATGATTAAATTCATTTTACACTCAATAACATGATTCTTTATAGAAAACACATTTTTTTCATTGAATTTGGAGTTGTCTATTTTTCTTTTTTCTTTTTCTTTTTTTCACATCAAAGTAACCTGATAATTTTTCGTTATAAGAGCCAAGTCAGCACACATCTAAGCAAAAGTTTTACTGCTAATACTCGAATCATTTTATCAAAATTGAAAAACATGATAGAATAAAATTAAGAGGAAGAAAAACATCACCATTCATAAAGCATTTAACAATATATATATACACACGCAGATATATATATATATATATATATATATATATATATATATATTCATCATAACCATCACCATCAAAGCACCCAATCAAAAACAGTCCGCACATGCATCTCGAGGCGCCATCAACATCAACAGCATCACCATGATGATGATCATCAAAGAGGTGGTGATCAAACGATCCTTAAAAGATATCGAGAATTTCGAGGATTGAACGGTTGCAGAGGGGACAAGAGCCTCGATTCAACCACACTTCCCTTGAACACACCCTACAAAAAGTGTGTCCACATGGTATAAACGCCGCGCCTTTTTTTCTTATCATGCACACGCAGCACACCGTATCATTCCCACCTCCTCCTCCAACTCCTCTTACAGCCGCCGCAGTTTTCTCCTCGTCCTCATCGCCGCCGTCCGTCTCCGCCAACAGCCTCATCAACGACATCCTCAGCGGCGTCCCCGGCGCCGTTATCGTTGGACCTACATTATTGCCACTATCACCACCACCACTACCGCTACTGCTGCTACTACTGTTATTGTTATTGTGAACGTCGACGTTAGTGGGACCAGCCTCCAAGTTAGTTCCCTCCACCGCCCGGAAATGTCGCTCAGCAGCCAGAGCCGCCGCGAGGTTCATACTATTACTACCACGTGAATTCACCGGAGCCGGGCTGGAACAACGAGGATCCGATACGTTCCTGGTCCCTTCTCGGTTGGTCAGTTCTTGTTGGTATTCTTGTAGTAGTTGTTCTTGTAGTTGTAGTTGGTTGTGGTGTTGTTGTTGTTGTTGTTCGTCTTCGCTGTCACTTGCGTTGATGGTGGTGGTGGTTGGTCTGAAAACCCAGGTGGTCCCACCACAACAGCCCATGCCTTTTAATCCCAGCCGTTCCTTTAGAGATCTTCTTCTTGTAATTCTGATTCTTCCATGATCAACACCGTCCATTTTCTCTCTCAGCAGAGCCAGGATCGACCTCGTCTCTCTTTCTTCGGCGGTCAACGGCTCCTGCAATATTTCAAAGAGTTGAGTCATTTTCTCTCGCAATCCAGAACCCAAAAAAAAAAAAAAAAACTACTCTTGAACATTTGAACACACAAACAAGACCGCATTTATAGACATGAGATTGTTCAAAACGACGTCATACCCTTTTTGGATTGGATTGGATTGAATCAGAGCAGTGGTGATGAAGAAGGGTTTGGTTTCAGGGAGTCCATGGAAGTCACGTGAGTTCCTTCAAGAATCGAAATTAAAAACCCCCACCCCCACCACCACACACCACACCACACCACCTCCCTAATTGCTTAGTTAAATTCACACAAGTGAAAATGACAAAACAAAAACAGCAACAAGTAATGGAATCCAAAGCAGATATGATATATATATATATATATATACAAAATAAATACTAGTGAGAAAATGCACGCGTTAATGGACAGCTGATCCTGTTCAATGAAGGTAATTAAATAGGACAAAATAGAAGAAGAAGAAGAAGAGAAAGCGTACATGTATGTGATGTGTGTGTGTGTGGGGATGCTTTACAGGGTTTCTTGTTGTTGCTTTTTCTTGGAGTTGGAGTAGTAAGTTAACAGAACAAGAAACATTAGTTTTGTTATTGTTAATGCATAAATGTATGTTTCTTTATTATAATGTTATAATAAATTATATATTAGGTTTGGAATTATATTACTGGTTATCTTTTTTTTTTTTTGTAATTTTTGTAAATGGTGGTCGCCGGCCAAAAATAAAGTCAAAAGCCATTGAAGCCGGCGCAGCAACCGAGGTGTTGCCAAGTGGCGCTTGTCATCACTGCAAGTGGAATCCATCATCTTCGTAGTTCGTGGAGTGGAGGAGGATACAATACAACTATGGATATACTAATATATAATTGTATTTTGCAGCAAAATATAATTATATTTGTATTATTATATAATATAATGTATATATTTTAATGTAGACCTCATATTCGCTACTTATCACAGAGAGCTAGTCCAAACATTGAAACGAAAACATGCTAACATTTACATAGGTAAACCTACAAAATAAAGATTTCGAATATTTCAATATTTTGGTATGGATTCCTACGTGGTCTGCATGTTTTATTATTAACATTGACCAAAACTTCGAATTTTCAATTACAATTATGTTAAAATAAAATTTAAAAAATAATAAATAAATTATATTTATTCTTTAATGGGGTACAATTACAATATTAATCACTAAACATACGATCAATATATCTACTCCCATAACGGAAAACAGCTACTCCCACAATAAGGGAGAGAAAACTACTCACACATACTGGCAAATATGTACGGTAGAAATTGAATCATCACCACTAAGATGAGAGGAAGATACACTAACCATTTTATTATAAGTGGATGTGCTATATTTATTATTTTAAGATGTATAACATTTCATCGAAGAAAATAAATTTGTATGTGTGTGTATATATATATATATATTAAACTTATATTTATATATTTAACATGTGTTATTAAAAATATATTGTGCATACGTTCTCAATTATTAAATGAGATTTTTCAAAAAAAAATATTATTAAATGAGTAGTTATATATGTTTTATGGATTATTTTTTCATAAATTTTTAAAACAATGTGAAAAAAATATAAAACAAATTTCAATTGTTGAATAAATTATAATGAATTATAAAATTAATCTTAATTGTTGAATAAATACAGTGAATGAAGTAGTTTATATGTCTGTAAATCAATTAACCTTATTTGAATCATCCAACTCTAAACATTAGGATAATTAGATTACATTTAATTACACGAATACAATTATATAATTATAAATTATTTTGATAATGTTACTATATAATTTAGTGGTAAATGACGTTAATTCAATTTTACTGTTATTTTTTATGCGATCGTTATAAAATTAAAAATTTTATGAGTTTTAACTTATGTTATTAATATAAAATTATTTATTTTTATATCTTCGGATACAACTCGTAAGGACTTATTCTTTGTACATAAACCCTTATAAGAATTTCATTTAGTTTCAGTAGTACTGCTTTTAGGATAAATTCTAATATTTATAATAATGTTTTAAAATTGAATAATCGAACTGTAAATAGTATAAGAGGTAGATTTGCATTGAACTATTGAAGAATTGCCTTGGGAAACTTTCTCATCTTCTAGTTGAGAGTGATGCGAGTTTATAATAATAAATTAATAATCCTATCAAATCAAAAGTGATGATAAACAAGGAGATTGATTCACTTAATGGACCCACCTTGATGAGTCTTTTCTGGTGGGTTCAATTCAAATCCCAGATTAGGTTAGGTGTGTGGTATCATCATCAAAACAATCAAAGCATTATTGTGTTATTGATTATAGTTAATATTTTAATTCAAATTCTTGGCTTTTTTTTATGTCAATCTTCTACAGCGATCCTCTTTACAATATACTTGTTTGTGGTTGGCATCAATGATTAGTCTGCAGAGTAGAGTCCAATCAATTCAATAAAACCCACAATTATATTTTTATTATGTAAAAATTTAATGGATGATGGTATCATCTTTTAAGTTTGGTAGTCATGTAGCCTCGAAGCCCGAAGTGATAACGGTTCTATGGTAATTTTTACTAAATTTTACATTAAAATAATATAAAAATAATATTTTTTTAGAATATTTTTATACTAAATTTTTTTCATCTTCAACCCAATTTGTACTAAATTGGTACAAACACTATTTTTAAATAATATTCTATATATAATTCTTTAAATAATATTTATTTATTTATTTATTTAGTATTATAATATTATTGTTAAATAATTACACATATTATATAAAAAAATTAAATACTCAAATTAATTTTTTGTCATTTTTAATATAATATTATTTTAATTATTTTAAATATTTAATTAATTAATTAATTAAATAACTTAATAATATATATTAATATTGTACTCATTTTGACGCTCTCGATAAATTAATCTCAACAGTATATTTTTTATATAAAGTTAATTTATATATTTGTTTATTTATTAAAATATATAAATTAATTAAATTAATTAAAGAATATAGAAGGAATAAAATTTATTGGAGTTATAATATAAAGGGCAAAATTAGAATTTGAAAATGTTAAATAGTGTTTGGTGTAAGTGAGCAGTGTTGCACCAAATATGGTGCAATACTGTTCACTTGCACCAAAAAACCGCATTGGAGGCTATGTATTGGTGCCGGGTTGGAAGGAAAATTGATATAAAATAGTGCATTTGCACCATTTTGATACTCGGTTGGAGAAGCTCTAATTGTCTCTTTCCCTCTTTAATTTTTATACTCATTATTCTTTTTTTAAAATTCGAATATTAAAAATATATTTCGATCAGACTCTATAAATATTACACGTTCCATTTTAAACTAGATACCGTAAATTTTTATTTTAAATAATTATAATTAATTTAAAATTTAAAAAAATAGACACAACTTGAATTTATAATTTTAAAAATATTAATATGATAAATAAATCACTAGACCATAGCTTTTTTATTTTATATATTCAGACACTGAAATTGACCTCAGCAAAATGAACAACATATACATAATTAATAAAAGTTTATATGCATTGTTTATTTCTTATTCTTATTTGTTATGATATGGGCAATTTTTTTTTTATTTTTTTAATGATTTATGAGTTTTTAGATTTATTTATTTGCCAAAAGAGACATATCAACTCTGAGGACCATAAAGACAAGACATATGCTTGTGCCACGTGTTTGGTAGAGCAACTCTCATATGGTATCTCATTTGTTTTTTTTATCTATGTTGCTTCATCTTTTTATAAGTCAATAAATAAATGAATAATTGAGATATGAAATTGAACTTTTATGGGGTGCATGGGCCAGAATCAAGGCCTGTACATGTCCGAATCCATTTATTGGTTTTTTGGTTTGATGCCCACCACCATGTCTGCTTCGTTTTATCATCTACCTTGCATGCCCAAAAACCCAACCATGGGTTATGTTTTGTTTGCTAACTTTTATAGTCCTTTTAATTACAAGAACTCACTCTTATCATTTTAGGTCAATTATACATTTGAATCAGAATAATCAAAATTATCATTGGTTGAGAAACAAAACCTATACGATCTGCTCATCTAATATGTCTCATCAATGGTGATAAACGATGTTTACAAAATATTAATATACCACCCTTCAGATTACATGATATGTTTTAGTTTTTTCGATCAAATATTAATATCCCATCTTAACTATCATCTGTAAGTTTCAAGAGGCTCGAACCTCGTGACCCAAATACAAGACTTTCGTGCGCTTTTAGTGTTTAGTCCCATGAATTCAATAAAATATGAACTTCTCATTTCATGAAAAATAACAAAACCTACACGACTAGTCTTTGTTATATTGAAATCTTAAATTTTGTGTAAGAGTAATACTAAATATTCCAACACAAATTTTAACTCTTTCTTCCCAACACATATGGCAGGTGAGGTGACAATTGATAAATAAATTCATACTGTAAATGAGATAAATCATTTTTAATATGAATTTATTCATCAATTGATATATGAGCTGTCATATGTATTAAAATGAAAGAGTTGAAATTTAAAATAATATGTGTAGCATTACTCTTTCGTGTAAATGAGCAAACAAGAGGAAGAGATATTTTGCATAACAACTCTAGTTTGAACTAATTGTGCTTCTCCTACACGAGAAAAGTCTACAAGGGACGGTTTCATTTGTACCATCCAATAAATAACAACTTTTTTGATTTTTTTTTTCAATTATACGAAGTCTTTTTTATCACATGTAATGTTTTAATAAGGGAATAATTGCAATGAAGTACCCTGATGTTTGGCTATATTACAATAAAATCGTGAGTTTAGCCTTAATTGCATATTAGTACCCTTGACCAAGTTGACCGGTATGTTGACTTTGACTTTTTTGGTAAAAAAACAAAATTGCCCCTGGTTTAAAAAAAATAAATTAAATAAAAATTTAAAAAAATTTAAAAAAATTTAAAAAATTAAAAATATTAAAAATGAATCTCCACCGTCCATCAATCTTGAAAAAAAATTTAAAAAAAAAATAAAAATAAAAGTTTAAAACCAAATAATTAAAAAAAAATTTTAAAAAAATTTTATATTAAAAAAAAAATAGTGTTCTTGGTGGAGATCCAGATTGGATCTCCACCGTCCATCAACATTGATGGACGGTGGAGATCCAATCTGGATCTCCACCAAGAACATCAAGAACAAAAAAAAAAAAAAAAAAAAAAAAATTATTCAAACGCGAACCCAGATCTGGGTTCGCGTTCGAACCCAGCAGCTGGGTTCGAAGGCGAACCCAGCAGCTGGGTTCGAAGGCGAACCCAGCAGCTGGGTTCGAAGTCGAACCCAGCTGCTGGGTTCGACTTCGAACCCAGAATCTGGGTTCGAAGTCGAACCCAGAATCTGGGTTCGAAGTCGAACCCAGAATCTGGGTTCGAAGTCGAACCCAGAAACTGGGTTCGCCTTCGAACCCAGTTTCTGGGTTCGAAGTCTAACCCAGCTGCTGGGTTTGCCTTCGAACCCAGCTGCTGGGTTCGAACGCGAACCTAGATCTGGGTTCGCGTTTGAACAATTTTTTTTTTTTTTTGTTCTTGATGTTCTTGGTGGAGATCCAGATTGGATCTCCACCGTCCATCAATGTTGATGGACGGTGGAAATCCAATCTGGATCTCCACCAAGAACACTAATTTTTTTTAATATAAAATATTTTTTTAATTATTTAGTTTTAAATTTTAAATGTATCTCCACCGTCCATCAAGATTCATGGACGGTGGAGATCCATTTTTAAAATTTTTAATTTTTTTAATTTTTTTAAATTTTTATTTAATTTATTTTTTTTAAACCAGGGGCAATTTTGTCTTTTTACCAAAAAAGTTAAAGTCAACATACCGGTCAACTTGGTCAAGGGTACTAACATGCAATTAAAGCTAAACTCACGATTTCATTGCAATATAACCAAACGTCAGGGTACTTCATTGCAATTATCCCTTTAATAAGTGAACGTATAATTCACATAGTGAATCTGGTTTTCGCAAATTTCTCCACCCAGTCTATGTCAGTGAGGAGATTTGAGTTTTATCGAAAAAAATAAAAATAAAATTATCGTTTAATGTGGTTGGATGGTAAAGACATTCATTCAGTCTGATAATTACCTAAGTTTAAGTCGTCAACAACAGTATAAATAGTATTTTAAAAAAAAATAACGTAGATAGAGAAAATAATCATAGAAGGTTCTAGAGTCGGTTGACACAAATAATTTCTCATTGTGCAAATTTGAAGTAAAAAACCAAATGATTTCCTGCC
This sequence comes from Xanthoceras sorbifolium, assembly GCA_003430845.1. NCBI lineage: Eukaryota > Viridiplantae > Streptophyta > Magnoliopsida > Sapindales > Sapindaceae > Xanthoceras > Xanthoceras sorbifolium. Next base: position 16,433,139 of record CM010618.1, read on the forward strand.
TCACATGACCTTGTTTGGCTCGTTTCCTTGCTTGGCTCATTTCCTTCTAGATGCCAACTTTGTCATAGAGCAAGTCGTACACGTGTCAGGAATCCATTGAGTATCTACGTGGCTCATGGTAATATGCCATCTATGGGATTCAAATCTCAAGTTGTAAAGACAATATTACCCGTACAATTACTGAAACAAAGGAATGATCCAAGGACAAAATCGTCTTTCCAGAAACTCTGACAGTTTAGTTAACATTTAGGACAACTGTGTGTACATGAAATATTTTTCATATAAAAAAACTGCATAGGCTCCTCTGTTTTTTGCAGTTTCTGGTTCGCCAAAAACAATTTCAGCTTTGTTTCAAGAAAATCGAAAAAGAAAAATGGCTTCGATCATTCAAGTGAACCAATTCCCATGTAGGGCTCTATCACCAGCCCCACCACAGCACCAGAAACCTTCGATTCTTCCTCTGAATTCGATCAAGTTTGGCCAGAGAATCACCAGGAAGCCATACAGTTCGATTCACGAGTTCGGTCGGGTCAAGCCCGTTTTCGTGGCTAGGGTTTTGGACGACGACGAGTGGGGCCCGGAGAAGAAGGTAGAGGAGGAGGAGGAGGGCGGAGCGGTGGGGGTGGCGGTGGCAGAGGAGCCGAAAGAAGTGACGGAGATCGATAGCTTGAAGAAGGCGTTGGTGGACTCGTTTTACGGGACCAATCGTGGATTGAGCGCGACCAGCGAGACGAGAGCTGAGATTGTCGAGCTTATCACGCAGCTTGAAGCGAAGAATCCGACTCCGGCACCGACCGAGGCGTTAACTCTGCTTAACGGCAAATGGATTCTTGCGTAAGTGTTCGCTTTTATTATTCTTTTCTTTTTTTTTGCTGTTTGGTTGGTGAGAAAATGTAGGCAATGAATAGAATTTTGTAAGTACTTGAAATTGGGTATTGTCCTGTTTATTTAGTACTTGATCAAAGTTTGGGAATTTAGTATCGTTCTATATATATATTTAGTATTTATGAAATTCTTATTTTTACTTTTACTTTTAAAGTTAGTGGAGATATGACTCGAAATTACAATTTGTGGTCTTGGAATTGAATGAAAACTATACCAAGGAAAACGTTGGTTTACAAGGAATTAAAAGTGAAATTGTTTTTGTTCTTCAATAGTTTATTTGGTCATTTCTTTTCTGATAATCAAAATTTTTCAATATGATATTAAATTTTTTCTTATGATACCTACCAAGAAGCAGTTGTAAGATTGACTGAGAGTGAGTAAAATCTGGATATGACCACTGCAATGGTGACTGGGCTGAGACCTATGTCTGCTGGTTACCATTTTTGGTTATTTCATGGGACATGTTGTCCCCAGATAACAGTGAAAAATTTATGTATCATAATAAAGTTTTTTGGAACTTTGTCAAGACAGTGTCTTGCAATAGTTGCATTATTGTACTTGAAGATAGAACAGTTTTATTTACTGTGTACTCTTGACTCTGTTTTTGGAATATGATGCCGTCTAGTTGCTAGATTTTTGTGGCTTGTAGAATGGTGGGTGTCTGATATGATATGATATGATTAAATTTATTTATAGGTACTGACTTTGAATTCTTATCATGTGGCAATATTGTAGGTATACCTCCTTTTCAGGTTTGTACCCATTGTTGTCTAGGGGGACATTTCCATTGGTGACGGTGGAGGAGATATCACAGACGATCGACTCGGAGAACTTCACTGTCCAGAACTCTATCCAGTTTTCGGGGCCATTGGCGACAACTTCAATTAGCACCAATGCTAAATTTGAAGTTAGAAGTCCCAAGCGGGTGCAGGTATATAAGTTTTTTCACATCAATTTTTGATCACTCGTTGTAGCTCTGGATTCAGCTCTAAATGGCAATGTTGTCTATTGTTTAGATCAAGTTCGAAGAAGGCGTCATTGGGACTCCTCAGGTAACAGACTCAATAGTTTTGCCAGAAAATGTGGAATTTCTGGGACAGAAAATAGACCTCACACCCTTGAAAGGCTTTGTCAATTCTGTCCAAGACACAGCATCATCTGTTGCAAGGACCATTTCTAGCCAACCGCCGTTGAAGTTCTCCATCTCGAATAGCAATGCTCAGTCATGGTTACTTACCACCTACCTTGACGAGGATCTTCGAATATCGAGGGGTGATGCTGGCAGCGTGTTTGTGCTCATTAAGGAAGGAAGCTCTCTCTTGACTCCATGAATACCCTCAAAAATTGCCCTGCTTTTTTTTTTTTCGATTTCTCGTGCCCTCTTTGACAGTGTTTTGCTACTAAGGACGTGTAGGGTTTGTGTAATAATACATGGGCATGAGCATGAAGTGAAGAAATGTGATTGTAACTTGATGATCCTATAGATTTAACAGAGAAGTGAGAACATTATGCTAATAAATTGAACGGGTCATTATCTATTTATTCAGGTACTAGTTCTACATTGTTGACCTTCCTTTTCATGTTTGTAGTGGGGGGTTTGAGTCACCGACAAAGCCATCTTAACCCAAAGCACGAGAAATTCAAATTGCATTTATGAGAATGAAAATAATTACCACTATGTAGACCGTGAAAAATGTGGTTGATTGAAACAGGCATCAACAACCTGCGAGATTAGCAAATGGAAATACTAAGATCGCTTAAGAATTGGGATTGTGTAAGCTAACGGAACTCTTAACGCTTAAGTTAGAACAAAGTTAAAAACAACAAAAATAGATAAAGACGCGATCGTTACTATCCGCTCTACTGGATCTACGGAGCTAACTGTTGGGTCTCTTTGTTTGGGCCTAGTGCTTATAGGCCGTTTGTTTGTAATAAACTTGTAACCTTGGGCCTCTATTGACAGTGGGTCTCATGGACCCTTTTTGTGTGAATCATTCAAGGAATCTCTGGTTTCTTCAAATATTCTATGATGTTTTATGGAAAGCAATATATATATATATATATATATATATATATATATATATATATATATATAGAACACGCACATGCGCATATATATATATATATATATATATATATATATATATATATTTTGAAGAAAACATGCATATATACTTAAAAAGAGAAACAGATATGATTTTTATAAAAGTGTGCAAGGATGTGAATCTTTTTCATCTATTTTACCTGATAATAAACAAGAATTTCATATGAATAAATGTCAAAAAATTAGTAAGAAAAAAAAGGAGAAGAGAGAATAACGAATAGAAAGTAATGGATAGCCAGTATAGTGTATATGATCTGTCTTAACAAAATATTACAAAGTATGTTAGATTGTTCAATTTTTTATCAAAAATTTGTGTCCAAATAATATAGCATGTAGATCATAAGATGATGTATTAGTTTCAATTCACATATTATATTATCTGGACATGATTTTTTTTTTTTATTAAAAAATTGGATAATTGATGTATATTCAGAGCTAGACCGACTACTCCAAGAGCACTCATCCATAAACCAGTTACTGGTACAAATAACATAAAGAAATGTAACCAACGTTTATTCGAAAAAGCAACCCCAAAGATTTGGGACCAAAAGCGGTTAGCGGTGACCATTGAATAAGCTTCTTCGGCTTGAGTTGGGTTAAAAGCACGGAATGTATTTGCACCATCACCATCTTCAAATAAAGTATTTTCTACGGTAGCACCATGAATAGTATAGCATGTAGATCATAAGATGATGTATTAGTTTCAATTCACATATTATATTATCTGGACATGATTTTTTTTTATTAAAAAATTGGATAATTGATGTATTATTACTCTTCTTCTTATACCTTTATGATACTATAGGTTTTATGTCTACATTTGTAGTTCTTGATCAATTGTTCCTGGCAAGTTACACAAATTAAAATTCAGCAATTTGAAGGTTGTTGTTTGGAGTGCACTGACCCTGATTAAATGTGTGATAAGATATTATCGTCCAATATTGTTTAGTGGTAAGGGCGTTTATTCAGCTTAATAATTAATATTTCAGATTTGAGTCGCAGTAGTATATCCAAAAAAAAAAAAATGTGTGACTAGATTATTTCTTTAATTATATGCAAGTTGCAACACATATTATATAATATATAATACATGGAAAAATAATTTATGTGATGAAAGTATTATGCTTCTACCCAAATGTAGCATCAAAAAACCTCTTTTTTCACATAACTTCTTACAAACCTTGTCAACCCATAGATTAGTGCATTTTCTTACTATGTACAAAGTAAATGTTTTTTTAACCAAGATTTGTACAAGGATTACTACACGTTTCAACAAATTTTTTTTTGAAGGAAACAATTACAAGATTAATAATTGTTGGGACTAGTCTTGGCCATGGTTTCAAAACTATCGGTTCTGGTTCCTTAAAGGGAAACGGGAATCGGGGGTAAAAGGTTTCGGTTCCAGTTCGGAACCGATGATTCCACGCAGGTTCCGATTCCTCCTTCTGTTCCTAGAACCAACGGTTCCATGCCGGTTTCGGTTTAGGAACTGGTTCATTTTTTTTTTAATTTACATTGGATTTTTTTTTAAATAAAAGGAACTAGAACCGAACCGGAATCGATGGTTCCAGAACCGACGGTTTCGGTTCCTAAAATGCAAGAATTGGAACCGGGACTTGCTGGTCGCGGTTCAGTTCTCGGTTTTGAATTGGAACCAAAACCTAGTCTTTCGGTTCCGGTTCAGAACCGTCTAGTTCGAACCGAACCGTCGCCATCACTAGTTGGGACCTGTTGAAATCAATTACTTAACGCGCGGTCTGAATATCTACTCACATATACTGAGAGATATCTACTATCATAATAAAGAGAGAAAACTATACAAGCATATTAGTAAATATGCATGGTAGGACTTGAACTCTTACCAGTTACCACTAAGGTGGGAGGGGGATGTACTATCATTTGAGTTATGAGTGGATACACATTTCAATAATTATTCCTTGAAATTTTTTTTTTTGAAACATTTATTCCTTGAAATTTTACTAAATGCATATATACATATTTTTATTGGTTTTAAAATTCATTTAAAGCTTCTAATAACGTTTGAGTTAAAAAGTCCGAAGCAGACTGTTTTTCGCTATTTATAGATTTAATTTGTAATTATCATTAAGATTCATTAAACTTCTCAAGATCATCATCATCAAATAATAACAATAACAACAACACCAATAACAATAATAATAAAAAAAATACAACACGAGACATTAAGATGCATTAAGTCTTATTCTCAACATAAAACAAAGCAAAGATACATCCATTAGAAAAACAAACATGGAAGCTTTGATCAATTTCCATGGTTTCAATTACTCTTTAAAAAGAGGTTAGGAAAAACTAGACTAGGAGAGAATCTTGATTTCGATTTCTAACCTATATAAGACGTTATGAGATTCTAAAGGTCAAGCCAGATCCAGAAAACTTCTCTTCCATTAATTTTTTCAGGCGTTCTAACATTAAAGAGGTTAAATAATTTGTCCAATCTCCCACCTTCCCATCCCTAAAGAAAAAGTTGTTTTTAAGCGCGTCGGGGCGTACTAATCTACCAGTCTTGTTCACCTCCAAATCTTTCATGTTCTCAAAACTACACAACTTGGAAATTCCAGGCAGTCAGCCATTTTCTTTACATACAAGAGGGTATCCTCCATTACGTCTTCGTATTTCAAGAATAATATCTTATTAGGATTTTCTAAACTAGCCCTCCGATAACCCAACACATGTTCCTAAGAAGGGCTAAACGCTTGCATTCCATGGGAAACCCTCTCAAGAGCTCCTCTAATGAAAGAGGCTCCGTTTCTCTGTCTTGAGCTATTTTTACCATGAAATGCCAATGGGAGATGAATTGATCCAATGGATTCCTACACATGTACAGAATGCGGCAGATGGAATTCACTATTGAACGTGGTATCAATGGATATGGAATATGAGTTCCAAAAATGCTCTGGGTAGAATTAGAAAGGTGTTCCAAATCACGAGGACAATAATTTTCCGAATAATAGCTAGGATGGTCAATGAAAGGTACTAGCTCATGAGGATTGGCAGTGAGTAACGGGCTATGTTCAAATGCATAATGTGAACGATGAACAATTGCATATACGAGGGCCTTCAACCAAGTAGTACCTAATTTCGGGTAGGTGATTGTTGGGAAAATTAACCTCTCCAAAACCTCCCTAGAAATATGCTAAGTATCAGAAATAACAGAGAAATAAAATAGACAATAATAACAATCACCACAACACAATAATTTACGTGGAAAACTCCAAAACCAGGAGAAAAACCATGGCCCTCAGAAAGAAATTTACTATGTGATAAATTATTACAACCACACAGACTATTCTCTCAAAACTATGACACCAATACACTCACACTCTCTCAAAGCATAAAATAATTCACACCTTTCTACACTTTAAAATAAGAGAAACAACAAAGGAATTTAATTAGAATTAAATACAATGCTTTAAGTGTATTTAATTGGTGCAATTAGAAACTAAGGACTTGATCTCCTTATATAGCCTTGAGAAGCCTTGACATATCCTTATTTTTCCAATGTGAGATTCATATCCCTTCATTGCCTTCTCATTTGCTTTCACAATTTTGCCAATTTTTTTAACAAATCTCCACCTTGGCAAAATACAGGAAACCTCCGCCCTTCCGCCGCAACTTTCATGCAACCATTGTCTATACCGACAATTATAATTCTCAACCCAGAGAACTATCATACTCCGCCGCAACTTTCATGCAACCATTGTCTATACCGACAATCATAATTCTCAACCCAGAGAACTATCATACTTCACCATAAAAGTATACCACTTAGAATTAATCACCAATTCTAAGATTTCTACCTCGGCACATGTCGAACAAACTTGCTGAAATTTATGGTGCAACTCCCATGTTGGCTTTCCCCGGAAGTTCTTCAGCCATCGACATAATTCTACCACACACCTTGCATCAATGCTGCCAACCAATGCCCGTGTGCAAACTTATAGACCCACTAGTAGTGTCACATCCTTTTTCATAGCACCTAGTGATATGCTATAAGGATGTACATATCCTTCTCAAAGGATAAATTGAGTGTCTTCACAAGACACACTATTAGCTTGATTGTTGGAGCTACCTGCCGAACCTGCTCCACCGTTTTGACAATTTTTCTTAACGTGCCCAGATTGTCCACACGCCCAGCAAAATATTTTCTTCCTCTCTTCATTGCTCATACTAGACTCACCTTTGCTGGAATCACTTAAAACAGAGCCTGATTTCTCCTTCAATACCTTGTGTAACCCAGATTGTATTAACACATCCTTGACTTGCACTTGCCACAAGACAAAATTAATCTTTCCATCAAATTTCTCTACACCAAACTTCAAAGAGCTTGAAAATTTAGACATTCTAACCGTATATTGAAATAGTGCCCGTAGTCCGTGAACAGCACTCCAGGTAAGTTCCCAGGAAAGAGAGGTGGGTCACAATGGACACACTTAAATACCAAGTCTTTCCTAGTCAGAACCTTCCTTAGACAAGCACTTCCACAGCACTACCACACTTAACTCCAGCAACCAAGAACAATTTAGACCAAGAACAATTCTTTTCTGATGTGGAAGATTAGACAATACTGCAACCACATAGCATACTAAGAATTTTCTAAAACCTCTGACACCTTAGCAACCAACCTAGGCTCTGATACCACTTGTTGGGAAAATTAACCTCCCCAAAACCTCCCTAGAAATATACTAAGTATCAGAAATAACAGAGAAATAAAATAGACAATAATAACAATCACCACAACACAATAATTTACGTGGAAAACTCCAAAACCAAGAGAAAAACCACGGCCCTCAGAAAGAAATTCACTATATGATAAATTATTACAACCACACAGACTATTCTCTCAAAACTATGACACCAATACACTCACACTCTCTCAAAGCATAAAATAATTCACACCTTTCTACACTCTAAAATAAGAGAAACAAGAAAGGAATTTAATTAGAATTAAATACAATGCTTTAAGTGTATTTAATTGGTGCAATTAGAAACTAAGGACTTGATCTCCTTATATAGCCTTGAGAAGCCTTGACATATCCTTATTTTTCCAATGTGGGATTCATATCCCTTCATTTCCTTCTCATTTACTTTCACAATTTTGCCAATTTTTCAACAGTGATTAATGCTATATCATCGTCTCGTGCTTGGAAATGCCTCTGAGCAGATAACATGCCAGCAAGATGGATGGGACGATACCAAAACCCTTCTTGGTATTGGTGTCAAAGTTCTTCTCTCTTGGAAGAGTCGAGAGTAGTTGTCGAACCTCATCTGTTAGATAATAATCTTCGACTCCATATGAGGCCTTCTGCTGCGAGCCTGTTGCTAATTTCTCCATAGATAGAAATTAGTTTTAGACAATGATATATGAAGGCAAATTATGAAAGAATATTACTATAACAATGAGCACATATAACGTTGGATGTATTATGTATATATAGAAATATAGAAAATATTCACCGTAGCTTTTATAATATTACTGCGCACACACTTGCAAGTTGCACCTAATTAAACAATCTACCTCACATCCTTCTCTCTACTCTTTTCTCTTGCTTTGTCTGCCACTCGAACGTGATTATGATCCGAGAACCAGATACTATTTATATACTCAATTTCGATAATTCCAGTGGTGTTGCTGTTAGCTAGGAGCATGTGCCTGTAATTGTTAGGTCAAATTTGTGGTTAAAATTGGTCATGAACAATATATATAAAAGGTTGTTGATTACTTTGACAACTTCTGAACTTTTTTGATTAAAAAATGTAACCAAGAAAAATACAACATATATATGAGCGTCCCTTTTCAACTCAAGTACTCCTCATATAATGATTTTTTACTAAATTTTTACACTTGTGTTTATAAAAAGTGATGTATATATTGTGAATTACTTTACAAGACATATTTTAATGGGTTATCCAGTGTACTCCTTTCTTATTTTATGTTTTTTTTAATGTGAAATTTATTGTATCTGCTTTTAAATTTATATATGAATTATCTAGAGATTTCAATAGAATCCGTGTAAAGAAAAAGAAAGAAAGAAGATAAGATATAGTGATGCACAAAGTTCTGGAATTGGCGGTTCTAGTTTTGGAACTGCTGGTTCCGGTCCCATTTTAAAGGGAACCGGAACTGAGATTGTGGGGATACGGTTCCTCCTTTGGTTTTGGGAATTGGCGGGCTACCATGAAAAAAAAAAAAAATTAAAAAAAATTAAGGTAGTCTGCAATTGTCATGCATTAAATTTTTTGTTTTTCAAATTTTTTTTTCTAAAAAAAAACTATTAACCGAACCGGAACTGCACAAACCGGCAATTCATGTTCAAATTTAATGCTAATCGGAACCGGGATCGGGGGTCCTGGTTCCGATTCAACGGTTAGTAACCAGTTTTAAATCGGAACCGGTGATCCCATTTTAAAATTACCGGTTCGAAACGAACTAGAACCATCACTAATAAAATATATGAGGTGAATCAGACAGGTTTTATCACATGGATTGAATGAACAAGAAAGAGATTGATTTAGTTTTTTTCACTCTCTACTATTATATTAGATACAAGTCATATGATAGCAACACAAGCCAACAACTTCACCATATATATATAATGTTATTTATCTATACGACAACCATATATATAATAACTCCATTAAAGACGACAACATACAACAACTCCATTAAAATAATTTAAAATAATAGAAATATATTTGCAGTTATGAATATAAAAATTTAACAAATTAATTTAAATCCATCTAAGATTTTGTACATAGGAGTCAAAATTATTAAAAAAAACTAGATGCTTATTATTCAATATTTAATCGGAGAAACATTAAATCAAATTTTTTTATTTTTTTTTTGTAAAAAGAGGACAAAGTCACTTGCATATGAAGCCATTTCGATTTCACTTGAGATTCATTTTAGGAGTAGTTGCTTTGTGCGTGGTTGTCATATCTAATATATTAGTCGACACTTGAGGTTCATTTTAGAAATTGTCTGTGTGTGCGGTTGTCTTATCTAATATAATAGTAGACAATAAGTTCAATCGACCACATCTCATCCATGTGATAAGTGAAATGCATGATTCACTTGCTATGTGTTATATTTTTCTTTTCTTTTTTAATTTGATACCAATTTGAAAGTTTATTGGAACGGGCTGAGATCAACTGTCACAAATATTGAGGAGAAAACTCTTTGTATATGCTTATAAAATGTATATGGTGAAATTCGAACTCTCCCATTACAAATATGAACTCTCACATGGTGGAACTCGATATTAGAAGTATAGCTGCTGATCAAGTTGATCAAATAGCAACTCATCAAGGACCTAATTACCAACGAACAGATCATCAAAGCTCAGGTGAGGTAAGAGGTGATCAGAGGGCAGATCATGACAGATCAAACCATCCAAGAATAGAATATTGCAACTATAGAAGACATTATCAGAGTGAATTGCAGCACATAAAACTGCTAGAATATTGAGAAGAGAATTGGCAGGAAAAACAGTTAGTTATAGCTGATGACACATCAGCTGAATCAACGGAGTGATGTTCAATTGTATTATGACAAGTAGGATTGCCCATGTGATGCATGCGATTAGCCAGCCAGCAATTTTGTGTGTTTACTAATAAAATTGAATTAGACTATTTTTATGAAATTAAATTGAATTTGATTGGATAGAACTAAATTAGAATTGAAATATGATTGCTGCGGTATAAATTGGACGAAAAATAATATTGTCTCTTATTTGGTGTAGTATGAGATAGAATAAAATCAGACTAAATTAATTTTCACTTAAAATAAAATTATTTTTAAATATTTTAGAATTAAAATAAATATAAATATTTTAAATAATTAAATATATTATAAGTCATTAAGATGCATTAAGTCTTATTAAAAGAAAAAAAAAGCAAAGATACATGGATGAAACAAACATGGAAATTTGATCAACTCGGAGACATTTTGAAGGTCAAATCGGATTTGGAAAGCTTTTCTTCCGTTATATTTTACGTCCTCACATTTAAAAAATAATACCTTCTTTTGATCAGAGTTGTCTAAACTAGCCTTCCAGTAACCCAACACATGTTCCCAAAAGGACCAAATTCTTGGATTCCATGGCAAGCCGCCTCTTCTAGCAAAAGCGGCTTCGTTTTCATGTCTTCATGAGCAGTTCTAAACAGGAAATGCCAATAGTAGATGAAATGATCCAATGGATTCCTACACATGTACACAATGCGGCAATTGGAATTCACTATGGAATCCGTCACCGATGAATACTGATCGTGTGTTGCGAAAATCCTCGGGGTTGAAAGGTGTGCGAAACTAGAAGGATTTTTCGGGTTATAGGCTATAAGGGTAAAAAAAAGAACCAGGTCATGAGGATTGGTGGTAAGTATTGGGTTATTTGGATCCAATATTCTGTAATGGAAATGATGAACAATTGCTTACGTTAGGACTTTTAACCAAGTATAACCTGATTTTGGACAAGTTATTAATATTATGTCACTGTCTTTTGCTACGAAATGCCTCCGAGAAGATATCATGCCAGTAAGAGCAATGGAACGATATCAGACACCATAATATTGATAGAGATAAGTACCATTAAAGTTTTTCTCTCTAGAAAGGGTCAGAGAAATAAGAACATTATGCTAATAAATTGAACGGGTCATTATCTATTTATACAGGTACTACTTCTACATTGTTGACCTTCATTTTCACGTTTGTAGTAGGAGGGTTTTAGTCATCGACAAAGCCATCTTAGCCCAAAGCACGTGCAACTCAAATTGCATTTCTGAGAATGAAAATAATTAACACTATGTAGACAGTAAAAAATGTGGTTGATCAGAATATATACCTACAATCTGCGAGATTAGCAAACAAAAATTCTAAGATCACTTAGGACATTGGGATGTGCAAGTTAACGGAACTCAGACGCTTAAGTTAGTGATAACAAAGTTAAAAACAAGAAAAATAGATAAAGACGTAATAGTTACAATCCGCTCTACTGGATATACGGAGCTAACTGTTGGGTCTCTTTGTTTGGGCCTAGTGCTTATAGGCCGATTGTTTTTAATAAACTTGTAACCTTGGGCCTCTATTGACTGTGGGTCTCATGGACCTTTTCTGTGTTAATCATTCAAGGAATCTCTGGTTTCTATGTTTTATGGAAAGCAACAGAACACACATGCATATATACTTTTTTTTTGTGTGGAAGAAAACATGCATATATACTTAAAAAGAGAAACATATATGATTTTCATAAAAGTGTGCAAGGATGTGAATTTTTTTTTCATCTATTTTACCTGATAATAAACAAGAAGTTCATATGAATTAATTTGTTGAAAAATTAAGGAAAAAAGAAGAAGAAGAGAATAACGAATAGAAAGTACTGAAAAGCCTGAATAGTGGATATGATCTGTTTTAACAAAATATTACGAAGTAAAGTAAATTGAAAAGTCCTTTTAATTATGTCAAAACGTTTTTTCTTAATAAGTATGTTAGATTGTTCAATTTTTTTATTAAAAAATTATGTCCAAATAATATAGTATGTAGATCATAAGATGAAATATTAGTTCCAATTCACATATTATGTTATTTGGACATGAATTGTTTTTTAAAAAATTGGATACTTGATGTATTATTTCTCTTCTTCTTATACCTTTATGATACAATAGGTTTTATGTCTACATTTGTAGTTCTTGATAAATTGTTACTGACAAGTTACACAAATAAAAATGCAGCAATTTGAAGGTTGTTGTTTGGAGTGCACTGACATTGATTAAATATGTGATCAGATATTATCGTTCAATATTGTTCTGTGGTAAAGACGTTTATTCAGTTTAATAATATTTCAGATTTGAGTCGAGATAGTATGTCAAAAAAAAAAAATGTGCGACCAGATTATTTCTTTAATTATATGCGAGTTGCCACACATATTATATAATATATAATAAATGGAAAACTAATTTATGTGATGAAAGTATTATACTTATACACAAGTGTAGCACCAAAAACCCTCTTTTTCACATAACTTCTACCAAACCTTATCAACCCATAGATTAGTGCATTTTCTTGCTATGTAATGAGTATTATTTTTTTTAACTAAGATTAGTACAAGGATGACTACACATTTCATTTTTTTTTTTTTGAAGGAAACAATTATAAGATTAATAATTGTTAGGACCTGTTGAGATCAATTACTAAATATGCGACCCAGATATCTACTCACATATACTATGAGACTTATTTTATCATAAAAAAGAGAGAAAACTACATATGCATGCTGGTAAATATGCATGGTGGGATTTAAACTCTACTGATGTGAGAGGAGAATGTACTATCACTTAAGTTATGAGTGAATACACATTTCAATAATTATTCCTTGAAATTTTACTAAATGCATATATACATATTTTTATTGGTTTTAAAATTCGTTTAAAGCTTCTATTAACGCATGAGTTAAAAAGTCCAAAGCAAACTGTTTTTCGCTTTTTATAGATTTAATTTGTACTCAGCATTAAGATTCATTAAACTTGTCAAGATCATCATCATCAAATAATAACAATAACAATAGTAATAATAATAATAATTGAAAATTATTAAAAATGACCTAAAAATTATTGATAAAATTATTTTTAACCATAGATGAAAAAAATAATCGTTTTTAGCCAATTGGAGAAAAAAATAACATAAATATCCTTCAACCACCTATTTACTGGATAATTACAAAATAACCCTTGAAATTAAAAATTATAAAAAAAACCCATTAAAAATTATAAAAAAACCCACTCACACTTTAACCTTAAAAAAAAAAAAAATCATTTTATGGAATTGTTTGTATTTTATTTAGAATGTATTTTATAGATCTTTTAAGTTTTTATTTTTATTTTTATTTTATTTGTATATTGTGTTTGTTTTGTGGTTGAAAGAATTTGGGTGATATTGCAGTTTATTTTTGTGAAATTTTTATGGCTATGGAATATATTAGTAAAAAGTTAGTTAGTGAAAAGTTTGTTAGTAAACTGTGAGTTAGTAAAATGTTGGTTAGTGAAATGTAGGTTAGTGAAATGCATGTTAATGAAATGTAAGTTAGTGAAATGTAGGTAATGTAAGTTAGTGAAATATATATTAGTGAAATGTAGGTAATGTTGGTTAGCAAAATGTTAGTGAAATGTATGTTAGTGAAATGTAGGTTAGTGAAATGTATGTTAGTAAAATGTCGGTTAGTGAAATGTAGGTTAGTGAAATGTCGGTTAGTGAAATATAGGTTAGTGAAATGTAGGTTAGTGAAATATTGGTTAGTGAAAGGTTAGTGAAATGGATGTTAGTGAAATGCATAATTTCAAAGATGAAGGAGCAATATGATGTTCATCTTATGTATAGTAAGGCTTGATGAGCCAAAGAGCATGCTGAGAAGGTTCTGTATGGTAGCCCGGAGGATTCTTACCAGCTAGTTACAATTGTTTGGGTTGCCCAAATCCATGCCGAAGAACTGCAGTTGTTGAGTCAAGCAATTCTATTAGTCAAGAAGTTCCCGTACGTCGACGGAGCAAATGCAGTGCTTGCAAGCAGTTAGGACATAACTGCGTGACATGCCAGTTTGTTGATCATTCTTAAACCAACAACAAGATGAATACGGGTACAGGGGGAAATGCACAATAGATATGAACTTTGTTGATTTTTTGAAACATTTTGTGAAATTATTCTGACTATTTTGCAAGTTTATTTAATCCGACACTCCTATAATATTTAACTCTGTTTCTAGTTATAAACTATTATGTGTTGCATATTTTCATGTTATCTTCAAATTTGTTGCGGTTGACATGCATTAGGTATGTGTTTGGGATTTACGTGGCTACTCAAATAGAGTTTGTATTTTGTTTTTCGTTGTACATGTACATTGATGAAAACATATATATAACATTACTAATCAGCAAAATCTACCGTAAAAGTTTTTTTACAAAATCTATCTTCCCACAAAAAAAAAAAAAAAAATAATTCATATACTCCCACAAAATCTAGATTGCACTCTCTCTGAATCAATGCAGCGGATATTGGCTTTATAAAAGGTTTCCAAGCCTCCAGCTCTTGCAGACAATGGAAGAGAAGCTCTGAGGGTTGACTCTGAAGATTTGTTTCTTGGCCTATGTGAAACTAATAGCTGCAACATTAGTACACGGTTAAATAATTGCACCGAAAATCATCAATATAAGGAACCATCTATAATTTAAAAATCATCAATAGACAAAAACAGAATCAACCCACTTCAAGAACCCAACAAGAACATCACAATTCACAAATGTCATTGTATCACCATCTAACATAAATGTCATCTTTAATGCTCAACTAGCAACAACAAAAGTGGGTTTACCGGTTGCATTGTTATTAGCAGAAGTAAAATTTAAATTTAAATAACATAAAGCAACCAAAATGACAACTTTTTCATTGGATGGGCTTAAATTATTTACATTGCCAAAGAAATAACCTTTATTTTCAAAACAAATTATTATAATAATAAAACCTATCAACTGACTTGTGTACCAACAAAAATTATAACATACGTGTGTACCATTTACTTCCTCGTTGAACTCCAAAATTTCAATTGACTTGTGTTAATGAACACAAATACATTTTTAAACCTAGATTAGACAACATTATGAAAGAAGACACAATTATACAGGGGGGTATGTGCCAAGTTTCCAATATAAATTAAACACAACAATCCACAATAATTACTGCACAAATCATCAAGTATGTTAACCACAATCAGTCCTCAACAAATTTCATTAACATAACTAGGTTGTAAAATCAAAATCAAAATTATAATTCAGCAACTTTCTTACATTATAAATGAGCAATCCCTTATATCAGTCAAACAAAAAACTGGTCAAAAATTGAAAGGAATAATATCCTTATAGTTTGACACTATCAGGAGTTGAATCAGAACACCTTCTTTAGAGTTGAATCAGAATATCGATTCAGCAGCGGAAGCTCAATTCTCCCGCTTCCTACAAATTTTTAAACCACAAATTAATGAAATACTTACACATTTTCCCACATCAGCAATCAATAAAAGTGGCCCTTACCCAAATGAAAATGCCTCCGTCAACTAAAGTATAGGCACCACCATCAGCAAAACAATACAATTGACAAACCAGCCACATCAACAACAAAACCAAACTAAATCATTAAAGCTTGCCACAATAGTGAAACTAAATATTACACTCAATATCAACCAAAACATCATTACCACAACTTAAATGCACCTCATTGTTAATAGCACTGAAAAGGGGAAAGATATCGCTCGTCAATATTAGTAGACTCACCGACATATAAGAAGTGAATAAAGCATTGTAAAAGTTTGAGCACACAAGCATGAAAAAGAAGCCAGCAGAAACAAAATCAACCAAATAATTTAAAAATACACAAACAATACACCACAAGATGCTAATCTAACTAGTACACATAACATTAATGAACAAGAGACATTTTTTATATGTAATAGTATATCAAGTGAAGTATAGAGTTATCTCAACAAGTTAGTAACACAAGGAACAACTTGGAATTCAAGTGAGAGAAGAAAAAAGAAACAAGAAAGAAGATAGCTTTGTTGCAATCACAATGGTTGGGGCATACGGAGCGAACAACATTTTTCAAAATTAGAGAATGTCAAAGTTAACTTACAGGCACTCAGGTCTTCGCAAAAAATTCAAGACTTAATGCTCTTCCCTCCATGAAAGCTATACTGACCAAAGAATTAATAAAATGAAAAAAATTTGAGAAAACCACAAAAATAACCATTAGAGAACTTCGAACAATCATATTGAGCAAGTCCGAAACTGAATCCTTTCGAAACTGAAACTGTATCGTTTTCAGACACAGCAGAATCGTTTCGATAACATACTTGAATCATTTCGACGAAGTTGAACGGAATCGTTTCGAAGATTATACTCCAATAAACTGCAATAGTTTCGTGGCGGTGACTATTCGAAGTTAAATGGAATCGTGTCCAAGCAGAAAACGAAACGGCGAGAAGCGACAAGGTGTGGGTAATGTGCGATGAAAGAGAGAGGGAGAGGCCAGTGACGTCATGGAAAACGAAACGGCCAGAGGCGATAAGGTACGGGTAATGTGCGGCGAAGGAGAGAGGGAGAGGCCAGCGGCATCGTGGAAAACGAAATGGCGAGGGAAATCGAAATGGTGACAGGGGAGAAGTCCGGGTAACGGCGAAGGAGAGAGAGGGAGATGCCGGCGATGGGGTGGAAAACGAAACGGCGAGGTAACAGAAACAAAGCAAGGGAAGGAGAGAGAGGGAGATGCCGGTGGCGGCAAGGGAAACAGAACGGCGAGATGGATGGAAATGAAACGGCGGCGAGAGCGTGAGGGTGAGGGTAATGTGTGCGGCCGAGAGAGAGGAAGGAGAAAAATGTGGATTACTGGGTTTGACTTTAAGGTGATTTTTAATTAGGATTTTTTTTTTGAAATAATTAGGATTTTTAATTAATGAAATAAAATCTTGAAAAAAGATTTTGGGTTCAAGTGAGATTTTACCAACCTATATATATTAGGACTAAATTATAATTTGTCAATTCTAAAATAGCTAAAAACAATTGTTTCGTTTTTTCAGGTTAAAAACAATTCTTTTTATAATTTTTTATCACTTATGATTTTATCCCTAATAATAATACTACAATAATAAAAAAATACTGCACGAGACATTAAGTTGCATTAAGTCTTATTCTTAACATAAAACAAAGCAAAGATACATCCATTAGAAAAACAAACATGGAAGCTTTGATCAATTTCCATGGTTTCAATTACTCTTTAAAAAGAGGTTAGGTAAAAACAAGACTAGGAGAGAATCTTGATTCCAATTTCTAACCTATATAAGACGTTATGAGATTCTAAAGGTCAAGCCAGATCCAGAAAACTTCTCTTCCATTAATTTTTTCAGGCATTCCAACATCCGAGAGGTTAAATAATTTGTCCAATCTCCCACCTTCCCTTCCCTAAAGAAAAAGCTGTTTTTAGGCACGCCGGGGTGTACTAATCTACCAGTCTTGTTCACCTCCAAATCTTTCATGTTCTCAAAACTACACAACTTTGAAATTTCTGTGATAACCCCTTGGTTCTCTTCTACACTAGAGAAAGGACATCCCAAGAACTCAGCCATTTTCTTTACATAAAAGAGGGTATCCTCCATTACGTCTTCGTATTTCAAGAATAATATCTTATTAGGATTTTCTAAACTAGCTCTCCAATAACCCAACACATGTTCCCAAGAAGGGCCACACCCTTGGATTCCACGGGAAACCCTCTCAAGAGCCTCCTCTAATGACAGGGGATCCGTTTCTCTGTCTTGAGCTATTTTTACCATGAAATGCCAATGGGAGATGAATTGATCCAATATGGATTCCTACACATGTACACAATGCGGCAGTTGGAATTCACTATTGAACGTGGTATCGACGGATATGGAATATGAGTTCCAAAAATGCTCTGTGTAGAATTAGGAAGGTGTTCCAAATTACAAGGACAATGATTTTCCGAATAAAAAGCAGAAAGTTCAATGAAAGGTACTAGCTCATGAGGATTGGAGGTGAGTAACGGGCTATGCTCAAATGCATAATGTGAACGATGAACAATTGCATATGTGAGGGCCTTCAACCAAGTAGTACCTGATTTTGGATAGGTGATTAATATTATGTCATCGTCTCGTGCTTGGAAATGCCTCTGAGCAGATAAAATGCCAACAATATAGGTGGGACGATACCAAAACCCTTCTTGGTATTGATAGAGATAAGTACCATCAAAGTCCTTCTCTCTTGGAAGAGTCGAGATTAGTTGTCGAACCTCATCTGTTAGATAATAATCTTGGACTCCATTTGAGGCCTTCTGCTGCGAGCCTGTTGCTAATTTCTCCATGTATAGAAATTGGGTTTAGACAAAGATATATGAAGGGAAACGAAAGAATATTACTATAACAATGAGCACATATAGCGTTGGATGTATATATAGAAATATAGAAAATATTCACTATAGCTTTTATAATATTACTGCATGCGCACACACTCGCAAGTTGCACCTAATTAAACAATCTACCTCACATGCTTCTCTCTACTCTTTTCTCTTGCTTTGTCTGCCACTGGAACGTGATTATGATCAGAGAACCAGATAATATTTATATACTCAATTTCGATAATTCCAGTGGTGTTGCTGTTAGCTAGGAGCATGTGCCTGTAATTGTTAATTAGGTCAAATTTGTGGTTAAAATTGGTCATGAACAATATCGTGGTTTCTGATTTAAGGTCTGGTTGGATGACAATTTAGTTATGATATTCAGCTTAACCTAATATATATATATATATATATATATATATATATATATATGAGCGTGAGAGCGTCCCTTTTCAACTCAAGTAACTCATATAATGATTTTTTTCTAAATTTTTAAACCTGTGTTTATAAGAAGTAATGTATATATTGTGAATCACTTTACAAGACATATTCTAATGAGTTGCCCAGTGTACTCCTTTTTTATTTTATATTTTTTTCAATGTAAAATTTATTGTATCTTCTTTTAGTTTTATATATGAATTATCTACAGATTTCAACAGGATCCGTGTAAAGAAAAAGATAAAGAAAAAGAAAAAGAAAAAGAAAGAAAGAAAGAAAGAAAGAAAGAAAGAAGATAACATATATCCGGTGAATCAGACAAGTGTCACGTGGATTGATGAACAAGAAAGAGATTGATTTAGTTTTTTCACTCTCTACTATTATATTAGATACGAGTCATATGATAGCTACACAACCCAACAACTTCACTCTATATATATATATATATATATATATATATATATATATATATATATATATATATATATATATATTATGTTATTTATCTATAAGACAACCATATATACAACAACTCCATTAAATACGACAACGTACAACTACTCCATTAAAATAATTTAGAAGAATAGAAATATATTTACAGTTGTTATGAATATAAAAATTTAACAAATTAATTTAAATCCATCTAAGATTTTGAACATAGGAGTCAAAATTATTATAAAAACTAGATGCTTATCATTCAATATTTAATCGTAGAAACATTAAATCAGATTTTTTATTTTTTTTGTAAAAAGAGGACAAAGTCTTAGTTATAGCTGCTGGCTGATGACACATCAGCTGAATCAACTAAGTGATGTTCAATTGTATTATGACAAGTAGGATTGCCCATGTGATGCATGTGATTATCCTAGCCAGCAATTTTGTGTGTGTTTAGTGCATGAGATTGAATTGAACTATTTTTGTGGGATTAAATTGAATTTGATTGGATAGAACTAAATTAGAATTGTAATGTGTTTGGTGCAGTATAGATTAGACCAAAAATAATATTATCTCTTGTTTGGTGTAGTATGAGATTGGATAAAATCAGACTAAATTAATTTTCACTTAAACTAAAATTATTTTTAAATATTTTAGAATTAAAATATTTTAAATAATTAAATATATTTATAAGTCATTAAGATGCATTAAGTCTTATTAAAAAAAAAAAAAAAGCAAAGATACATAGATGGATGAAACAAACATGGAAATTTGATCAACTCGGAGACATTTTGAAGGTCAAATCGGATCTGGAAAGCTTTTCTTTCGTTATATTTTTCAGGCGTTCCGACATTGAAAGGATTAAATAGTTTGTTCAATCTCCCACTTTCCTTCCCCGAAATACATACTATTTTTAAACATGGTGCCAAGGAATCCGCCATTCTTGTTCACCTCCAAATCTTTCATGTTTTCAAAACTACATAACTTCACTATTTCTTCTATCACCCCCTAGTTCTCTTCGACATTAGCAAAAGGACAACCTAAGAAGTCAGCTAATTTCATAACATAAAAGGCGGAATCCTCTTTTACGTCCTCATATTTCAAGAATAATACCTTCTTCTGATCAGAGTCGTCTAAACTAGCCTTCCAGTAACCCAACACATGTTCCCAAACAGGACCAAATTCTTGGATTCCATGGCAAGCCATCTCAAAAGCCTCTTCCAGTGAAAGCGGCTCCATTTTCATGTCTTCATGAGCAGTCATAAACAGAAAATGCCAATAGGTGATGAATTGATCCATTGGATTCCTACACATGTACACAATGCCGCAATTGGAATTCAGTATGGAATTCGTTAACGATGAATACTGATCGTGTGTTGCGAAAATCCTCGGGGTAGAAAGGTGTGCAAAACTAGAAGGATTTTTCTGGTTATAGGCTACAAGGGTTAAAAAAGGAACTAGGTCATGAGGATTGGTGGTAAGTAGGGGGTTATTTGGATCCAATATTCCGTAACGGGAACGATGAACAATTGGTTACGTGAGGGCTTTTAACTAAGTAGTACCTGATTTCGGACAAGTGATTAATATTATGTCACTGTTTTGTGCTACGAAATTCCTCCGAGAAGATATCATGCCAGTAAGAGCAATGGAACGATACCAAACACTATCATATTGATAGAGATAAGTACCATCCAAGTTTTTCTCTCTAGAAAAGGTCGATAGTAGCTCTCTGATCTCATCGCTCAGATTATCTTCCGCTACATTATCATGTGAGGAGGCCTTCGTGTGGGAGTCTATTGCTTTCTCTAGGGAAATCAGTTAAATTTAGACAGAGATGGAGAGAAAAATCAGTTTTATATATATATATATAAATCAAACTATAATTAATGGGCAAGCTTTTCATAACAACAATTAATATTGCCACATGTTTCACGTAATTGGCCAGTTTTTTTTTTTCAATCCCTTAACTCTATCCTAACCATTAAATTGATTATGTGCTATGTGTCATCAGATGTGTAAAAGCTTTTAAAAAGAAAAAGAATATAACATAAAATCCTAACCATTAAATCCACATGTCTTTAGATCTGTAAAAGGTTAGGAAAAATTTAGATTAGGAGAGGATCCTCATTCTTCTATATTAGATATGAAATTTACATATCTACCGCAAGGAAAAAACTTGTATGCAACCGATGCGGTGAGATTTTGGTGGGAAATGCACCATGCAAAACGTGAATAGTTTATTTTTTTCTAAAGTTGTATTGAGGAGAAGGATTTAAACTTAGTACAGTGTGGTTATTACCAAGCTAGCACTGCCACTACCACAACCACTGTTTCATTGTGAAGTTTAGAAACCAAGAAAAACAATTAATTTGATAATTTCAATCAATTAATTTATGATAGCTAAAAAGAAAAAAAATCAAGATCCTCCAATTTTGAAATTATTTACTATCATAAACTAAATTTGATAATCAAATGAATTTTAAAAAAACTAACAATTGCTATTAAACTACTTTATTGGAATATCTAGCCTTACTTATAGATGTGTTTTCTTTTTGAAATTTGATACCTTTACAGGTCAGAGGACTATCGGGACTAATCGAGATTAAATCATATAAGTACAGTCCGAACAACTATTCTCAACAACGGGAGATAAGAACTACCAGGATCAACAGCCCGAACAACTACTCCTAACAATGGGAGGGGTTTACTCACATAATTACGTTTTTATGGGCAAGGGTGGAAATATATATTTAATGTCTATATAAGGATTTGAACCTTGGTGGCTTAGAGGATTTTGAGACTTCCAACCACCAAGACAAGAGACCTTGTGTTATAGATGTATATTATATTTAATATATAATAAATTATTTAAATCCAATAAAATAATCATGCAATAGTTGAGTTTACCAAAGATAATCAAATAACTTGCTTAGTATCTCACAATTTACCAAAGATAATCATGCAATAGTTGAGTTTAATGCTGATTTTTGTATCATCAAGGATCAGAATTCGAAGAGAATCATACTTCAAGGGGCTCAGGAAGATGGGCTGTACCATCTTGATTTGCTACTTCAATATCTAAACTCCAAGTCTGCTTATGATTCCAAGTCCAAGTCCAATTTTGTTGTATGTTTTTCTGATTTGTGTTATGCTAATCCTGCTGTTACAAATAAGTGCTTTTTAGTTGATTCCTGTAAGCTTTTCAATACAACTGCATCTTGTAATGATTCCTTATTGTGTACAAATGTTGCTAATAAAACTGTTGCAGCTAATTTACATAATAAAGCTTGCTTTTCCTTTTCAATTTGTGCTAATGTTTCTACAAATCTGATGTTGATTTGTGGCATAGAAAACTAGGATATCCTTATTCTCATGTTTTATCTCAAGTCTTAAAATCAATCAAGCCTTTTTCTTTCAAACACACAGCTATAGCTTTCAGTGATGCTTGCCAATGTGGAAAAGCTCATCAGCTATCCTTTCCATACTCATCCACCAAAACACATGCTCCGTTAGACATTGTTCATTTTGATGTATGGGGACTAGCCACTATACTATCCTCACATGGCTTCAAGTACTATGTTCATTTCATAGATAATTTCACTAGGTTTATATGAATCTATCAACTCAAAGCAAAATCTCAAGTTAAGGATGCTTTTCTTTTGTTTAAAGCTTCAGCTGAGTTGTTATTCAATACCAAACTCAAATGCTTGCAAAGTGAACAAGGAGGTGAATTCAAAATTCTTCACACTCTCTACCATCATCTAAGAATTTCCTTTAAGTACTCTTGCCCTCATACACACCAACAAAATGGCATAGCCGAGAGAAAATATATGCATATTATTGAACTTGGTCTCACTCTCCTTTCTCAAGCTAGTTTACCTTTGCAATTTTGGTGGGAAGCATTTACCACTGCTGTTCATTTGATCAACAGACTGCCTACACCTTTGCTTTCCAAAAAATCCCTAGTTGAACTTATCTATCACCATAAATCTAATTATCTAGCTCTAAAGGTTTTTAGCAACACTTGCTTTTTACTTCTTAGACCTTATCAACATCATAAGTTTTCTTTTCACCCATCCAAATGCATTTCCATTGGCTATTGTTCTCAAGAAAAATGTTACAAATGTTTGCATCCATCTGGTCGTATGTATACCTCTAGGAATGTTACATTTAATGAAAGTGAATTTCCTTACCTGTCCATGCTCTCAAATCCACCTTCTGTTGAAATTGTTCATGACAGTCCAAGTCTTCCAGATTCTATTTTGAGTCCCGAATCTTGTGCTTACAAAAGTCAGTAGTCTAAACTTGAATATGTTGTTGCATTATCACCTCCTGCTTAGTCACATACTGATTCTTATGCTCATACACATATTGATTCTGCTGAATCTGATCCCACCTCTTTGCCTGCTGTACCATTTTTCATTGAGCTCCCTACTACAAATCCCTTGCCTCCTACCACCTCTATACACCTTATGTAAACTAGACTTAAGAGTGGTATTGTTAAACCTCGATTGTTTACCTTATAAACTACCACTCATTCCTTAGAACCCGCCAATGTTACAGTAGCCTTGCAAAACTCTCATTGGATACAGGCTATGCTAGAAGAATATATATACTGCTCTTATGAAAAATAATACTTGGTCTTTGGTGTTTTGGACAAGTGATATGAATGTTGTTGGTAACAAATGGGTATTTCGTGTGAAATATAATGTTGATGGAAGTGTGGCTAGGCAGAAAGCTAGGTTTGTTACCAAAGGCTTTCACTAAAATGAGGGTCTTGATTACTTTGAAACCTTCAGCTTTGTTGTGAAATCAACCACCATAAGGGTTGTTTTGAGTCTTGCTGTGTCATTGAACTGGCCTATTGAGCAACTTGACATTAACAATGCATTTTTAAACGACATTTTCCAAGAAACAGTCTATATGGCATAGCCCGAATGTTTTGTACATCCTCAAAAGTCCTCCATGGTGTGCAACCTACATAAATCCTTGTATGGTTTGAAGTAAGCTCCAAGGGCTTGGTATGACAAGCTCAAAGCTGCATTGTTGAAGTGGGGTTTTGCAAATTCAAAGGCTAACAGTTCTCTCTTCATCCTACATCATCAACAAGCAGTCTTCCTAGTTCTTATCTATATGGATGACATTCTAGTAACTGGTTCAAGTGCAGCTCTTATTAATCAAGTTATCTCTTATATCAGTTCTACATTTGCTTTGAAGACTCAAGGGGTTGTGAGTCACTTCCTTGGGTTTGAAATTCATAGAAATGCTCAAGGGCTGCAAATCTCACAATCCAAGTATGCATCTGATTTACTTCAGAGATCTAATTTGCTTCAGTCAAAGGATTGTCATACTTCTATGGTTTTTGGTTCTAAATTAACTCAAGATGCAGATAAAACATTTTATGATCCTTCCATGTATAAAAGTGTGATTGGGGGGCTGCAGTACCTAACCATTTTCAGACCAAATATTTCTTATGCTGTCAATAAACTAAGACAGTATTTAGTAGCCCATACTACTGCTCATTGGCTTACTTGTAAAAGGATCTTGAAGAACGTTAAGAGAACTGTCAATCATGGGTTGTTCTTCACACCTTCCCAGCAGCCTCTTATTTTGACAAGGTATTCTGCTTGCTGACTAGGGTAGTTGCCTAGATGATAGAAAATCTATCTCAGGTGTTTGTATCTTTTTGGGCAATAATTTAGTTACAGGGGATGCTAGGAAATAAAAAGTTGTTGCAAGGTCAAGCTATGAGGCTGAGTATAGGGCCCTTGCACAAGCTGCAACAGAGGTGCTTTGATTTCAGTCTATATTATATGAATTGAAGTTGCAGTTGTCCAGTTCCCTTGTGATTTGGTGCGATAATTCTAGTGCCATTTCATTATCTCACAACCTTGTGTTTCACTCAAGAACCAAGCATATTGAGCTTGATTTGCTCTTTATTTGGGACAAAATAGCTGCTGGAGTGTTGGCTGTTTAATATGTTCTATCCACCCATCAATTGGCTGATATCTTTACTAAGTCTCTTCCTAATATTGCTATTGAATTCATTTGAGACAATCTTGTCTTGGACAAATCCAAGCTAAAAGTGAGGGGGGATGTGACGGAGACTCCTATGTGTACCTTTGCTCAAATCATGAAGTGCAGAAATGTTGACAGTAATGCACACAGCAGTACTGTCACTTTTATTGCTAACAGTGATGATCACAATTGTAGAAGTGCAACACAAGCTATGGTCTCCAGTTGCATAGCTTCTAAGAGTAATTCTAAGCAAGCCTTGCATGGTAACAAACATAGGAATGTTGCTCAATCTCGGTGGAGTTGCACAAGCAACAACTGATGGAAAACTTGATTCAGTTGATAAAGGAATCAATGATTCCAGGTCTCAAGCTCTTGGTTGAGAGCTTTTTCATTTGTAATAAACTTGTAACTAACTGCCACATGATATTGTTTGATAGGTCCAACTCAGCTTAGGCAGTTACTGTTGTCTCAAACTTTGGTGTATATTTGGTACTGTACCTGATAGCTAATGTTAATGAAAATACACATTTTTCTCCTGCCATTTTTGTTTTCATAGATTCTCCAATCTTCATAGCCCTAACATATCATCCACCACATTTTTTCAAAATTAATATAATGGTTTCGACTCATATGAAACATAATTTGAGCAAATTATCCATACCAGTAGCATTATTAATATAAAGTAGGTAAAACAAAGGATTCTAAAGCTGTCTACTACGTGTAACATGGACAAGGTTGCTGTCATGAAAAGTTGGCCAACGTGATACATGATCTAATTATTTGCTTTGCTCACTTCGTTTAAAGAGAATTTAGTTTGATATATAGTATATCTCTATAAATAGGTACACCATATGATCATTTCTCTTTATATCTCTGTCTAAAATTAATTTCAACAGAGAAAGCAAAAGACTCCAAGCCTATGGCCTCACATGAAGTTGGATATAATGTAAGAAATGAGAGGAGAGAACTACTCTCGACCCTTCCTATAGAGGAAAAACTTTGATAATACTTATCTCTATTAATACGAAGGCGTTTGGTATCATCCTGATTTTCTTGAAGGCATAATATCTTCTCAGAGGCATTTCCAAGCACAAGAGAGTGACATAATATTAATCACCTATCCAGGCCGATTAACCTGGGTCTCACTCAATGGAGGGGCCTAATTTTTTATTTTTTATTTATTTTTGGGCCCATTTTATTTAGAAGACTCAATTTCTTTTAAAAAGGCCAACTTTTTTTTAAGAAGGAAAATTTAGATTTAGGATGTTCTGAGAATTAAACTCGGGACCTTCCGCACCAAGGAGATGACCATACCACCAGACCCAACCACCACACTTGGTTATTTTATTTATTTTAAAAATGATAAACCATTAGAGTAAAGTGCTACAATATACCCCAGGTCTTCAAAAGGTCAGTGCCTTCCCTGACTCTCTCTTGACCCCTAGTTGAGGGCATCAAAGGGCCACAAATTTTTTTTTTCACCTAGGGCCTCAAAAATTTGTGAGCCGGCCCTGCACATATCCAAAATTCGGTACCACTTGGTTAAAGGCACTCACATATGCAATTGTTCATCGTTCCCATTGTGCATTTGAACATAGCCCCTTACTCACCACCAATCCTCATCTGCTAGTACCATTTTTGGAGATCACCTTTTATTTCGAAAAAAGATAGTTTACCTAGTTTTGAACACCTTGATACCCCAAGGATCTTAGGGACACATATTCCATATGCCTCATTGCCACGTTCCATAATAGACTCCAATTGTCGCATTGTGTATATGTGTAGGAACCCTTTAGACAATTCATCTCTCAATGGTATTTCCTGTTTAGAATTGCTCATGACAGAAAAATGGAGCCGCTTTCGTTGGAGGAGGCTTTTGAGAGGGTTTGCCAAGGAATCCAAAACTTTGGCCCTTTTTAGGAACATGTACGTGTTACTGGAAGGCTAGTTCAGACAATTTTGATAAGATATTATTATTGAAATATGAAGACGTAAAAGAGGATACTCTCTTTTATGTTAAGAAATTGGCTGAATTCATAAGATGTCCCTTTTCTAACCTTGAAGAGAACCAAGGGGTGATAGAAGAAATAATGAAGTTGTGTAGTTTTGAGTGTGAAAGATACAAATGATTGATCACATATTAGTTTTCAGATTTTCTAGTCTTAAGGTTCCATCTGATACTTGTCTCATTAGTTACCAATTTAATGAACTTATCTGTACTAGTTAATATTAGTTTAGCTGAGCTGGAACCTTGATTGGTTTACCTTATTTCTAGGAAATTCTGTTAGTAAAGTAGATGATTATAACTCTACTAAATCAGAGTATAAATAGCTACTATAACCGGTTCAGTTCTCTCAAGACTTTTATCAGACACCTCACTATTTTTGTCAAACACCTGTTGTTACAAGTTTTCTCATTGAGAGCATGAAAGATTTGAAGGTGAACAAGATTACTATAGTAATCTCCAACCACGGGCCTAAAAATAGTGATTTTTTAGGAAAGGAAAGGTGGGAGATTGGCCAAATTATTGACCCCTTTGGATGTCAGAACACCTGAAAGATTTAATGGAAGTGAAGTTATTTGGAACTGGTTTGGCTTTTAGAATTTTTTGATGTCGAAGTTAATTGATTACAGTCGATCCACTTCCATATTTGTTTTATCCATCTATGTAACTTTGCTTTTATTTTTCGTTTTTGGATTGAGAATAAGATTTAATGTATCTTAATGACTTATCTTAGTATAAGGCATCGAGATGTTTTGTGTTCTTTATTTCTTTTTATTTGATTTTGAATTTGAGAAGTTAGTTTATTATAAAAATGAATATCGTTGGTTTAATGGATCATATAGAAAAGACCATGAAATTTTTTGAAAATGCTTCAACCCAATATCTTAATAATGTAATTGGAAATTTTTTTTATTAAAAAAGAAAAAAGTTTTAGTAACATAATTAGTACAGAAGTTAGAAATTTAGCAATGGTCAAAGAGGAGGATCAAACCACCAAGTAACAGAGGAATAAAAAAAAAAAGCACCTTGACAATACATATGAAATCAATTTAACGATCACTTTTATCTATCAACCAAGAGCATTCCATGGTTTCTAAGTTGTGCAATTGAATTTCATTACAAGATTTTAGCATCGATTTCTTGTGATGATGAACAAGAAATTCTTGAGACACCCATTTAGGTCGACTCTTGGGATTTGAATGCAAGCATGCAAGTGCAACTGATGAAACAAAGACAATATCTTGTACAACTTTTTGGTCCATTAGAGGTGAGAGGCGTGGGTCAAATATACCAGTTAACATTGATATTCTGATTACATGATGATGATGATGCTAATGATAAGAAGAGTTCTTCTGGATGTCTTCCCATTAGTACTTCTAACGCCACCACCCCAAAATTATAAACATCACATTTTTCTGACACAACCATTATGTAAGCGAGCTCTAGAGAAAACAAAGCGTTAGAAAATAAATGATAGAACAAAATATAAAATACCATAGCTAGGAAGAATATTATAGTTCACCTGGAGTGATATATCCATCTTTTGATGAGTCAGAATATAGAAGTCTAGCAAGGCCAAAATCAGCAACAATTGCCTCCAACTTTAAGTTTAATAGAATGTTATTGTTGGATATGTCACAGTGAACAACAGATGATGTGCAATTATGATGCAAGTAAGATAGAGCATAAGCTATACCCTTTACAATGTTCAGCCTCTTATTCCAATCCAACTCGATAGGTTTGACATCATTGCATAGAATACAAAATAAGCTTCCCCTCTCCATATACTCATAAACCAGAAGCATACATTTTTTGTGAAAACAAAAACCATAAAGATTCACAATGTTCAGATATCGTATTCGAGATAATACAAAAACCTCATTTTGAAAACTCTTTGTTAGCTTTGTCTCCTCACTTTTCCAACAATGAAGCTTCTTCAAAGCAACTACTTTATTATCACGTAAACGCGTTTTGTAAACGCAACCATAACCTTCGGTTCCAATGCAATATTTGATGTCAAACTCCTCTATTGATTCAATTATATCTTCATATACAATTTTACCATCATAATTCCATATCGAGAACACATCTTTACTCTCGGTTGTTCTTGCATTGAGTTTAGTTGTCTTAACCTTACATTCAAGGAGACACAAGAACGCAAAACTTGCAAAAGCTACACATACAATGACAGGTAAAAAAAATGATATAAAGTGAATGACATATCTAATGTCATTTTTTGCAAAAGTAGTTTTTGTAATGGAGCAATAAGCGGTATTCCTGTGTAATCCTTTGTTGCCCATAGTGATCTGTTGTGGGTATTTACATTGTATTGAAATTGGGATATCTCCTTCCAAGTTATTGTATGATAGATCCAAGTCAGTTATGTTTGTGAAGAATGAAGAAAATGACTAGAAACTAAAACAAGTAATCGGGTTTGATAGAAGTGTGTAGGTGTTCGACAAAAGTACTCAAAGAGAGTACACAACCATAGCGACAAGAGAGAGGATTTCTGACTCTATTAATGGAGATTTTATGAGCTCTGAATCATTAATGAATAATACTTACATCAGTCTTTATATATACATTGACTTTTCTTAGTCACGCACAATGCATGCTTTAACTAACTATAACTAACTCTAACAACCTGGTGACACATCAACAGCAGGTCTAACTCTTAACTAACTAATCAGCTCTCATCACAAGCTGATTATGCCCTCTGTTGCTTGTATATCTTCTAGACCTGGACTTGCTTGATGTGTGATCTTTACTCGAGTTATATTTGCTATGACAACTCTTATCAAGGCAAGGCACAGTCCTGCTGAGGTTACTAGGTTGAAGAGTGCAACTTGAGCAGCCGGCAATGCTCAAAGTATAGCAAAGAGAACAGCTGTTACAGACTGTTGAAGTTGTTGCAGTTGTTACAGCTTTGGAGAAGTTGCTGCAGTTGTCAATGTGACCAATTTAAGTGGTGGCAGGTTGTTTATTCTTCACAATGTTATTGACAAATCTCGGGATTTCCCTTGACAGATTATTGTGCGAAAGATACAAGTTTTAGCAGCGAAGGTATTGTCCCATTGATAAAATATAGTTCTAGAAGCTTAGTAATCTCTAAGGGAATGCTTCCACTATTTTTCTTAATTTCAAGCTTTCTAACTTTGAACAGTTTTGAAGATAGGTTGGAATTGCACCACTGAGTAAATTATTTGAGAGGTCTACGAACTTGAGGTTGGATGTTTCTCCAATTGTAATTGGTATTTTTCCAGAAAGAAGATTCGAGGCAAGATCGAAATTAATTAGTTTGTTTAACCAAGTAAGCTCATCTGGGATTGTACCATATATTTTGTTCTTTGATAGGTCTAGTGATTTCAAATCAGATAAAAGACCAAAACTTAAAGGGATAGGTACACTGAGGTTGTTTTAATTCAAAAACAACCAACCTAGATTCCTTAATTTCCCAATTTCTTCTGGAATAACACCTACCACATGATTAAAGAAAAATGGACGATTAATATCCATCCATAAATATTATTATATATCAGTTGCTGTATCTCACACGTTTTTTCTTCTGTATAAGATTCTTAATTTGTACGCAAGAGATCCCGCACTTTGAAACCTGATGTACGTGTGTGTTTATATATATATAGCTAGGAAGTTTATAATTTGTAACGTGCACTTGAAAGATTATTGCCGCCAAGGTCAAGACGCTGGAGTTTGGAAAGAGCTGCAATCTGTGATGGAATGTTTACAGAGAGATTGTTTCTCCAAACACTGAAGGATTCCAGGGTCTGCAGGAAGCAAGTGAAATTGAAGTGTCCAAGCTCCCCTTTGATAGCTTTGTTATCTAAGCATATCTTGGTGATGGATGCAGCTGAGTTGCAAGTTATACCATCCCACTTGCAATGATGTTGATGATATGATGAAAAAGTATATACCATCCCACTTGCAATAAATTGTTCCATCGAACGCTGCTCAATAGATCTTCTCTTTCTAATTGTTGTGACTTGTGAGGCTGATAATTCAGAGGCTGCTGTCATTACAACAAAAAATCAGTAGAAGCAACATGACATATCAAAACGATAGTCCATACAATGACCATGACCATGACCAATCTGGACGTGAAAGAACCAGACACATTGTACATATCTCACAATTCACTTGAATTTATATATTGTTATTCAATATCTGATAATTGGTTTAAATCCAGCGAAGACATATGTATAATTGTTATAAAAATATATTATTAAGATACCAAAATCAAATAAAAGAATCTTTTTTATCTATACGCATTTATTAGTATGTTTTCTACGGGAGTAGATATCTAACTGCGCGTTTAGTGATTGATGCCGACAGTTCCGACAGACTTGTTATTAACGTTGTAATTGTATTTAAAGAAATAATCTTTTTTTTTATTAATTTTATTACTTGAAGTTTGAAAATAGACTTTCTTAAATAAATTTTTTTTTTCTTACAATTAAAGACTTATTCCATAGCGACTTGAACATGGAACATTATATATATATATTCCTTATCTTCGGTGTTTCATGGGCTGGACCTCATGAGCCATAAGCCGGTAAGCCTAACACACAATTATTTTGGACAAATTACAATAGAATACTTAACGTTTGATTATATTATAACCAAATCGCGAGTTTAGAAGAGTGGATAAAGAATAAATAAGCGAACTTTTCCACAAAGAAGATTCGAGGCAAGATCGAAATTAATTAGTTTGTTTAACCGAGTAAGCTCATCTGGGATTGTACCATATATTTTGTTCTTTGATAGGTCTAGTGACTTCAAATCAGATAAAAGACCAAGACTTAAAGGGATAGGTCTGTTGAGATTGTTATAATTCAAAATAGCCAACCTAGATTCCTTAATTTCCCAATTTCTACTGCAATAACACCTAACACATGATTAAAGAAAAATGGACGATAATATCTATCTATAGATATTAAGGTTAATGCACAAACATTCCTTGATGAATGACCTTATTGCACTTGTTGGTAACTTTTCTGTTTATTACACAAACCATCCCTCGAAATCGTTGACCAAATGTTTCACTGACCATAAAGTTAATAGTTATAGCAGAATGACGAAAATGCCCTTACTATCTTATTTTATTTCTATTTCTATTTAATATTTTATTATCCTAAATAATTATATAATATTCTATATAAAAAATAAAAAGAATTTCAGATTTTTTTTTCTTCCAAATTACAAATCCAAATTTTTTTCCTTCTTCTTCTTCTAAATTAATATGCTTAATAATTATATAAAATTATATATAATAAATAAATAAAAATTCAGATTTTTTTTTCCAAATCACAAACCTAGACCACCATCATCATCATTAGGGGTGGACACTATTCGGTTATATTCGGTTATACCATAACCTAACCTAACTAAATTTTTGTTCGATTATTAATTGGGCTAACCACACCTAGTGGGTTATATATGAATAACCTAAAATAACCAAACCTTAAAAATTTGGTTAAATTCGGTTTGATTAAGTTCAGTTATTTCGGTTTGGACTTTATTGGGCCTAAATTGTACATATGGGCTTAATTAGGCCTTTTGGGTCAAAAAATCAATTTTATTTTTCATACAAAGACCTATAGCTTATAGGTCCAATCACTAACAGCATAACAAGTTTCGTCAATGTCCACTATCAAAGAAATCAAAACATGTAAATTCAATATGTTGGTAATCAAATTTATACAAGTTATACTAAATATCATCCCTAAATGCAGACACCACTTGATTAAAAAAACTACAATCAGACAGTCCATCACCTATAATATTTCCAAATGATACAATTAATGTCATTGAAAGTAAAATTTCATAACCACCAACATACACAAGTGAAAGACGAAGAGACAGCGAGGTGACGAGGAGACGAAGAGGAGTAGTGGCGAAGAGACGGCGACAATAAGGAGCAGCAGTGAGGTGACGACGAGCAGTGGCGAGATGGGGTGGATGTAGCTGTGCGGTGGTGAGATGAGGCTGTGCGGCGCGAGATGTGGCTATGCGATGGCGAGAGACACTTGAGAGGTGAGGAATTAGGTGGAACCCTAGGTGGTAAGGCTGGGAAATGTTTTCTGAGGGAGATGTGGTGTGCGGCGCACTAGGGAAGAACTGAAAAATGTAAAGTAAAAGTGAAAAGTGGAAACTAGAACCCTATTTTTTTTAATTTATATAAGTTCAGTTATTTACGGTTTTACTACTCATAACCGAACCATAACCAATTTTTATTCGGTTATCAAAGTGACTAACCAAACCTTTATGGGTCATGATCCATAACCGAAAATAACCTCATTTTTCAGTTATTTTCGGTCTGGTTAATGTGCCCACCCCTAATCATCATCATCTTCCAAATTTTTCTTCAATCAAATAAACCCAAACAAACCCATTCTTCAACCAAAAAATCCAAACAAACTCATATTTGGTTTTTTTAAATACTCAGATTTTTCTTCTTCTTCTTCTTCATTTTTCTTCAACCAAACATCTTCTTGTTCAACCAAATCCAAATTTTTTTTGTTACCCAAGCATCTTTTTTGAATTTGTTTTACCTAAAAATCTAATTCAAATTTTTGAATTTATAGGTTTGTTGAAGAGGATTTCTTTAGAGAAGAAAAAAAATTCAAATTTTTGGATTTTTGGGTTTGTATTTTTGGGTAAAAGGAAGAATTTAGGGTTTGTTGAAAAAGAAGAAGAATTTAAATTTAAATTCGAGTTTTTAGATTTTTGGGTTTGTATTTTTGGGTAAGAGGAAGAATTTAGGGTTTGTTGAAGTAGAAGAAAAAGAATTTAAATTTAGATTTTAGGGTTTGGAAGAAGAAGATGAAGAAGAAGAAAAAAATCTAAATTTTTGGATTTTTGGGTAAGAGGAAGAATTTAGTGTTTGTTGAAGAAGAAGAATTTAAATTTTGATTTTAGGGTTTGGAAGAAGAAGAAAATCTAAATTATTGAATTTTTGGGTTTGTATAAGAAGAAGAAGAAGAAGAGAAGGAAGAAGAAAAAGAAGAAGAAGAAGAAAATCTAAATTTTTAAATTTTTGGGTTTGTATAAGAAGAAAAAGGAGAAGAAGTAGAAGAAGAATGAGAAGAAGAAGGAGAAGAAGAAGGAGAAAAAAAAGAAGAAGAAGCAGAAGGAGAAGTAGAAGGAGAAACAGAAGAAGAAGGAGAAGAAGAAAGAGAAGAAGAAGAAGGAGAAGAAGCAGAAGAAGATGGAGAAGAAGGATGAGAAGAAGGAGAAGAATAATGAGAAGAAGGAGAAGAAGAAGGGAAAGCAGAAGAAGAAGGAGGAGAAGAAGAAGAAGAATGAGAAGAAGAAGAAGAAGAAGGAAAAAAAAAGGAGAAGAAGGAGCAGAAGAAGGAGCTGAAGAAGAGGAAGAAGAAGACAAAGACGAAGAGAAAGAGGAGGAAGAAGAAGATGAAAAAGAAGAAGAAGAAGAAGAAGAAGAAGAAGAAGAAGAAAATCTTAATTTTTGAATTTTTGGGTTTGTATAAGAAGAAGAAGAAGAAAATTTCAATTTTAAATTTTAGGATTTGTTGAAGAAGAAGAAGAAGAAGATTTTAGGGTTTGTTGATGAAGAAGAAGAAGAAAAAATAAAATTGCAATTTTTGGATTTAGATTTTAATAATTTTTGGATTTAGATTAAATAAAATCCAATTTTTGGATTTAGATTTTAGCAATTTTTGGATTTAGATTTTAGGATTTGTTGAATAAGAAGAAGAAGAAAATTTTAGGGTTTGTTGATTAAGAAGAAGATGAAAAAAAAAAATTCCAAAAAGAAGAAGAAGAGGAAGAGGAAGAGGAAGGTGAAGGTGAAGGTGAAGAAGAAGAAGAAGAAGAAGGAAAAGAAAATCTGAAAATAAAAAAATTGGGTTGATGGTATTTTGGTGGGGGTTGAGTTGATGATAAATAAAAAAATTTAAAAAAGAAGAAGAAGTAAAAGAAAATTTGAAAATAAAAAATTGGGTTGATGGTATTTAAGTGGGGGCTGGGTTGATGATGAATAAAAAAAATTAAAAAAAAAATCTGAAAAAGAAAAAGAAGAAGAAGAAGAGGAAGAAGAAGTGGAAGAAGAGGAAGAGGAAGAAGAAGAGGAAGAGGAAGGGGAAGAAGAAGATAAAGAAGAGGAAGAAGAAGAAGAAGAAAAGGAGGAAAAAGAAGAAGAAGGATCTGGAGTTAATTTATTTGGAGAATAAAATTTTTTTTTTATTTTCTAATTATTTTAATAGTTTAATGGTAGTAGTTTGGAGCAGTAACTTAAATATTATTATCAGTTGCTACAGTTTAATTGTTTTGAGGGATGATTTGTACAATAAATGAAAAAGTTACCAGCGAGTGTAATAAGGACATTTATCAGGGTATGTTTGTGCAACTAACCCTAAATATTATTATCAGTTGCAGTATCTCTTACGTTTTTTTTTTCTCTGTATAAGATCCTTAATTTATGCGCACAAGATCCTGCACCCTGAAACCTGATGTATGTGTGTGTTTGTATATATATAGCTAGGAAGTTTATAATTTGTAACGTGCACCTAAAAGATTATTGCCGCGAAGGCTAGGTCAAGACACTGGAGTTTGTAATGAGCTGCAATCTATGATGGAATGTTTCCAGAGAGATTGTTTCTCCAAACATTGAAGGATTCCAGGGTCTGCAAGAAGCAAGAGAAATTGAAGTGTCCAAGCTCCCCTTTGATGCCTTTGTTATCTAAGCATATCTTGATGATGGATGCAGCTGAGTTGCAAGTTATACCATCCCACTTGCAATGATGCTGATGATCTGATGAACAAATATTGTTCCCCCAACCCCTGTTAAGTAGAGCTTTCTAATTGTTGTGACTTGTGAGGCTGATAATTCAGAAGCTGCTGCCATTACAATAAAAAAATCAGTAGAAGCAACATGACATATCAAAACGATAGTCCATACGATGACCCTTACCACTCTGGATGTGAAAGAGCCAGATACATTGACATATCTCACAATTCACTTGAATTTATATATTTCTAGAACAAAAAAATTTTAATTTTTGGAACTGAACTGCTCCATCTACAATGGAGCCGAAGCTTCATCAATGGGAAGACCTGCTCTCATTGATGGAGCAGATTCAGTTCCGGAATTTCCTTAATTGTTTTTTTGGTTCTTGGTGTTCTTGTTTGGTGGAGATCTAATTTGGAGATTGAATCTCCATTTTTTTTCTTTTGTTTTTCAATATGATCTTTCCCGCCCATCAATTTTAATGGATGATGGAGATCTATTTAAAAAATATAACTTTTTATTTTTATTTTTTTTAGGCAGAGTACTTGTGTCATTTCAAGCAAAATTCTTGGTCAACCCATTACTTTTGACTGAGTCAACAAATAGTGGGGTACTAACGTGTAATTAAGGCTAAACTCACGATTTCATTATAATATGACTAAATGTCAGGATACTCCATTGCAATTTACTTTTTTTTTTTTTGGTTTATACCTATGGATCATTTTAATAACAATATGATTTAGTTTCAACTAAGCTCTTGACTACTCTCTTTCTCTACAATTGTTTATTGTTTTCTTCTTCTTTGTTTTTTAAAGTTTTTTTTGGGTTTTTGGTTCTTGGTTGTGTGAAGCCAGTAATAAACAAGTCTTATACAAAGGAGAAATTGGTTTTGGTCAATCTCTAGATCTAAAGAATATTTTTCATATTGAGCATAGAAGAGTGCATGAAGAATAAATAAGTGAACTTTTTTATTTATTATTTTTTTGAAATGGGATACGTTCAGGCCATTTTAGAGTTTCCAATAGCACCACTAAAAATAAAATAAAATTTTCAACATTGTAGGGGCAGAATCAGCAACGACCCAATTAAGATTTTACTCAAGCTAGTGTTAACACACCATATTGAGCATTGGATTTAGATATTCAAATAATTATTTATTTTGAAATATTAATGAAAATTCAGTGAAACACATGATTTTTTTTTTGTTTGTATATATATAAATATATATAGTTGCCAATCAAATTGCGTGATCAATTTCGCTTGCAGCAAAAAGAGATTCTCATCTTCTTCTTTTTTTCTTTTTTCTTTTGAAGTAATATAGTAATATATTCACTTAGAATTCGTTCAAAAGTATCAATTCTTATGTCTTAAAAAGCCAAAAAGCAAGAATAAGATACGAAATTCCACAATCCCCATTAACACTCCTGTGAATAGGGATGGGCACGGTTCGAATCCGCACGGTTTTGGACAAACTCGAACCGACTCGAAATAGTCACGGTTTTTTAAAAATCAAAACTGAACCGAACCGAATAGAAGAGCAAACTCGAACTGAACCGAACCGAAAAAATACGGTTCGATTCGATTCGGTTCATACGGTTTTGGGCATAAAATGGGCTTTTATCATATATTTAAATTTTAACATAGTTGACATATTGGGCCTAAAAAGTGCTGTTGTGCTCTTAGTAAAATACTGGGCTTAAAAAGACTGTTACTTAGTAACATACTGTTACTATTTTTTATTTATTTGAAAGGTACTGTAATTATTTTTAAATTAGCATATAAATAAATAAACAATAATAAATCCAAAACAACATTCTAAAACAGTCCAGAAATCAACACAGTATAAAATTTAAAATACCCAAAAGGCCAAAACAGTCCATAAAATTAGGTATAAACAGTCCAGAAATCATAATAATCCAAAATAATATTCAAAACAATCCAACAGTTAAAAATCTAAAACAAAACTAAACACTCCAGAACAATCCAGCTCGTGCTCCTTATGTGTCCCTATAAAACAAATTGGACATTAAGCTTCGAATAAAAATAAAAACCATCACAATTGTGCTTCTTCAATAAATAAATAGAACACAATAAAAATAATTACCATTACTTAAATTCATTCCTTCTCAATTGTCCTCTAATGATACACATATCACTCCACTTGCATTAGCTATCTCTACATTAAAAATAAAGAAAACAGCAAAAAACAAAATTAGTTAACTTATTTATTAATTAATAAACATAATAAAAATAAGAAATTGATAAATCATAATAAATACTTACCAGTTTAAACATGAAGATAATGTCCTAACATATCCACGGATGTATCATCATTTCGAGCATGCTTTTGAATAACATGCGGTTCAGCAATAGGGTGATTTGCTTGCAACCAATTCAATTAAATCATGTCTTCATTCTCCATCTATTTACATCAAAATAAACAATAAATAAAAACAATCATACAATAAGTATACTAATAAATATATACAACTAAATCATCCAATAAGATATATCATTAAATAACATATACAACTAAATCATGCAACAATATATATCATCCAACAATATATATCATCACACAATAATCAATAACCAAACGCAGCTGTAACAAACAGTCAATCAAACCCAAAAAAGCATCTCAAACAAAGAAATTACTCAGAATTTGACAGTATTGTATTTAAGCAACAGAGTGATAGGGCGGTATAGCAAAGTACATCCTATCTTTATGTCTTTTTGAATCTAATAGATATATTTTCCACTAGCAGCATAAGAAAAATTTTATACATTTTGAAATAAAAGGTAAACATGAATAAACTTACGACAATTAGAAGTCATATGGTTCAGCAACTCACATGGCTCTCCATCAGGTGTGTGCACGGGACAAAGGAAACCCCAAGATCTGTTACAATATACATTAGAAATAAAAATTACCACTGAATAACACCTGAAATGGCAAGTAGAAACTTACTCAGGTAGCAACTTCCGAACACTTGTTGTACGAAGGCCAGCAAATGAAGCTCCTCGATGAACGGCACGGAAAAATGAAAGAAAACGTAAATAATTAAGCCTCTCTGCCTGAACTGTGTAACCAGCCCTCTTGAGAAACAAAAGAAAACAAATTAATCCAAGAGTTAAAACACAAATCATATGAAAATTTTATGCAAATTCAGTACAAAATAAAAATTAGATAAAATTCTGCAACATCTCCTAGTCGTTCTCATTGTGTGCTCAACAACAATCGTTGCTTCCTTAATTGTTTGGCCAAAACCAAATCAGCTCTCAAGGCTAACATCTCACCAACTTCAGCAGAGAAGAGACCAGGCACAGGAGAGGAAAAAGCAGCACAGGAGAAGAAATCGGTGGCGTGCAAGAAGACGAAGACCAGCTGCGTGAGAGAGAGAGAGAGTTAGCAGAAAAATAGATTTAGGGTAAAAATGATTTAGGGTTTTTTTTTCATTAAATAGTACGGGTCAAACGGATAAAACCGGTTTTGGAGGGGTCAAACCGAACCGAACCGTTTTTTGACGGTTTTTTTAAAATTGAAACTGAACCGAACCGAATACAAACCCTAAACCGACTCGAACTATAAAAAACGGTACGAATACGGTTCGAATATGGTTCGAACCGGTTTTTGTGCCCACCCCTACCTGTGAATCACGACGTTGTACTATAATAACTCTTTTTTTTTTCCATTTTTTTAATAAAAATTGTGTTTGAGAAGGATTTCTTATTTTATTATTATTATTATTATTTTTGATAAATTCTTCTTTTGTCATTTACTATATATACTGTGGATGAATAAGAAGATATGCCGATACCATATATCAAAGATTGGATGGCATGAGTTGAGCATAGTATTAAAGCAAGAATAATTGATTGATTATACATCCTATAATCAGCATCTAATAATTATAGCTAAAAGATTTATTTGAGATGTGCAATCAATGTTGTAAAGAACATATACCAGCAATTAAGGTAAAGAACATTACCTTGTATGTATTCACACAACAGCTGCTGTACAGCTCAAATTAATCATGATCACAAATAAATCTAATTACATTAATTAGACAAAAAAAAATATCAATTAGGATGGTATTAACATGAAAATTATTATATAAGCATATGCACTATTAATTAAGCTCTGCAACTATGATAGTGAAACTGGAAATTGTATTCCACAACCTGATTACAATGTACAATAGTGCCTATTTATATGTTACATACAAAATATTATAATAATATATTTACAACGGTAATATCCCCCTGCAAATTCAAGATGATAAGATAAAAATAAGTTTGAAAATCAACTGGTTAAAACATACAAAAGCAAGCCACTGGGAATTGTGTACAAAAATAAGATGGTAAATGTCGCAGATAGACATTATGTGTGGAAGGACAAGATGACAAATGCTGCAGACACACATTGAACTTGAGATCTTCTAACTCTAAGATAAGTAGACCAAACGTATGAGTGAAACTCTAATACCAAGTGAATGAAGCTCTGAGACCATGTGAGTGAAACTTTGATATCATGTGAATGAAGCTCTCATACCATGATAGTGAGACTAGGAAGTATTCCACAGCCAGATTACAATGTATAATGGAGTATTTATTTATAGGCTACATACATAATATTATAATAATATATTTACAACGGTACCGTTGACACGTTCAACATGTTGTAGTAAACAAGACTTAATTTTCAAAATGAATATGGTTTTAAACTAAATAGATCAAAATCTTTGTCATTTGGTTAAAGTGGGTCACTCAACTACTATATACTTATAATAATTTTATAACTTCATTTTATTATATATATAACATCTACATTGGATATTACTGAATGAGCATCTTTTACTATTAATCCATATTGATGGGCGGTATTATGACATTATATATATAAGAGCATGCAGTCTATATATTAAACCAACCCCGATCAATCAATCATATTACATAGCTAATTTTTTTTTTCTTTTCATATTTTACATAGAGATCAATGGACGATTCAACAAAAAAGCTTTTAAAGACGCTCTACGAGAAAGTTTTGAGAAATGACTGGGAAGCCATGAAGAAAGACTTATCGAATAATATAGACACGAGGTTGTTGTGCCCTGTATCGGTGGATGGCATCAATATAGTTCACTTGGCAGTACACAGTGGGAGCAAGGAACCACTTAATCAGATGCTTTCGAATAAAGATCTGGTCCAGTCTTTCACAGTTGCCGGGAACGAGCAGGGAAACACGGTGCTGCACGATGCGGCTGCCGTCAGCCAGAACCTTGAGGCCGTGAAATTTCTGGTTGAGCTTAATGAAGAGCTGCTACTTCATGAGAAGACTAACGATACAGGTGAAACGCCGCTGTTTAGTGCTGCTGCGTTCGGGAATACGAAAATAGTCAAGTTTTTAGCTCAGCAAAAAGGGCAAACGATTAAATCTGATGATGGAATTATAGTGCAGCTCAGAGATATTCATCGCTGGAGGAAGCCGGATGATGCCTCCATTCTTCATGCTGAACAGTCCATTCTTCATACTGAACAGTCCATTCTTCATGCTGAACAGTCCATTCTTCATGCTGCTGTCCAAGGGAAGA
The DNA here is from genome assembly GCA_003430845.1 of Xanthoceras sorbifolium. NCBI lineage: Eukaryota > Viridiplantae > Streptophyta > Magnoliopsida > Sapindales > Sapindaceae > Xanthoceras > Xanthoceras sorbifolium. Next base: position 16,475,361 of record CM010618.1, read on the forward strand.
ATTTTGGTCTCTCTCTGGACTCTTCCTTTTGATCATCTCTGATAATAATCTTTATATATAACATATTACTTTTCAAGTGTGAGATTCTGTACAAAAAATATATATTGGAGCGGCCGCATCTGATATATATATATATATATATATATATATATATATATATATATTTGCAACTTGCCATATTATGTTATATAATTTCTTTTTTGTGTCTTTGCAGGAACGGCTTTAGAGTTGCTGAAAATGGATGAAGAATTAGCAGAATTTAAAGACAAAAATGGGACTAGTCTACTCTTGCTAGCTAATATTCCATCTGTCCTCAAGGGTGGACGCCAAATGGGCATAGGGAAGAAGCTTCTCCACTTTTGTATGTGTACCACAACAACGTAAATTTTAATTTCTATGATATATATAAAATAATTCTCTAGTCATGACATGATCTTGAAATTTTTGTTCAGCACCTCTGTTTCATAATATTTGTGAATACAAAACTGAACGTCTAATTTAGTATAACTTATAAAATTGTTTATATAAATTTATGAAACAAAAGTCCTGTATATTATTTTTAGGACCGTATTAAACAAAGAAGGACCGTAAATTATTCTATAATGTATGTGTATATATACATGACAAATAATTAATTGATATATTGTTTTAAAAACCATTAGTTTCATTATTTATGTATATTTGACTAATTCCTGAAAATTTACAGGCGTTCCAGTTGGTTGTGGTAACAACGACGACGCTGATAATTTAGAGAAGGAAGATGAAGATATAAAGAGTTCTAGTGTTCTTCGTAAAGGTAATATAGCTAATAATTAGTTGGGATTTTTGCTTTAATTGCTTTACTTTGTTAGACACAAAGGCAATAGCTGATTAATTGAGTTTTTTATTTTGGCTTAAATTGCTTTAATATATTTGAGAATTCGTGTGTGAATTAAAGTCGAAGCAAGAAACAAGTGAAAATTACAATTCTATAGAAAGAACAAGACACTAAAAAGCTCATTAAATGAGATAATCATGAATTTTAATTAATCTATTGTTTTTTGGCAGTTTCGTACAGAATCTATATATCTATTTGGAGATTCATCATTCAAGGTACTAATTTTTTTTTCTTCTTTATGTTCCAATTATCAATAATTAGTAAAACAAAACAAACAGAAAATTATATATGCAAACTTGAATAGGGCGTCCAGCAGTGAGGAAAATCTGGAAAGACAAGAGAGATTGTAAATTCGCTCTTGATCTTGCCGAGAAACTGGTAAAGAAAGATAAATCATGGGAGGATACTATACTTCAATACGTGTTCTTTGGGCCTCCCAAAGTAAAGGAAGACGAGAAAGTAAAGAAAGACGAGAAAGTAACCCCATTATTTGCTGCAATAAGGACAGGAAACGCAGAATTAGTCAAGTTGATACTTAAAGAGCATCCAATGGCAATTGAGCTAATTAACGATAGGAACCAGAACATATTGCATATGGCTGCTAGTTACCGTCAAAAGGAGATTTTCGAACTTTTAAAAACGAAAGAAATACCAATGAGGTTGGCTCGAAAAATTGATTCAAAAGGATACACCGTTTTACACAGTGTTGCAGACACGGAGCATTACAAAGGAGAAACATATTTCTCTGGTCCTGCTTACAAACTGCAAGAAGAGTTAGAATGGTTCCATGTGAGATTCACTGTCCTTTTGCTTTTTTTTTTTTTTTCAGAATATATCAGGATCATATACGCAGGTTTCAGGTGCGGTATTACCCACCAATAAAAAAAACATGTATCTACAATGACGAAGCTATTTTTAGGGCTTGAGAAGCCATAGGTCCAATTTTAGTTTTTTTTTTCCTTAAAATAAAGTAATTTTTATTTAAAGTTTTTTCGAATTTTCTATTAAAATTTTATCCAATTTTTAAATTGGCCCCTATATTGTATCTACGTCAAGCCAAGACACCATATTTACATTAAAAATTATTAGACATTTGATGTGGAAAATAACTGTTTTTAATTCTTTTATGTGTGTTTGTGGATGTAGGATGTGAAGGAAATAGTGCCATCCTACTATACAATGCTCCGTGATAAAGATAACAAGACTGCGGACGAAATCCTCGAAGAGAAGCATACAGTTCTACATAAGGATGCTAAAAAATGGATAAAAGAGACCTCTCAGTCGTGCTCCGCAGTTGCTGTTCTGGTTGCCACCGTTGTCTTCGCCGCCGCCTTCACCGTACCCGGTGGTACTAATGGCGAAAATGGTCTTCCAATCCTCCTTAACTCTCCTCTCTTCCTGTTCTTCACCGTCACGGACATCGTCTCCTTATCGTGCTCCTTGACCTCCGTTGTCATGTTTCTCTCCGTCGTCACATCCCCTTTCGAGCTCGAAGACTTCCACGTCTCGCTCCCTACAAGACTGACGCTCGGCTTCGCCTTGCTCTTTATGTCCATGGCAACAACCATGCTGGCGTTCACGTCGACGATTTTCCTCGTCATCCGTTTGGACGAGCGTCGACGGTGGACGATGACTCTAATTTGCTGCGCTGCGTTCTTCCCAGTGAGCGTGCTGGCACTCACACACTTCCCGTTGTTTGTTTCGTTTATAAATGCTTTCACGACCATTTGGAAGTCTCCTCCTTTCAGCTTAGTACGTCGCAGCCTGAACTCAGTCAAACGACATCTACCATCCAAGGACAAGGGAAACTAAGAGTTTGGTGCATGGTCCTTAATTTGCACATTTTTTTTTTGTATGTGTTTAAATCGACATTTGGTTGTTTATTTGTTATTAACTAATAGATAAAGTTGAGTGTTCTCTTGGGCATTGATTGTAGTAACTCCGGTATGGTTTTTCCCATATTTTGTGAGTTTATTAATAAAAATGATATTCAAATTCATTAATCACTTAAAAATATAATTAAATATGTATATTCACGTAAGTAAATTAATGGTAAATGATAGTTTAATTTCTTTTTTTATTCCCATTTTGGCTTTATTCTTTTGGATGAGTTCTAAAGGAATAAGGTGGGAGGTTAGAAGGTAATTGATGTTCATTTGATCGATTTTTAATAATTCAAAAACTAAAAAAACTATATAAATTAGCTACACTACATAATATAGCAATAATTATTCAATATAATAGCAAAATCCTTCTTATTGCTTGCAGGAAGTGTCTTTCATGGGTTAGTTTTAGGGATAATTGCACTAAAGTACCCTGACTTTTGGTTATATTGCAATGAAATCGTGAGTTTAGCCTTAATTGTATGTTAGTACCTTTGACCACGTTGACCGGTATGTTGACTTTGACTTTTTGGTAAAAAGACAAAATTGCCCCTGGTTTAAAAAAAATAAATTAAATAAAAATTTAAAAAAATTGAAAAAATTAAAAATTTTAAAAATGGATCTCCACCGTCCATCAATCCATCAATCTTGATGGACGGTGGAGATCTATTTTTAAAAATTTTAATTTTTAAATTTTTTTTTAAATTTTTATTTAATTTTTTTTTAACCAGGGGCAATTTTGTCTTTTTACCAAAAAAGTCAAAGTCAACATACCGGTCAACTTGGTCAAGGGTACTAACATGCAATTAATCAGTTAGTTAAGGCTATTAACATGCAATTAAGGCTAAACTCACGATTTTATTGCAATATAACCAAACGTCAGGGTACTTTATTGCAATTAACCCTTAGTTTTATACTATATGGCCTCTACCCTGCTCATTTATATATATATATATATATATATATATATATATATATATATATATATGTTCTCATTTCTCTTATTATTACACGTTAACAACCCAAAACTTAAATAAAAAAATTAATACTTATTTTTTCAATATATATCAACACACAATTTCTTGAGTTTCAAAAACATATAAAAATTGTTAATTTTTCGACTATCTTAGAATTACCCCAAATTTAATACATAAATAATATAAAGTATTTTTAACAGTTCCGAGAATGCTTTTATGAGAAATTGCATTTTGCATTGAAATATACGACTCTCAATTTTTTATAAAATTTCCCTTACTAACTACTATAAAAATAGTTAATTTTTCAAGCATCTCAGATTATGACCCCAAATTTGATATATAGATAGAATATAGTACTTATAGTAGTTCCGTGCAAGAAGTTTTATGTGAAATAACATTCTACATTGAAATATGACACTTATAATTTTTTACAAAATTTTTCTTACTAAACACTATAAAAATTGTTAATTTTTCGACCATCTCAGAATGACTTTAAATTTGATATATCGCTAGAAAAGATTATTTCTAACATTTTCTTGCAAGAGGTTTTATTAGAAATTGTATTCTTCATTAAAATATGTCACCCTTAATGTTTTACCAAATTTTCCTTACTAACCACTATAAAGATTGTTAATTTTTTAATTGTCTCGGAATGACCCCAAATTTAATATATAGAAAAAATAGAGTATTTCTAGCAGTTTCGAAGAAATATTTTTATGAGAAATTACATTCTACATTAAAATATGCCACTTTTAATTTTTTATCAACTTTCTCTTACGTTACACTATAAAAATTGTTAATTTTTGAACTGTTTCATAACGACCTCAAATTTGATACATACGTAGAACAAAGTATTTCTATTAGTTACATGGAAAACTTTTAAGAGAAATTGCATTCTGTATTGAAATATGCAACTATTAAATTTTTACCAAATTTCCCTTACTAGCTGTAAGAGAATAGCAAATAAATAATAGGGCTGCCAACAGCAATGCAAGCATCAGCACAGCAGCTTGTTGCAAGCTTGATAGCAACAAAGCTAGCTGCAGCCATAATAGTGCTTTAACTGTCAAGTGTAAAGCAATCAAGGAGGCTTGCAACCAGTTGAACCAGCCAAATCACAAGTTTAACTAAACCTTAAAAGGTGGCAATTATGACAGTTGCGTTGCAGCCAAGCTTCAGCTTATTTTTGCTGCGGTTGATTGATTATTGTTACTGGAAGATTAATTAATCAATTTGCATGTAAGATGGTTGTTAGATCATCTTGTTATGGTAAGGATCATTTTACTCGAGCATCTCTTGGCGGCAGTTACAAATGTCTGAAAAAGTTGTTAAGATTGAATGGCCTTGATCAAGTTTGTTATAGTTGAATGGCCATGATTCTTTTCATATTTTTGTATATAATTTAGCTGACGTTCTCAGCTTTAGTTAATGAGAATCGGTTACAATTTTCCCTCCAAAAACTCTCTCTCTCACATACTCCATTAATGGAGATTGAAAAACTTTAAAGCTTTTCACTAGGCATTTGATCGAACACATCACTGTTTTGATCAAACACCTTGCTTATTCCTGTTCTACTTTGATGATTCTCATCTTACAGAATATCAGATCCTATTGACTCACGTCATTATGTCTTCAAGCACATCTTCAATTCAGCAATACGATTCAAGACTGCTTGTTCCATAAGAGCCTTCTTTCGACTTTTAATAGCTGGCCATAACTCTGAACTTCAATCTTCCTCTCAAGCTTGACAAGCTCAACTATGTCAACTGGAAAGCACAAGTGCTTTCTGCAATCCGAGCCTTAGAGCTTGAAGATTACATTACCAGCTCTAAGTCTCATCCTCAACAATAATTAGAGTTTCTGGATAATAATGGAGTGATTAAAGCTGTGAAAATTAATCCAACCTACAGATTTTGGAAGAGAGCTGGTCAGCTCTTGCTATGTTGGCTGAGATCCACCATTAGTGAAGGACTTCTCTGTTAGGTAAACAAATGCAAAATTGCTATAGAATTTTAGGATATTCCTGAAGATTATATGCTTAACATTCTAAGGTAAGAATTCTGCAATTAAAACAACAATTGCAAACAATTAAGTGTATGTTTGGAAAAACTTATCTACTGGCTAAAAGAGCTTATTTAATCCCAAAAGCTCTTTTTAGTTTTTTTTTTGTCGTTTGGTTGCTACCCCAGTAGAGTTTTTGGGTGATTAAATAAGCTGTTTTACGTCTACTCGGAGAAGCTCAAATTTTGAGCTTTTCCAAGTAGAGCTTTTTAAGCTTTTTAAAAAAATATTAAAATGTCTTATATAACCTTAGTATATTTTTTAATTCTACAATACCCTTTTAAATTATAAACCCTAATAATTTAGTTTTTTAATATATAAAACATAACTTCACTGCTCTAATGCATTGAATTTTCGAAAATTCATTTTTAACCTGTGAGTTTCCTTCTATCTATGTCTTTCTAATCACATGTCTATTTGTTCTACTTTTTTTTTCTTTACAGTTGCACATATATGTTTTGCTCTGCCTTTTATTTTCTTTTATTGTGTTGCCGTACAATATATATGTGTTCTACTTGTTTAATTGTTTTACTATGCATGATTGTGTGTCGCACATGGGATTGCTATAGTTTTTTATTTTTTTATTTTTTCTTTCACATTATGTTGCTTGCATTATATAGTTTGCTCTGTTTTTTTTTTCTTTGTCGTGTATGTTTTGTTAAAATATTTGAATGTTCTGTTTTGTGTATTTTTATTTTTTTCTTAACCGTGCATAATTTGTATGTGTTGCCACACATGTTATACATATTTATATATTATTTTTATTGTTTGTTTTTACAATTGTTTTTTGTGAAAATTGTTAAAAATAGCTTAAAAATTATTGACAAAATTGTTTTTAATTACATATGAAAAAGTAATCGTTTATAGCCAATTTGAAAAGAAAATAATATAAATACCCTCAACCACCCATTGGCTGGACAATTACAAAAAGACCCCAAAATAGTAAAAATTATAAAAAAAATCCATTATAAATTACTGAAAAACCCATTTTATACATTAAAACAGAAACATTTTTTTCTTCCTTCCTTGTCCCGACTTTAACCCATTTTTTATATTATTTTCCTTCTATGGCAGCAACTTTTTCTTTTTGTTTTACCACTTTTGTTTTTGTCTTTTTCATTAAAACTAGTTATACGCCTTTATTTTTCAGACACTCATCATTTTGTTTTTACCAACTCTATTATACCAACAAAATCAAAACTTAAAAGTAATTTTATAGAATTTTTTGTATTTTATTTAGAATGTATTTTATGGGTTTTTAATTTTTTTTTATCTTATTTGTATATTGTATTTGATTTGTGGTTGAAACAATTTGGGTGATATTAGGATTTATTTTGGTGAAATTTTAATGGTTATGTAATATGTTAGTGAAAAGTTAGTTATTGAAATGTTCGTTAGTGAAATATAGGTTACTGAAACTTTTGGTAATAATATTGGTTAGTAAAATGTTGGTTAATGAAATATTTGTTAGTGAAATGTAAGGTTAGTAAAATGTATGTTAGTGAAATGTATGTTAGTGAAATATTGGTTAGTGAAATGTTATTTAGTTAAATGTTGGTTAGTAAAATGCAGGTTAGTGAAATGTATATTAGTGAAATATATATTCGTAAAATATTTGAGGTGTAATTGTTTTCAGTGAAATATTGTTACTGAAATGTTTTGAGTGAAACATTATAAGTGAAATTCACTTTTATTAATGTTTTTGTAAAATGTTTCATCTTCTAAATATTTGTCTCTTATTTCACGAAATTAATACCCATAGACTTCAGTTGGGGTACTTGTTTCTAAAAGGTTGAAATTTACAGGGTTGGTTGAGTTGATATATCGAAAGTTTAACATTAACAGTACATGGTATGACATAGACAGCAGCACAGCCGCTTAAAGATTAAATTCTCAATCTTTCACTACACTATGGGCAGAGCGTCCGCTATGGAGGAAGGAGTGATAGAAAATGCCGCTTTTGCACGTGGTGGATAATGTAATTAACAACGGGCACAACCCGTGGTGGATAATGTAATTGAAAACGGGCATAGCCCGTGGTGGATAATGTAATCGACAACGGGCATAGCCCGTGGTGGATAATGTAATTGACAACGGGCACAACCCGTGGTGGATAGTGTAATGTACAACGGGCGCAAACCGTTGTGAATAAAATAAATACAACGGTTTTTGCCCGTTAACAATTTATGTACAACGGGCAATGCTCGCGATTATGTCATATTCATAACGAGCTTTGACTGTTGTTAAAATTTTACCGACAACGGACATTGCCCGTGGTTGATGCCTTTTTTTTTATTTTATAAAAAAATTATTTTAATTTAATTAGTAGAATGAAATTTGGTTGTTTCTTATAAAATCAAGTAATAAATTTAAATAATTAAACATTAACACCCAAAACATTACAACAAAATAAAATTAACATTAATTTACAACAAAATAACACAACATTCTAATTAAAATACTCAAGTTCTAATATTATATCATACCTTACAATAAAATAACACAAAATTCTAATTAAAATACTCAAGTTCTAATATTATATTCACATCCACAATAATTTGTGAATTGTAACTGTGTCATAACTTACAAAAATAAATAAAATTCTAATATGTAATATATTTTGAAGGCCAAACAATATAAGTACCCCTAGCATCTTCAAGTACATGTAGCTCACTAGTTGGGCGACACAAAGGTACTTTTCTCACCAATATCTTCTTTACAGCGATTTTCCAATGATCTGGACCAAGAATCATATGATGAACTAATGTTTGGGGATTAGTACATTCAAGTTCAGCTTCTGCCACTATCTCTCCACTACCAATCCAATGTAATAACTTGCATTTTTTACCCTTTTGAGATGAAATATCTACTTCATTTATGGAAACCGCAGGCGTTGACTAACATAACCAGAAAAAAAATAGGTATTAAAATAAAATATATCTTGACTACTACTATACAATTTTAACTAACATTTTGTGAATAAAATATTACCTTTAAAGAAGATTCAATAATTTTTGCAATTTCATTACTTCCTTGCCTATTTGATGCACTTGAATATTGTTCCTACCAAAAAAACAAGTATTTTTTTGAGCTAATTTCGGTTTAATATCATGTAAGAAATAATGCAGCAAAACAGTAACATAAAAAATGACTAAATCTTAGAACAATAAATAAAAATGTTATTGGCGTGAACAAAATCTGAAACATTTACCTGATGCAAGCTAGAAGACGTTAATCTTCCTTCAACTACTGATATATAATTAGTCTGAAATTGAAATGTACTTAAGATCAAATTATAATATCATTTAATATAAATTAAAGTAGTAGCATAATCTAAGTAACATTACCTGCATAGTTAACAAAGTAGATTTCATTTCAGCCACTTGTTGCCTTAGAGTTTTCATCTCTTCTTGAAGCTGAGTTGTAATTTGTTTACCAATCACAGCTGTCTGTACTCTAGTTGGTGTTACACCAAATCCCAGTCCACGAACGCGCCCTCGATGCTCATTTCCTAAAACTTGAGATACTGCATCCTCTCTAATTATTGTTGTCTTATCCAAAGAAATAGCCTCCATTTGTTTCTAAATGTTATGATAAATAATAATGATATCACAATAACTAAGAAAATATAATAAATAATTTATAACATAATATAAAAAATAAACAAATGAACCAAATCATACAATTTTTTCTCCAACATTTTCATTCACCGGCATCCCATCTTTATGTTTATGTCCAGCTATCCAAGTCTCTACTCTATCCACTTCTTCAGAATCTTCATTTGCTTCCAATTTTGCAAGCATATATATATATATATATATATATATATATATATAAACATTATAGTTATTATTCCCTTTTTTTTCATTCCTTAATAATGATGCTACTAAATAATAGTTTGGAAAAAAGTTTTACTAATTCTTTACGTAGTCGTGCCATTCCTTTACGACTAGTTGTTTGTGGAGTGTCATTCTTTTTCGCCAACTCAGAATAATGTCTACTTATTCCCTACAACAAAAAGAAAGTAAATCAAATAAATTTATAACATAATTTGGCTTCAAGTTAACTGTATTAAGACTTACATCAAATTCTAAAGACAATCGAAATTTCACAAACTTTATCCATTCTTCATCATCAACAATGTTATCTGGCCTTAATATTTGGATTGCTCTTGTTGCCCCAGGACCAGGAGGACCACTTCTAACTTTCTTTGTTATCTTACTTTTATATTGTTGTCAACAATTACACATTGATGAAAGTACATAATCCTTACCAATGTTATCCAACCCAAATTTAGTCTGCATTTTTAAATAATGTTCTAAAAAAGTATTCATAATAATATATTGGAAAGAATTGAATAAATAAAATACGAAGTTCTGTACCTTTGTAGTTTCTCACACACTGTTTTTTAAAATCTCGGATACCTCTGGCCAACTTGTATAAGTTATTGGTATCAATTGAGTGACAAGAGTCCCACAAAATGTACTTAGTACTATCGAACCATCTCCAACTGGCTGGCCGAACTTATTAAAACCAATACCCATTTCCTTAGCCTTTGCAATTTTATTTGAATCAAATCGGTTTTTGCCTCTCCTCTTTCTTTTCTTCGATCCGGTCTCATTATCAGTCACAGTTGGAGTACTAGTATCTCCTTTGTTTGACATCTGAAAATAACTGAAACAAAAAAAAGTAAAAAATAAGGAACTAGACATGCCAATAACTTTTTACTTCTATACAATTAATATAGATTAAAAGAACAATAAGATTTAATACTACAAAATATAATCTTATACCGACCACATTATTACATTTTATGACTTTCAAATATACAACACTCTCAAATCCAATGAAAATTTACTGCATTACCAATTGTACTATGAATCTCAATTTATGGTTATAAGTTCCATAGCTGCTTCCAATCATAACATACTACATCCATCAGCATCTACTAGAAAAAAAAAGCACAAACTTTTGGGACAATTATCGATAATGAGGATGATGCAAGCAAATAATGAGGTACATATAAGTCATATTGAATAATATTTAAATAGACAAGAGTTACACATAGAGGTTTCACTAAAAAAACAAGCATACATGCTAGATTTGTAAAACCACATCCTCACAATCTATTCGAGCATAATCCTCGCAATCATCTATACTAGAGTCAAGTTGAGATACATCTAATGGTGTAGAAGATCTATAAGCATGCTCATCAAAGTTCTCTAGATCATGAAATCCCCTTGAAGGAGCTTTTAAAACAACATACCAATTAGATGTATCATTTTCCCTAAAGTAAAACACTTGTGTTGCTTGAGAAGCTAAAATAAATGGATCTCTATCAAATTTATTTACACGTGGGTGAAGATTAACTAGTGTGAACCCATCTTCAACTCTAACATCACTTCCACAACTTAACCAATCACATTTAAATAACAGGACACAAAATGCAGAAAAGTCTAAAAGTAGAATTTCCCTTAAAACCCCGTAGTAAACCATTTTTTTAACAACTTGGGTGCCGTTTCTTGCATTGATTGTGCAAACAGTTTCTGCCTCAAGGGAAACACCACTATCTTGTGTAGATTTCTCATTATCTACTGTGCAGTATCATTTCCCATTGACAACAAAGCTTGTGTATGATGTTACTTACATTGTTGGTCCAATTGCTAGCCATTTTAAAGTGTTTGAAATATTCAAACTACTTGCTTCAATAATGATCTGTTTACACATATTAAGGGTAAGTTTATTAAGGTGTATGAGAAACAACAATTAAAATTGGAATACCATTATCAAAAAGGTTGTAAACCTAACCTTAGCTTTGAACCATGCTGAGAAAGTTAATGCATGCTTCTTTTGTAGTAAAGTGGGTTTACTTGCAAGACTTGAATCTAAATGTTGAAGCTCTTTAAGGTGAGCACTAAAATGAATTAAATAATAAAATAAAATTAGAAACTAATTTTAAATTCTTAATTATATTTAAACTATGTAAAAAATTTCTTTGCGGTACTTACTTTATGTATGGTTCCACTTCTGCACTGTTAAACAATATATAACGATATGCAATGTGTAGCATGTAAGAAGATAAAGTAATTGATATGCCTGTAGAAATGGGATGTCCTTAGGCTACATTTTCATACACGACATCCTCATTTCTGCTATGTTTATTATCGACAATTGCCACTTGTGGTATATACATACTACAAAATTGCATGCATTCATCTGCTAAATAGCATTCTGCTATGCATCCTTCTGGTCTTGCATGATTTCTTACATGTGCTTTCAAGACCTTCATAAACCTATAAGATAAATAAATAAATATATAATATGTTTTTTACTTGTAAAAAACTAAACAAAACATATTATATCGTCCTAAATACTAGAGAATTACCTCTCAAAAGGATACATCCAACGATATTGAACTGGTCCACATAATCGAGCTTCTCTCTTTAAATGGATTGTAAGATGAACCATAATGTCAAAGAAAGAAGGAGGAGAATATCTTTCAAGCATGTACATGGTGACTGCAAGTTCATCCTCTAATGATTCTAACATACTTTTATCAATCACTCTTTGACAAATGTCATTGAAAAAGGAACACAACCGAAATATGGCAATCCTCGGCCCTTTAGGCAAGATACCTAGTATTGCTACTGATAGCAATTGTTGCATTAAAACGTGACAATCATGAGACTTGAGTCCAACTATCTTACAATCACTCAATGAGATGCAGTTGCTTATGTTTGAACAGTAACCATAAGGCATTTTTAAATTAAACAACCGTTTGCAAAAGAGCTGTTTCTCTGCCTTTGATAGAGTGTGCAGTGCTGCAGGTAGATAAAGTTTATCTCCACATACTTTGACATGTAGCTCATGCCTAATGCCAAAGTCTTGTAAATCTCTACGGGAATTAATACCATCTTTTGTTTTTCCATTTATGTTCAATAGAGTGCCAACAAGACTCTCACAAATATTTTTTTCAATGTGCATCACGTCTAAGTTATGACGCAAACATAATTCCTGCACATTAAATTATACAATTTAAATTTATAGATAGAAAAAAAGGAGTAAGTGACATTTTTTATAAAATAAAATAAAATAATGACTTACCTCCCAATATGGTAAATCAAAAAATATTGACTTTTTTTTCCATATAGGATTATTGTTTTTCTTCCTTTTCCCCTTTCTCTTCTTTCCCCATTCATTTTCAACTTCCCCACAAGTAAGGCGAACTTCTCCACCGGATATTATCCGAGGCTTGCCATTCTTTTCTTTTTTCCCATTGAACCATGAAACTTTTTTCTGAAAAGTATGATCCATTGGAAGAAATCGCCGATGACCCATGTACACATTCTTATTACTAGCCTTTAATCTATCAGAACATGTATTCAACCCGCATACAGGGCAAGCATATTTACCTTTCACACAACACCCTGCCAAATTTCCATATGCCGAAAAATCATTTATGGTCCACATTAAAATTGCCTTTAAATTGAATGTGGAATTAGTAGATGCATCATATACTTCTACTCCTGTATGCCATAACTCATTCAAATATTCTATTAGTGGCTGCAAATAGACATCAATATCATTCCCCGATTGCTTTGGCCCTGGAATTAATAGTGTTAACATCAAATTATCTTTTGACATACATTTCCATGGAGGAAGATTGTATGTAACTAGAACTACAGGCCAACAACTATATACTGAGCTTAGGTTTCTAAAAGGATTAAATCCATCAGCAGCTAGACCAAGCCTTAAATTGCGTGGCTCTGATGCAAAACATGGCCATGTATCATCTATAGTCTCCCATGCAGGTGAATCAACGGGGTGGCGCATTTTTCTATCTTGACTTTTATGGGTAGAATGCCATGTCAAGTCATTGACCAAATCAGGAGACTTAAACATTCTCTTAAACCTTCGTATTATTGGAAAATACCTAAGTACTTTAGCAGGCACTCCATGATATATATGATTAGTTTGTTTATCTACTTTCCATCGAGAATCACCACATCTTGGACATTCCTCGAGATGGCCTAGTTCTTTTCAAAACAAACAACAATCATTCACACATGCATGTATTTTCTCATATTCTAAATCAAAGACTTTAAGCAACTTTTTAGTTGAGTACAATGAATCAGGAACTATATTATCTTGTGGCAACATATCTCGAAGGATCCCGAGTAGTTCATCAAAACCCTTATCAGAGAGACCATGTGTAGCTTTATGTTTGTATAAAACTACAATGGCCAACAATTTGGTGTATTTTGTACTACCATCATACAAAGGCGTCTCAGCATCTTCAACATTCTGAGTAAGGTCTTCATCTCTTATATCACCATTCGATTCAACATTAAAACTATCTTCGAAGAAAACATCCCTATACATTCGAAATGTATTTGAACTTTTATCATTTGATATGGAAGTTCTCGGGTGTTCCCCATGGAAGACCCAATTAGTATAGGTAGGATCCATCCCCTTAATGACTAAGTGTTCGTACACTATCTTACTAGGATGAAAACTTAGATTTTGACATATTTTACAAGGACAAACTATCAAATCACGATTTCTTGCATTTCTTTTAGCAGCCTCAACAAATGTTTTAGCACCATCTCTATATTCTTGTTTTACTCTACAATTGAAAAAAAAAAAATTAAAAATTGTCATATATATATATATGTGTGTGTGTATATACGTGTATATATATGTCGATGTGTGTATATATATGTGTGTGTATGTATATAAATATGTGTGTGTATGTGTGTGGGTATATGTGTGTGTGTGTGTGTGTGTGTATTTGTTAGATGAAATTGAATGAATTCAGCTTATTAACCTTGAAAATTTTAGCCAATCCTTATCCATTTGCAAGCAAACAACTCTGAAACATTTATTAAAAATTTATCCATTAGCATTGAAGATTATGATTTGAACTAAGAAGGAGTCCACTGCAACTTGCAATAGGCTAACAAACATGATGAATCTGCCTAATAAGAAAATTAACATGTTGAGGGTAATCTGCCTAATAGAACATTTTGTTAATTCAATTCCAATTTTTTTGGTAAGAAGAAAGAAAAAACTACCCTTTTTTCCCCTCTAAATTTGCAACTGGGCTGTAGCGTAGTACAAGAAGCCTAGATACATCATACACGCCCTTATAGCTATGGAAAGGATATCTATAATGAAGTTTTTGCAGATTATGATGTGGTGGAATATATTGTCAATAGTAGTCTCTAAAGAACAAGACAATATTTGCCTAAATTCTCTAAGTCCAAAATGTAAGTATTAGAGATTATTCACATTTTTATATAGATTTTCGCAAATCATAAGTTAACTGGATATAATTCCAAAATATATACACTACCATCAATCAAGCTCTATAAGTATCAAATCTTTAATCAAGATTAATATGTAGAAAAGAGATATTATATTGTGCAGACCATGATCAAGAGCAAGATATAATAATGTATACATGCAGTTCATGAGGAGCAAATTATGATATAATATAATACCGTTCATGAAAAGCAAAAATATTGGTATGATCATGTGATGATGCTCAATTCATGAAAACACTGATTTTCAGAGCGCATCTCTCGACTTTCTCTCCCTTAAATTATCTTTAAGGTTGTGTTGAATATATTAGGGTGGCAGATTCAGGGGCACTCACTTTAGATCATCTCCAATATTTAGTTATAACAACATGTTTAATTTTTTTTTCTTTTTATTCTTCTGTACAAGTAAGATTTTAATTAAAAGGCTGAAATCATAGCCAGCACAACCTTTACTCTTGAATCAAATCCCACAGATAACCATAACAAAATTAATGCTGATATAGACAAGTAGATTGCATTAAAATTTCACCAAACGTTAATGATAAATGAGAACCCGGGAAAACATAATGCTTATTTAGGTTCTCTTTCCAGCAGTTAAATATATCCCAGGATAACTAATTATATCCACTCTCTTCAGTTAGTGACTAATCTCAAATGTCCTCTTCAAACATGTACAAACCAACAACCTACTTAAATGAAGACATTCTAGAGAATGTCTCTGTTTCCCACGTTGCAAATGAACATGTATCGAACGAACAACCAGGTAATTTAAAACATAATCATAAGTATCTACAATATACACTGCACCTATATCGAATTGGTCTGATTCCATGGCATAACTCACTCTTAAAAGCAAAATACTTGTGGACAAAAAAAATAATCCCAATGATCCAAGTTAATGGTTCTACGTGGCAGCTGATTGAACAAACACATTTGCTTGGAAATCATAGTTTGATCTCCACATAAAGACATTTATATTACAAACACATTTACTTGGAAATCATGGTTCTACGTGCCAGTCAATTTTAACAAATAAATTATATTACAAAAACCATAGTTTGTACTCCACATAAAGACATTTATAACTAAGCAACCAAAACGCATATATGCAAACATATATGAACATATTAGCATCAAGTAAAAATATTAAAATAAAAAGGGGTAATTCACAATTGATTTAAGAAGGTATTTAATATCACGATTGTTTTAAGAAGAAAAAAAAAGGGTAATTCGTAGAGAACCAAAGTGAAGCAAACCTGAGAAAAGATGCAGACTTGAAGCTTATGAGCTGAGATTGAAATCGGCTACGGAGTGACAGTCTCTTACAATTGACGAGGAAGCGATGGTGAGGGACGGCGAACGAGAGACGTGAGGTGGAGCTAGGTGAACAGTGGATGCGAGAGGAAAGGTGTGGCGACGCCGGTGAGAGCAAAAAGGTGCTGCGTGTGCGAGGGAGGAGAGGGAAGAGAGGGTGGTGCGGCAGGAGGAAAAAAATATGCTTTTGGGTTAGGGTTCCAAATGAACTTGATGGGAATTTGGGGGAAAAAAGTTGTATCCATTACGGGCCCCCGTAGTGGATTTCATCATCCAATACGGGCCAGAGTTGCCCGTATTGGATAATTTGATATCCACTACGGGCCAGTTTCGCGCCCGTAGTGGATTCCGCTATTATTACGGGCCAAACCTGCCCGTTATGGTAAATCTACTATCCACAACGGGCTTTTAAAGGCCCGTTGTAGATAAATAAAATAACAACGGGCCCTTCATGCCCGTGGTGAATAGTCTGTAATAAATATTAGATTTTCTTGTAGTGCTAACATACATTTCACTAACTTACATTTGACTAACTAACATTTGACTAACAAACATTTCACTAACCAATATTATTATCAAACGTTTCACTAACCTACATTTCACTAACAAATCTTTCTCTAACTAACGTTTCACTGACTAACTTTTCACTAACATATTCTATAACCATTAAAATTTCACAAAAATAAACCATAATATCACCCAAATTCTTTTAACCACAAATCAAATACAATATGCAAATAAAATAAAATAAAAAAGAGTTAAAAAATACATAAAATACATTCTAAATAAAATACAAAAAATTTCATAAAATTACCTCTAAGTTTTGATTTTGTTGATATAATTGAGTTGGTAAAGACAAGATGATGGGTGTTTGAAAAATAAAGGTGTGTAACTAGTTTTAATGAAAAAGACAAAAAAAGAAGTGACAAAACAAAAAGAAAGAGATGCTGCATATAAGGAAAAAAAATATATAAAAAAAGAGTTAAAGTCAGCATAAGGAAAGAAGAAAAAAGTGTTTTTGTTTTAATATGTAAAATGAGTTTTTCAATAATTTTTAATGGATTTTTTTGTAATTTTTAATTTTTTAGGATCTTTTTGTAATTGTCCAGTCACTGGATGGTTGAAGGGTATTTCTGTTATTTTTTTTCAAAATGGTTAAAAACGATTATTTTTTCATTTGAGACTAAAAACAATTGTTTCCATAATTTTTTGGTTTTTTTTAATTATAATGAATTTATTTTTATATTTTCTTTGTTATATTTAAAATTCTTTAATGTCCTTTTTGGTAATTCTATTATTTAAAAGAGCTTTTTAAATTTAATACAACCAAACAATCTATAACTTAAAAGAGTTTTTTTAATTGACAACTAAACGACCAACGACTTTTTCTTAGAAGCTCTACTCGTAAAAGTTTTACTTCAAAAAGATCTACTCCTAAAAGCTCTATTCAGATAAGCTATTCCAAACAGACCCTAAGAAAGGTTCCTTATCAATAACTAATTTTGTAATGAAGATAAAAGCTATAAGAGATACTCTTGAAACTGCTGGACATGTTATCACAGATTCAGATCTTGTGTTGAGTGTATTAAACAGCTTAGGACATGAATATAATTCAGTAGTTGTTCATGTGTCATCTCAAGATAAGCCCATGAACCTGCAAAATGTTCAATATCTGTTCATGTTGCATGAGCAAAAGATAGAACAACTGAACATTGTCAATCACGTTGATGTATCTTCACCTTCAACAAATTTTGCTTCTCATTTTGATGGAGATCGAGGTCAAAAAGGAGGAAATCAGTCTAGAGGACAAAGCAGAGGTAGATGAAGAGGAAAGTTGGAAGGTGGAATAATCAAAAGTTGCACTATCTTGCCAAAAACCAGGCCATGCTGCCCTACAATGCTACAAGAGATTTGATTAGAATTGGCATGGTAATGCTCCTCAGCATCCATCCTCACAAACACCTCAACAAAACCAAGTGCAGGGCGATCAAAATGTTGGCAATGCTTAAGCTAATACAACCCAGACCTCAGCTTATTATGCCTCTCCTGACATAGTCGATGACCCCTATTATTATTCTGATAGTGGGGCAACCAATCATGTTACATCTGACCTTGACAACCTTACTTTGAGCTCAGAATACACAGGCAAGCACAAGCTTGCTATTGGTAACGGTTCTTAATTCCCTATATCTAATGTTCGCAGTTATTTGCGCATTTCTCATACACAACTATTTCAAACATATTGACTTAATCATATGTTGTATGTACCTAGAATTACAAAAAATCGTTTGAGTGTTTCTAGACTCACCAAAGATAATAACTTAGTTGCTAAATTTTATGGTAATTGTTGTGTGTTTAAGGACAAGAATTTGGGAACAGTTTTGCTCAAAGGAACACTCAAGGATGGCCTTTATAGTCTTAATCTCACTAGAAGTGTTTCCACTTCTCATTCGAGTCTTCATGCTTACTTTTCCTTTGTGAATCCATGTGCTGAAATGTGTAGTTTTCAATTCAATAAAGCTGTTAAATGTAATTCATTATCAGCACAAACAGTTCCTATAAATAAGATCAGATATGATGCCATGCTAGCTGCCAAACTAACTCAGATATTTGGCATGCTAAGTTTGGTCATCCTTCTCAAAATGTGTTGCAACATGTGTTTGGGTTTATACCCTAAAGTCTTGTAATAGTAAATGTGATTAAACATTAATAAAAATAGTTTTTATTCATTCAAAATAAAAGCAGTTTATTTTAGTTCATATGTTTGTATATTGTACACGTAACATCCAAGATTGTAAAATGTAATATCAATTTGAGTATATGAAAGTCATATACAAGAGGATTCATTTTGAGACATACAATCTAAAGAGTCCGTAGATAGTAAATAAAGTTCGATACTTTGTTTGTGGTTGATCTACTGTCGCGGTCCATTCTATAATGTACAGTGGTCTTATCCTAAACCACTCGTGCAGTTTACATGAGAATAAAGGCACCTTATATGATGATATCATATAATGCTAGGCCACGATTTATATGAATCTCTCACCAAGATCCGTTAGTGGATGAGATTTATATATATTGACATATGATGGCTATTTGTGGGTGATCTTATTCCTGAGCGTCTTATCGACTCCTTCAGGTTAGATCGTGGCTTTTGATTTACCATGAGTGAGATCAAATGTAGTTTTCTCTATCAATACCTACGTATTTTGGAGTTGCGGTTTGACTTGTGGCTGGAAAGGTCTAAACACAGTATCGGAATCAACTCATTCTTAAGTGAAGTAGATGTGTAGTTCTCTTAAGGGTTGATTCGGGGATTGAACAATTATAAGTGCTTTCCTTCTTCCGTAAATAAGACAGGATTTAATTGTTCATTAGAGAATCAACGGTGCTTAAAGGAAAAGAACGGACATTATGACCTAGCTCTCACTATAAACTACTTGTGGAGGGTCACACCATATGCAATTAGCTGTATCAACGGACACTTACATTTCAGACTGTGTAAAACATTTGCTGTTTCGAGAGTTCAGCCTTAGTTTTTTAATGGAATAACTCCGAGGTTAATAATCATGAAATATTATTTAAAGAGTTTTAATTAATATTTCTAAGTATTATTGGAGCTTAAAACTATCGGTCCATTAGGTCCCCTTGCTAGCCCTTAAGGTTGTTGGTAACGAAGGTCATGGTAAATTTATCGTATTGTCCAATTAATAGTATTACGAAAGTAATGCGTTTTAATAAAGAGAATTGATTAAATAATATGATTATTTAATTAATAATTTAATAATTAAATAAAGATTAATAATTTAGAATTATCAATTTTAATTATTAAATAGGGGGTTGCAATATCGAACCTTGATAAAATAAAAAGGAGTGATTAAATAATAAGATTATTTAATAGTCCCTAGAGGTTAAGAGTTGAAACTCTAGTGGTGACCAAATTAAATAAGATTTAGAATCTTATTTGACCTGCTCAAACCTAAACCCTAGAGACTGATATATATGTGTTATGTTATCAGTAAAAGAAAGCAAGCAAACCCTAAGCAATTATTAGAAGGGTGCAGCAAACACAAAGATAAAGAAAAGAAAAAGTTTTCTCTCTTTTCCTTGCATGTTCGGCCGGTCAAAGAAGAAGAAAAGAATTGTCTTCTTTACTTTCCTTTCCTCTTTCATCCCTGTATCCCTGATGAGCCCACACACGCGTTGTCAGACCATGGGTCATAGTGTCATAGCTCGAAAGATCTGATGGTAATAAAAGGGATCATATCAATCAAGAAATAAAAAAAGGTAGTCTTTTGTGTTTTATTATTCGTATATGTATAAATCGGTTGAATTGAAAAAGAGTTTTCAAAAATCAAAAAGAAAAATTTTAAAACCTCGCCTAAACCTCCGCTGTACGATTTTTTTTCCCTACAATGTACTTAAATCAATGCACTTTCATGTAATGTTACAGCTACTTCTTTTTGTGATTCTTGCAAGTTTGGAAAACTTCACAAATTGCCTTTCACTACTCATGATATCACTGTCAAACAACCCTTAGAAATCGCGCATTCAGACATTTGGGGTCCTTTTCTCCATGTCTCTACTGATGGATCTAGATATTATATTGTTTCATAGATGCATTTTCATGATTCACTTGGTTTTACACTTTAAAACAAAAGTCTCAAGCTTTTCAAGCCTTTTTTACATTTACAAATGTTGCCGACTTGCAGTTTGATAAGAAAGTAAAGGCTGTCCATACTGACATGGGTAGAAAGTATAAAGCCTTCATTCCCTTTTTCACACAAAATGGCATTAAAAATCATATTTTCATACCCCCATATTCATCAATAAAATGGAGTATCCGAGAGAAAATATAGGCATGTAGTGGAGACTGGTCTTACACTACTCTCTTAAGCCAAAATGCTTCTCATGTTTTAGGGAGTAGCCTTTGCAAAAGCTGTATTTCTTATAAACAATTTACCCTCATATGTGTTGCATAATCTGTTACCTTATAAGAAATTGTTTCACAAGATACCAAATTATCCTTTCTTCAAAACTTTTAGTTATTCTTGCTTTCCCTACTTGAGATACTACTCCAAACACAAGCTTGATTTTCATACCTCTAAGAGCATTTTCATTGGTTACAGTCCAATACATCATGGTTATAAATGCCTAGTTCCATCAGGTAAAGTCTTCATTTCTAGGCATGCTGAATTTAATGAACTTGAGTTTCCATATCAAGTGTTATTTCCTATCATTCTCCTTCCAATATCAGCACTCCAAATCTTCCAATGTTCATGTTACTTTTTGTCTCAGATTTTACTCCTCATGTTGTGAGTTTTCCACGGATGCAAACTACTCCTTTACAAATGCTTCTCCTGAAAATGTCACACACTCACCATTTAATCTATCTTTAGTTGTTGACTTGTCTGATTAGCATGCAGTGCAGCATTCTAATCTGCATTTGCAAGGCTCCCACAAGCCTGTTTTGCCCATTCACCCTATGCAGACTAGATCCAAAACAGGATGTAACACCCCCTGACCCGACCCGGCTGGATCTGTAACATCCCAAATTTCGAGTAATTAATTTTGAATATGTGAAAATAAATTTTGTGAATTGAGGGGTGTAAATGTAATTAAAAGTATATTTATTTTATGGTTTCCAAGTGGACCAAATTGAACGGTCGAAAACGATGCACGAAGAGAGAGTGAAAAATCGAGACAGTGAGCATCGCGACCTGGCCATCGCGACCACAGATTGCGATGAGCTGCTCGCGATGAAGAATGTTGATTCTTGGCAGTGAGCACCGAAATTTTATAAAAAAAATAAGTCATCGCAGAAATCTCCAGAAAACAAAAAACAGAGAAAGCAGAGAGAAAAGAGACCGAGAAAGAAAAAGAAAAGAGAGAGAAGAAGAAGAAGAAGAAAAGAGAGAAGAAAAAGGCCGAAGAAGAAGAAGAGAAGAAAGGAGAAAAGAGAAAAGAAAGAAAAAGAAAAGGAAAAAAGAAAAGAGAAAAAGGAAAGAGAAAGGTAAAAGGAAATCCGGAAGAAAAACTGTGCGAAAAACGGAAACCAGGTTGGTGTACACTTCTTTTCGAAAACCCTTTTGTGTTTTTGATTTGAATATAAGTTTATTTGAATATTTTGATGAATATTTGTTTACATGTATTTTTGATTTGAATATTCTGAATATTTTGATTTTTGATTTACAACGGGTATTCGAAAAGAAATGTTTGAGAGTTATAATTGTTGATTTCGAAAGAAACGGACAGTTTTGATATGACATGTTATGAAATGTGTGGATTATGTATTTCCAATATTGTTTGAAAATGTGGATTCTTGATTTTTAATTTGAATTGTGAAACTGTTGTTTAATTGTAAAAAATATATATATATATAACGAATGGATGACTGTTATATCTCGCGGGACAAACTTGGTATAATCCAGTTTAGGCGAATCCCGGAGATAGATATTGCACTGATGATATTGATGACTGTTGCATCTCGCGGGGCAAACCTGGCAAGTCCAGTTTAGGCAAATCCTGGAGATAGCCATTTTACTGTTATTGATGATTGTTGCATCTCGCGGGGCAAACCTGGCAAGTCCAGTTTAGACGAATCCCGGAGATAGCCATTGTACTGATAGTGATGATTACTGCATCTCGCGGGGCAAACCTGGCTGAGTCCAGTTTAGGCGAATCCTGGAGACAGCTAGTGCACTGTATCTCTGACTGTTATATCTCGCGGGGCAAACCTGGTATAATCCAGTTTAGGCGAATCCCGGAGGTGAACGTCACACTGATGTACAGATATTGAAATGTATGCTGAGTGTACGGTCAGAATAGAGAATGAAAGTGAATAAAATGTTCATAAAAGAATTGAAAACTGAATTTTGTATGCTTTACTGATTTTATTTAGATGCTTTTATTAAACTGTTTATATATGATATCTTTCAGTAAGGAAGTTAAAGATTGAAATGTTTTTATACGACCGTATTGGAATATTATGAAATGATGAAAATTGAAATGTTTTTATTATGAAATGATATTTGATTGTGATACTTGAGTTAAGTGTACACCCACTAGGTATTATTGCTTAGCGCGT
Organism: Xanthoceras sorbifolium; assembly: GCA_003430845.1. Classification (NCBI taxonomy): domain Eukaryota; kingdom Viridiplantae; phylum Streptophyta; class Magnoliopsida; order Sapindales; family Sapindaceae; genus Xanthoceras; species Xanthoceras sorbifolium. The sequence continues at coordinate 16,498,883 of CM010618.1, forward strand.
TGGATTTAATCACGCGCAGGTATCAGAGACTGCGGGAGAAATAAAGGATAGAGAAGAAGTAACAGCATTATTTCTGGACTGTTCCATCTGGTCCACCTGGAAATCATAAAAATAAACATACTTTTAATTACATTTACACCCCTTCCAATCACAAAAATTTATTTTTACATATTCAAAATTAATTATCCGAAATCCGGGATGTTACAATTCTTTCCGTCTTAAGAAATTTCATCCTCGAAATTTACCTCAAGGAAACAGTTGTGGATATTGCTGTCGCATTGTTTCTTCACTCTCCCATGTAGCCTCTTCTACTTTGTGATTCCTCCAGAGGACTTTCACCAGTGGGACTCTTTTATTTCTTAGTTCTTTGATCTCCCGATCAAGAATCTGCACTGGTTCCTCTTCATATGTTAGGTATGGTTGGATTTCAATACTTTCGGCCTGAACTCTGTGGGAAGGATCAGATCTGTATCTCCTAAGCATAGACACGTGGAACACATTATGAATCTTTTCTAATTCTGAAGGTAAAGCTAGTCTGTAGGCTACTGGTCCCACACGTTCAATGATTTCATATGGCCCAATAAACCTAGGACTTAACTTACCTTTTCTGCCAAATCTGAGCACTTTCTTCCACGGAGATACTTTCAGAAACACTTTCTCACCGACTTCATATTCTATCTCTTTTCTTTTCAAATCTGCATATGATTTCTGTCGGTCAGAAGCAACTTTTAATCTGTCCTTGATAATCTTTACCTTTTCCTCAGTTTGTCGAATCAAGTCTGGGCCTACTAACCTGTCCTCTCCTAACTCTGTCCAGCATACTGGAGTCCTGCATTTCCTTCCATACAGTGCCTTATACGGTGCCATAGCTATGCTCGACTGGTAACTGTTGTTGTAGGCGAATTCAATCAATGGAAGATGATCCGCCCAACTCCCTTCAAAACTCAATTACACAACTTCTGAGCATATCTTCAAGCACCTGAATTACCCTTTCTAATTGTCCGTCTATCTGCGGGTGGAAGGCTGTACTGAAACTCAGTCGAGTACCCAAGGTTTCTTGAAACTTCTTCCAAAATCTGGATGTAAACCTCGGATCTCTATCTGATATTATGGATGCAGGCACTCCATACAATCTGACTATCTCTCTGATATACAATTCTGCCAGTCGATACAATGCTTTTCTACTCAGAGCATCTGCGACTACATTCGCCTTTCCTGGATGGTAATCAATTATGCAGTCATAATCTTTTATCAACTCCATCCACCGTCTCTGTCTCAGATTGAGCTCTCTTTGGGTAGGCAGATATTTCAGACTCTTGTGATCTGTGTATATATAACATTTCTCACCATACAAATAATGCCTCCAGATTTTCAAAGCGAAGACTATGGCTGCAAGTTCCAGATCATGAATCGGATAGTTCAGCTCATGATTTTTCAACTGTCTGGACGCATATGCAACCACCTTGCCTTCCTGCATCAATACACAACCTAAACCCTGATGTGAGGCATCACTAAAGATCACAAAGTCTTTACCTGAAACAGGATGAATCAGAACTGGAGCCTCAACAAGCATTGCCTTCAATCTGTCAAAAGCTGCCTGGCATCTGTCAGTCCACTCAAATCTGACATTCTTATGCAGTAGCTTGGTCAACGGACTTGCTATGGAGGAAAACCCCTTCACAAACCGTCGATAATAACCTGCCAAGCCTAGAAAACTTCTGACTTCTGTAACATTTCTAGGAGGCTTCCATTCCACTATTGCTTCTATCTTTTTCGGATCTGCCTTAATACCCTCTGCTGATACAATGTGACCCAGAAATGTAATCTCAGGCAACCAGAACTCACATTTGCTCAGTTTACCATACAGCTGTTTCTCCCTCAGAATCTGCAGTACTACTCTGAGGTGCCTGTCATGGTCTTCTGCCGTCTGTGAGTATACTAGGATATCATCGATAAAAACTACCACAAACTGATCCAAGTATGGTCGGAATATTTTGTTCATCAGATCCATAAAGGCTGCAGGTGCATTAGTCAGCCCAAATGGCATCACTACAAATTCATAGTGTCCATACCTGATTCTGAATGCAGTTTTTGGAATATCTGACTCTTTTATTCTCAACTGATGATACCCTGATATCAGATCTATCTTTGAGAAGATACAGGCTCCTCTCAGCTGATCAAATAAATGGACATAAACAATGCAGTTTACCCTTGCAGTTTCCTTCAAGTGAGACATTCAATAAGTGGACATAAACAATGCTTTCTTGAATGGTGAGTTGCAAGAGCAAGCATTTATGTCATAGCTTGAAGGTTTTGAAAGCTCTAAGTTCCCTACTATGTTTGCAAATTGGAGAAGGCCCTCTACAATTTGGGTCATCTTTACCCTTGCAGTTTCCTTCAAGTGGGACATTCAACATGTTGACATCAACAATGCTTTTTTGAATGGTGAGTTGCAAGAGCAAGTGTTTATGTCACAGCGTAAAGGTTTTGAACGCTCTAAGTTCCCTACTCATGTTTACAAATTAGAGAAGACCCTATATGGCTTGAAGCAAGCTCCAAGAGCTTGGTTCTCTAAATTGAGGATAACTTTGCTACAATGGGGGTTCAAGAACTTTCAGTCTGATGTCTCACTGTTCTTCAAGAAAATTGGCACTAATGTGATTCTTCTATTAGTATATGTTGATGATATATTGATCACAGCGAGTAATCCTCATTTAATTCAGCAAGTGATCAAAGATCTCAATGCTTCTTTTGCTCTTAAGACTTAGGGGTCTGTGAATTATTTCTTGGCTTTGAAGCCTATAGAACAGCATCTGGTTCAGCTCTTACACAACACAAATATGTCAATGATCTTCTTGTTAAAACAGGAATGCTTACTAGCAAACCCTCCAACACTCATACCTCTTTTGCTCATGCAACATGAGTAGATATTGAACATTTTGCAAATTCATTGGTTTATCTTTAGATGATACATGAACAACTACTGAGTCATACTCATGACCTAAACCGTTTAATAACTTAACACAAGATCTGAATCAGATAACATGTCCAACAGTTTTAAGAGCATCTCCTACAACTTTTATCTTCATTACAAAATCAGTAATTGATAGAGAACCTTTTTTTAATAGTGTGCAATTGTTGTTTTAATTGCAGAATTCTAATCATAGAATGTTGAGCATATAATCTCTCAAGAATCTCCCAAACTTCTAAAGCAGTTTTACACTTATTTACCTGACTGAGAAGTCCTTCACTGATAGTGGATCTTAGCCAACATAGCAAGAGTTTATCAGCTTTTTTCCAAATCTTATAAGTTGGATTAATCTTCACAGCTTTAACCATTCCATTATCATCCAGAACCTCTAAGTACTGTTGGTGAGAATCATCAAAGTGAAACAAGAAAAAGCAAGGCGTTTGATCAAAACAATGATGTGTTTGATCAAATGCCTAGTGAAAAGCTTCAAAGCTTTTCGATCTCCATTAATAGAGTCTGAGAGAGAGAGAGAGAGAGAGAGAGAGAGAGAGAGAGAGAGAGAGAGAGAGAGAGAGAGAGAGAGAGAGAGAGAGAGAGAGAGAGAGAGAGAGAGAGAGAGATTTTGAAGGGAAAGTTGTAACTGATTCTCATTAATTGAAAGCTGTGAATAACAACTAATATATATACAAAGTCTGAAACAAATCGTGGCCATCAACCTATAACAAACTTTGATCATGGCTATGCAATCCTAACAGATTTTTCAGACATTTGCAACTACCTCCACAAGCTTTTTAAGTAAGATGATCCTCACTATAATAATCTAAACTAGCAGGCAATAATCTTACACACAAGCTAATTAATTAATCATAACAATAATAATCAATCAGGTGCAGCAAAGATAAATTGAAGCTTGACTACCACACAATCATCATAATGGCCATCTTGTGAGGTTTTGTTGAACTCATGACTTGGCTGGTTCAACTGAACTGCAAGCCTCCTTGATTCCTTTACACTTGATAATCAAGGAATTGCTGTTACTAGAGCTAGCTTTGTTGCTATCAAACTTGCAACAAGCTGCTGTGCTGATGCTTGCAATGTTGTTGGCAGCCATGCTATTGTTTGCTGCGTGAACATCTCTTACGAATATGACTAATTGATTGGAGTTGATTTAATATATAGACTATATGCTCTTCAATATAATGTGCATAATATCTCATTAATTAATCTGAAATATCATCGTTCAATGTGCCTAACAATATTTCATATTCGAGTCACCACACTGCAGCTGGTAAATAAAAATAAAAAAATTAATCCAAAATAAACTTTAATTAAAATATTAGATAACAATTTCAAAATTAATTAGAAATCTCCCTCAATTAAAAAATATCTTTATTATCATTATAAACCTTCCCTAATAACCATCAAAATACAAGTTTCATACAATTATATAGTGGAGGTGATCTCTATGATTTATTTTCAAAGCTACAAGAATTTGTTGGTAATTAGACCAAATTTTCAAATGGTATTTATTCTTTGCTTAATTACCTAATTAAGATCAACTATACTAGAATCACCATAATAACTAAAAGATAAAGGTAGATGTCCTCTAAAGTGGAAAACACATTGCATCATTTTATCAAAAAGAAAAGTGGTAGATGTTCATGATTCACATGGAGTGTTTTTATTCCCTTGATGCAATAAAGGATATTTCAACTTTTTTAGACTTCAACAATAATTTAGATGTGTTATTATCATCACCAACTAATTCCTGTGATACACATCCACTCATACCCTTCCACTTTAGTGGTAAGGCTTCAAGTCACATCATGCGTATTTACCCATACGTGTGAGTAGTTTTCACTCCTTATTATTCTTGATTGATCTCGACAAATCCCAATATATTTATATTCTTATAATTGTACGTGGGAGATTTAATTTACTCTTCATCTTTAAATGTATTAAATATGAAGTCAATTGTGACCTTTCAAACTTCAAGCTAATGGTGGCCATCGGAACTGGAACACGCAGTTCTGCCTGTTCCGCTTCCAATTTTTTTTAAAAAAATGTTAAAAAAAAAATAAGTGTATAAATATATATATATATATATATATATATATAGCCCCACACTGTTGGATTTGTGTATATAGTGTTGGGCCACATACCACTTTGACTTTATATCACTTTATTTTTTATTTTATAGCTTATCTTTTATATACACTCAACCTCTTATACTACCCTTTTATTTTCAATGTGGAATGACTAGTGTGCTTATCTTTTATATACACTCCGTCTCCTACACTAATCTTTTATTTTCAATGTGGGATTAGTGTAATAAGTTTATTTTTTATATACACTTCATCTCCTACTACTCCCCTTTTATTTTGTGATTATCCTTTTATATATATATATATAAAATCATTTTTCCAAATCCCACATTAAAAGTGCATAAGTTTTGAAACTACTTTTGCTTATATATACACATTTCTAAAATTTTTATTTCACATCCAAAATGATCAAAGCCATATTACCTTCGGGTTAACCATTTTTAATTTTTTATAGAATATTTTAATTAATTATTATTAATTTTTAAATATTTAAAAAAAGGGCTAATTACACAAACACCCTGAGTTTAGGCGAAATTCCACAAATATTCAAGGTATTGGTATATCAACACAAACCTCCGTTAAAGTTTCAGAAATGCTAAACGGATATCCCTTGCCGTTAATGTCAGACCGTTAGTGTCTAACAGTCAATGGTACGAAAAGTCTAAAATGCCCTTACTTAAAATAAATTTTTTATTTATATTATATTAATTTAATAATTTATTAAAAAATAAAAAAAATTATGGACCAGATGATCTGGTCCATTGGATGGAGATAACATATCTCTATCCAATGGACCAAATTATCTAATCCATTACAAAAAAAATAAAAATAAAATAATAATAAGAATGATGGTTCCTAGAACCATCTTTGAGAAAGTGGAGCTTTGGCTCCACGGGTGAGATTGGAGATGGAGCCAAAGCTCCATCTTCTCAAGAGATCGCCGGTGCACGCTTAATGGAGTGTGCGCCGGCGATCCTAAAAAGCGAAGAACCAGGTCGCGCTGGGGATTTGGTCCTTTGCTTAGAGATGGAGCCTTTGGGCTCCATCTCTCTCAGATGTGGGAGATGGAGCCCAAAGCTCCATCTCAGAAAGCGATTGCAGGCGCGCGCTCTCCGGAGCGTGCGCCGGCGGCCGCGAAAAACTCTGGACTAGATTTCTTCTCTCTCTCTCTCCCTCCCTCTCTCCCCCAGCTTTCATGTGATCTACTCCATTTCATGCTTGGGAGAGCATGCTTGTGCACTCCGTAGGCAGGAGGGTATAGAAAGAGAGGGGTCTGGAGAGGACCAAAAGGTGAGGATCTGATTCAGCTTTATCAGAATAATTTTTTCTTTCTATTTGATTTTGGGTTTTGGGTAAAAATCTAAATAATATTTTTGTGGTCTCTCTCTAATTGTTGAATCAGATTAACACTTATTCATTGTTGAATCAGATGGCTCCAGGTTTGATTTTTTTTTGTTTTTATTTTTCTCTTTGATGAAGATGAAATGATGAATCTGAGTTAGGTGTTGTTGAAGTTGTTTGATGGAGATAGATGAATATGATGTTGTATTAGCTAGGTTGGGTTGTGATAAATGATGAATCTAGGTTGGGTGTTGTTGAAGTTGTTTGATGGAGATAGATGAATATGATGTTCTTGTGATGTTGTATTGGGTTGGGTTGTGACGTTGATGAATATTGAAATTGTAGTGATGTCGCTGAAGAAGATGAAGATGTGGATTTGATGAACATGAACTTAATGAAGACGAATATTAATTTTTTTAAAAATTTTTAAAAAAATAAAAGAAGGGTATTTTAGGTATTTTAAGGCTTTTAACGCATCTATATATTGTCAGACTAACACTAACGGTCTGACATTAACGGCAGGGGATGTCCGTGTAGTATTTCTGAAACGTTAAGGGAGGTTTGTGTTGATATCCCAATATCTTGAATATTTGTGGAATTTCACCTAAATTCAGGGTGTTTGTGTAATTAGCCCTTAAAAAAATTTATAATCGGTCCCGGTTCCAGTTATCCTCCTAGGAGGACTAGAACTGCTGGTTCTGAAGTCGCTAATTTGGAACCATGACCTGCCCTACTTCAAGCCTAGAAAATATAATTAATAATTATCAAGTCGAAATTGTATCTTAGAAAATGTTGATTTTGACTTGTATATGGCACAGAACAAATAATATATCTAATAACTATAAAACATTAATATATCTGTATTTTAATAAATAAAAATCATGATTACAAGGCCGTACATGATTCGCATGGAGTTGGTAAAGGTCCAATTTCTTCGTATATAATTGCGTTAAGAGTTGATATTGCATGTGGGTGAATTTTGATTCATATTATATTATGTGGACATGAATTTTTTTATTATTAAAAAATTGGATAATTGATGTATTATTACTCTTCTTCTTATGCCTTTATGATACTATAGGTTTTATGTCTACATTTGTAGTTATTGATCAATTATTCCTGACAAGTTACACAAATTAAAATGCAGCAATTTGAAGGTTGTTGTTTGGAGTGTACTGACCCTGATTAAATGTGTGATAAGATATTATCGCCCAATATTATTTAGTAATAAGGGTGTTTATTCAGCTTAATAATTAATATTTTAGGTTTGAGTCGTTCTAGTATGTCAAAAAAAATAAAATGTGTGACCAGATTATTTCTTTAATTATATGCAAGTTGCAACACATATTATATAATATATAATAAATGGAAAAATAATTTATGTGATGAGAGTAATGTAGCATCAAAACCCGCTTTTTTCACATAACTTCTTACAAACCTTGTCAACCCATAGATTAGTGCATTTTCTTACTATGTACAAAGTAATTGTTTTTAACCAAAATTAGTACAAGGATGACTACACATTTCAATAAATTTTTTTTTTGAAGGAAACAATTACAAGATTAATAACTGTTGGGACTAGTTGTAACATCCCAAAAATTTCGAATAATTCATTTTGAATATGTGGATAAAATATTTTTATGGTTTCCAGGTGGACCAAATTGAACGGTCGAAAACGACGTACGAAGAGAAGAGTGAAAAATTGAGACAGTGAGTATCGCGACCACTCACCGCGACCACAGATCGCGATGAGCTGCTCGCGATGAAAAATGATGATTCTTGGCAGTGAGCACTGCGATCAGTCACCGCGACCACAGATCACGATGAAAAAATGAAATTCTGGCAGTGAGCATGGCGACTATCAGCGCGACCAGAGCACCGCGAGATGTGCTCGCGATGAAGGCGGTAGAGTTGCTCCAGAGAGCAATGCGACCTGGTGGCGCGACCACAGGTCGCGACGACCGAAAATTTTTTTTAAAAAATAAAGCTTGTCGAGGAAGCCACTTGAAAAAGACAGACAGAAAAACAGAAAGGGAAAAGAGAGACCGAGAGAGAGAGAGAAACAAAAAAGAAAAGGAAGAAGAAGAAGAGAAGAGGAAGAAGAAGAAGAAGAAGAAGAAGAGGAAGAAGAAGAAGAAGAAGAGAAGAGGAAGGAAAGAGAGAAGGAAAGAAAAGAAAAGGTGAAAGAGAAAGAGAAAGGGAAGGGAAAAAGAAAACCTAGAAACGTGATAGTTGAAAGGAAACAGCATCTAGGTTGGTGTACACCCGTTTTCAAAATCTTTACAAAAAGTATTAAGTATTTTTAGTTTGAATCTGCGATTTCTTTGAAGACTTTCATTTTTATGTGTTTATATGATTTTCTTGGAATGATTTTATTGTTGATCGTATTTCGATTATTACGATTTCGTTGAAATTACTTGTTTACGACTATCGTACGACTATCGTACGAATATTGTTTATTTTCCATGAAAACCTATGTTTGTATGAATAATATATTTATTGAGTTGACTATTGATTGTAAATTATAGTGAATATTTGAAAATGTTTGATTGAAACAGCCCTAGAATACTTAGACATAGAAATGGATATAGGAGGTTGGTATACCAGTTGGGTTCAGTGGGCAGTACTGCACCGATATTGACATTGCTATTGATGATTTATTATGTACCTCCTCATGGATTCGTCCAGGGGTAGGGAGACACGTACCTCCTCACGGATTCGTCCTGGGGTAGGGAGACACGTACCCTCCTAAGGATTCGTTCCTGGGATGGGGAGATATGTACCTCTCTAGGGTCCGAACCCTCGGTCCTAGGGTAGGGAGATACGTACCACTCTTAGGATTCGTCCTAGGGTGGGAGCTATGTTCGACAGACAGTCACTGTGGTCGAACGACCCATATTCCAGTCCTAGTTTATGTTGGGTATTCTAGAGGGTCAGAATTGAACTGATTTGAATAATATATTTCTAAGTGAAATTCAAAAGTGATTTTTATACGTTATGAATGTAATGAGTTATTTATATAGAATTGATTTCATCAGTTTTATTTCTGAAATTGTGATATTTTGTTTATTAAGAAAAACTGTTTATGATTTTTTTTTTATACTTGAGTTTAGTGTACACCCACTAAGCTATATGCTTAGCGCGTTAGTTGTTTTTATAACGCGTAGGTAACAAGGATCTCGAAGGACAGCAAGAGTAGAGAGGAGGTATCTGCAGATTGAAAAAGTCAAAGTCTCGACCGTTATTGGATAGTTATAAAATTTTGTATGTATTCTTGGATTCGCATGCATATACAGAAGTCTGTACAATCGATATGTATATATATGTTTTGTAAATAATATTATGGTTTCTATTTTTATTTGTAAAGGTTTGTAAATATTTAATTTATAAATTATTATATTTTGTTTGAAAAGTCGCACTAAACGGCAGAGTGTGCATTGGTTTTGAAAGTGGATATAGAAGTGTTATTATTAAATTGTGTTGGATTTATTTTGTTGAAAACAGGTTTTGGGAAATCCGAAAAACAAAGGAAACTCTGTCGAAATTTTTAAAAATATAATTTGATGGGCTCACTCGAAAATGTTTTTAAATTATAAACTATGTGGTTTTCCAATGGTTTGGAAATATGATTTGATGGGCTCACAATGGTCTGAAAATTTATGAAGTGAATTGAGAAAGTTTTGAAAACCCGGTATTGCTCCTTGGGTCGATCCAGTCGGGTCGGGTCAGGGGGTGTTACACTAGTCCTGGTCACGGTTTCGGAACTGTCGATTTCGGTTCCCTAAAGGGGAACGGGAACCGAGGGTAAAAGGTTTTGGTTCCAGTTAGGAACCGACGATTCCACGCAGGTTCCGATTCCTCCTTATGTTCCTAGAGCCGGCGGTTCCATGCCGGTTTCGGTGCAGGAACTGGTTTAGTTTTTTTTTTTTAATTTACATTGGAAGTTTTTTTAAATAAAAGGAACTGGAACCGAATCGGAATCGATGGTTTCAGAACCGACGGTTTCGTTTCCTAAAATGCAAGAATTGGAACCAGGACCTGCTGGTCTCAGTTCAGTTCTCGGTTTTGAATTGGAACCAGAACCTAGTCTTTCGGTTCCAGTTCAAAACCGTCTAGTTTGAACCAAACCGTCGCCATCCCTAGTTGGGACCAATTGAAATCAATTACTTAACGCGCGGTTCGAATATCTACTAATATATACTGAGAGACATTTACTCTCATAATAAATAGAGAAAACTATACAAGCATATTAGTAAATATGCATGGTAGGACTTGAACTCTTACCAGTTACCACTAAGGTGGGAGAGGGATGTACTATCACTTGAGTTATGAGTGGATACACATTTCAATAATTATTCCTTGAAATTTTACTAAATGCATATATACATATTTTTATTGGTTTTAAAATTCATTTAAAGATTCTAACAACGCATGAGTTAAAAAGTCTAAAGCAGACTGTTTTTCGCTTTTTATAGATTTAATTTGTAATTATCATTAAGATTCATTAAACTTCTCAAGATCATCATCATCAAATAATAACAATAACAACAACAACAACAATAACAATAATAATAATAATATTACAATAATAAAAAAATACAACACGAGACATTAAGATGCATTAAGTTTATTCTCAACATAAAACAAAGCAAAGATACATCCATTAGAAAAACAAACATGGAAGCTTTGATCAATTTCCATGGTTTCGATTACTCTTTAAAAAGAGGTTAGGTAAAAACAAGACTAGGAGAGAATCTTGATTCCAATTTCTAACCTATATAAGACGTTATGAGATTCTAAAGGTCAAGCTAGATCCAGAAAACTTCTCCTCCATTAATTTTTTCAGGCGTTCCAACATTGAAGAAGTTAAATAATTTGTCCAATCTCCCATCTTCCCTTCCCTAAAGAAAAAGTTGTTTTTAAGCGCATCGGGGCGTACTAATCTACCAGTCTTGTTCACCTCCAAATCTTTCATGTTCTCAAAACTACACAACTTGGAAATTTCTGCGATAACCCCTTGGTTCTCTTCTACACTAGAGAAAGGACTGTTATGGTAATTTTAGAACAATAGATGTAATAGGTAGAAGAGAAGAAGAAGATAGAGTCTAGATACTGGATAAATTGCATAATCTTATTAATAATGAAGTTTGGCTATTTATCAGCCAACATGTCAACAAAGAAATAAGCGGATTACCCACATCAACAACTAAACAAAATAATCGGAAATGCTAGCTAAATATGTGCAACCCATCAACACACAACCCCTACATATTTGGTCACATCTTATTCACAATAAGCACTCAAATAACAGTCCTAGACTTGGTCAAGAATGCACAAACAAAACAGAGATACCCATTGCTGAGTTAACTCGGCTGCAGTTCAAACAGCCCCCTTCCCATACAGTTCATACAACGTCCCTTGCCAAGTCATGCCATATCATTCTTCCCCTCTTCAAGTATCCTTGTCCTCAAGGATAAATTGAGGGTAGATGCACGAAAATCTCCACAAATTCTCCCATGTAGCATCTTCAACTGAATCCCCTGCCCATTTAATCAATACTTCCGTTCGTGGATGATATTTCCCTTTTTGTATCACTCGTCGGTCTAGGACTTTTTCAGGCATAGGCAACACCGTTGACTCATTCGAAACTGGAGGTAAAGAGGGAAGTGCCGGCGGTCGATCGCCCAAGTGCTTCCTTAAGAGACTTACATGTACAATGTCATGGATTTGGGCACCCGGTGGGAGAGTAATACGATACGCCACCCGACCAATCTTATTCAAAACTTCAAAGGGCCCAAAGAACCTTGGAGATAACTTCATAGACTTTCGAAAAGCTACTGAACTTTGCCTATAAGGATGCAGCTTCAAATAGACAAAGTCTCCTACCTCAAATTGCACCTCACGCCGACCTCTATCCGCTTGCTTTTTCATCCTTTCTTGGGCTAATGTCAGGTTGCGTTTCAACTCTTTAAGGACAGTAGTGCGGTTACTTAGATATTCCTCCATAGCTTGTACTTGGGTCGTGCCCGGTACATATGAAAGCAAGGTTGGTGGTGGTGTTCCATAAACGACTTCAAAGGGGGTCATTTTAGTTGTTGAATGAAGACTAGTATTATAACAAAACTCAGCCCAAGGCAACCAATCAATCCATTTTGTTGGTTGATCTGCTGTGAAACAGCGCAAATACTGCTCTAAAATGCGATTGACCACCTCGGTTTGACCGTCCATCTGGGGATGGTATCTTGAACTCATCTTGAGTTATGTTCCCTGCAATTTGAAAAGAGTACTCCAAAAACTGCTCACAAAAATTTTTTCCCTGTCACTGACGATGGATTGAGGAATTCCATGGAGTTTTACGACATTGAACACAAAAGCCTTTGCCACCGTTACTGCCGTGAAGGGATGTCGCAAGGGTATGAAATGACAATATTTAGAAAGCCGATCCACCACCACCATAATAATTGTATGGCCTTGCGATGGAGGAAGTCCTTCTACGAAGTCCATGGACAATTCGGACCAGACCTTGTTCGGAATTGGGAGAGGTTGTAGAAGGCCTGCTGGACTCATGCAATCTGTTTTAAAGCATTGACAAGTTTCACAATGGAGAATAAATTGTTTTACCATTTTGTGCAAACCAGGCCATTTGAAGCTTCGCTGGACTCTAGCAAGAGTTTTTTGATACCCGTAGTGCCCCCCCAATAGAAGACGAATGTGAGTCTGATAATATCGAAGGTATTAGAGAACTAATATGACTCAAGTAAATCTTATCTTTGTAGTACCACACCCCATCTCTCATGACGCAAGAAGTTCCATTTGAACCCATTTGCTTTTGTAACATACTATCATAAAAAAAATCATGCTTGACTTCCTCTTAAAAAACCTTCCACCAATCAGCACATGGAAAAGAAATTGCTAATAAATTAAATTCTACCTTACGTGATAAGGCATCAGCTCCAGAATTTTCTTTACCCTGCTTATATTCTATTCGATAATCATACCCCAACAATTTAGGCAGCCATCTTGCCTGAGCAGGGGTGGTAATCCGTTGCTCCAAAAGGAATTTAAGGCTCTTATGATCTGTCTTCACCGTAAAGGTCCTTCCCAACAAATATGGCCGCCATTTTCTAATCGCTTTTACTATGGCAAGCATCTCTTTTTCATATGTAGATAACACGAGAGCTGTACCTTTCAAGGCCTCACTATAGAAAGTAATCGCCTGCCCACCTTGTGAAAGAATTGCTCCTATACCTAACCCGCAAGCGTCACACTCCACTGTGAAAGGTTGAGAAAAATTGGGTAGCTTTAAAACGGGTGGAGAATATAGTGCCAATTTCAAAATTTTAAAAGCAAGTTCAGCCTCCATGGTCCATTTGAAATTGTCCTTAGTTAGCAATTGAGTCAAAGGAGCTGCGATCATTCCAAAACCTCTAATGAACTTGCGGTAGTACCCTGCCAACCCAAGAAAACCCCGGACCCCTTTTGTAGTAATAGGAACTCGAAGACATTTTGAAAGTCAAATCGGATCCGGAAAGCTTTTCTTCCGTTATATTTTTCAGGCGTTCCAACATTGAAAGGGTTAAATAGTTTGTCCTATCTCCCACCTTTCCTTCCTTGAAATTCATACTATTTTTAAACATGGTTCCAAGGAATCTGCCATTCTTGTTCAAATCTTTCATGCTTTCAAAGCTACACACTTTACTATTTCTTCTTTCACCCCTTGGTTCTCTTCGACATTAGAAAAAGGACAACTTAAGAAGTCAGCCAATTTCTTAACATAAAAGGCGACATCCTTTTTTACGTCCTCACATTTCAAAAATAATACATTCTTTTGATCAGAGTTGTCTAAACTAGCCTTCCAGTAACCCAACACATGTTCTCGAAACGGACCAAATTCTTGGATTGCATGGTAAGCTGCCTCTTCCAGCAAAAGCGGGCTTCGTTTTCATGTCTTCATGAGCAGTCCTAAACAGGAAATGCCAATAGTAGATGAAATGATCCAATGGATTCCTACACATGAACACAATGCAGCAATTGGAATTCACTATAGAATCCGTCACCGATTAATATTGATCGTGTGTTGCGAAAATCCTCGGGGTTTAAAGGTGTGCGAAACTTGAAGGACTTTTCAGGTTATAGGCTACAAGGGTAAAAAAAGGAATCAGGTCATGAGGATTGGTGGTATGTATTTGGGTTATTTGGATCGAATATTCTGTAACAGAAACGATGAACAATTGCTTACGTGAGGACTTTTAACCAAGTATAACTTGATTTCGGACAATTTATTAATATTATGTCACTGTCTTTTGCTACGAAATGCCTCCGGGAACATATCATGCCAGCAAGAGCAATGGAACGATATCAGACACCATCATATTAATAAAAATAAGTACCATTAAAGTTTTTCTCTCTAGAAAGGGTTGATACTAGCTCTCTGATCTCATCGCTCAGATTATCTTCTGCTACATGATCATGTGAGGAGGCCTTCGTGTGGGGGTCTATTTGTTTCTCCATGGAAATCAGTTTAATTTAGACAGAGATGGAGAGACAAATGGTTTTTATCTATCTATCTACACACACGCACACACACACGCACACACACACACACACACACACACTATAAATCAAACTATAATTGATGGGCAAGCTTTTGTAACACACTACAAAAAAATGTAATAATTGTTAGGAGAGAGAAAAAAAAATAGAGACACAAATATTTACGTGGTTCGGCATAAACTTGCCTATATCCACGGAGCACACCCACTTCTACTATTTAGAGAAAAATTACAAGCTCACAACTCTTTCTCTCAAAGCTTTCACAAAGCTCTCTCTCTTATACACTTATCTTCTTTCTCACAATTGCTCTCTCACAATTGCTCTTGGCGTGTATTTGGTGTGTTTAATTTTGTTATGAGCTTGGTTATTTATAGCCAAATGCAATGACCAAAATGTGGTCATAAATTTTCCATCAATTTCAACCACATATGGTGCCATCCACCATATTTTTGGCTCTACCAATTTCTACTAGCTTTTGTCTCCATCATTTGGTTCCACTAACAATCTCCCACTTGGAGACAAAGATGACCGTATGTGAATAGTGGTGTGTTTAAAAAACTTATCTTCACGAACGAAGACCAACTGAATCTAAGCACAGCTTCAATTTCTCAGTAGTGATAGCTTTCATTAACATATCTACTGGATTCTTGCTGCCATGGATTTTCTCCAATGTTAGCACTTCATCTTCCAATAAAGATCTGATAAAGTGGTAATGGAAACTGATGTGCTTGGTTGTGGAATGAAATACTGAATTCTTTGCCAGATGTATTGCACTATGACTGTCACTATACAGAGTATTCTTCCCTTGACTGAATCCCAGCTCTGTCAACAATCCTTGTAGCCATATCATTTCTTTACTGGCTTCTGTAACTGCTACATACTCAGCCTCTGTAGTGGATAGTGCAACAATCTTTTGTATCTGTGACATCCAACTAACAACTGTAGTGCCAATGGTAAAGACATACCCAGTGGTGCTTCTTCGATGATCAACTTCGCCTGCAAAGTCTACATCTATGTAGCCTTGAACTTTTAACTCTCCCTTGCCAAAATGCAAACACTTATTTATGGTACCTCGTAGATACCTCAAAATCCACTTCACTACTTCCCAGTGAGCCTTTCCTAGATCTGACATAAATCTGCTGATAGCTCTCACTGCATGGCCAATGTCAGGTCTAGTGCAAACCATTGCGTACATTAAGCTTCCAACGGCTGAGGCATAAGGAATCTTATCCATGAAGTTTATCTCTTCCTCTGTCTGAGGAGACTGATCTTGGAAAGACGAAAGTGACTAGCCAAGGGTGTGCTAACTAGCTTGGCATCGTCCATGTTGAATCTATGCAAAATGCGCTTGATGTATTCTGCCTGAGATAACTGTAAAGTTATTTCTTGTTTATCTCTAGTGATTTGCATTCCAAGAATTTTTTTAGCTGAACCCAAATCTTTCATGTCAAACTCTTTTGACAATTGCCGCTTCAATCTTTTGATCTCGCCTATATCTGAACCAGGTACTAACATATCATCGACATAAAGTAGCAAGATGATATAACTAGACTTACACTTCTTAAAGTAGCAACAATGGTCGGCATTGCACTTCTGAAAAGCTTCTTTGTGCATGAAACTATCAAATTTCATGTACCACTGTCTTGGAGCTTGTTTCAAGCCATACAAGCTTTAATCTGCACACTAGGTTTTCTTTCCCCTTTTTCTGCAAAACCTTATGACTGGTGCATGTATATCTCTTATTGTAGATTTCCATAAAGGAATGCGGTCTTCACATCTAACTGCTCAAGATGAAGATTTTCACTAGCAACAATACTTAAAACATACCTGATAGTAATGAGCTTCACAACAGGAGCAAAAATTTCTTTCCTTTTGTTAGAATCCTTTGACAACTAGGCGGGCTTTGAATCTTTTAGAGCCATCGTGCTCTTATTTCACCCGATACACCCATTTATTATGGAGATCTTTCTTTCCCATGGGCAATTTCGCGAACTCCCTTGTCTTGTTTGAGATTAAAGACTTCATCTCTTCTTGTATAGCAAGCTCCCATTGGTTAGCATTTGCTGCCTGACATGCCTCATTGTAGCATTCAGGCTCACCTCCATCAGTCAGCAACAAATAGTTCATGTATTTTCTATTTGGTATATGAGGCTGACTTGATCTTTTAAGTTGTGGCGTGTCAGACTGTTGCACGCTGCTCTGTTCAACTAGTTCCTTTGGCTGAGGACACTTTACTGTCTGTTTTGTTACAGGACTATCTAGAACATTATCTTCATCTACATACATTGGCCCACTTTGCTCGGAGTTGCTAGTGTCTACTGTATGCCGGTCCTTATATATTGCCTTTTCATTAAAGATTACATCTCTGCTGCAAAAAGATCGTCATCCCAAAGACGATAGCTGAATTCATCTTCGCCATAGCCAAAGAAAGTGCACTTCTTAGATTTGGGATCAAGTTTATTCCTACCTTGATCACTGATATGCACATATGCTAGGCAACCAAAAACTTTCAGATATGAGAGTTTTACCTCTTTTCCACTCCATACCTCCTCTGGTATTCTAAGTTCTAATGGTACCGATGGACTTCGGTTAATTAAATAAGCTACTGTGTTGACTGCTTTTGCCCAGAACTGCTTTGGTAGACCTGATTGTAAAGGCATGCTTCTGGCTCTCTTAGTCAACATTCGGTTCATACGCTCAGCTATACCATTATGTTGAGGAGTACCCGGCACGGTTCTTTTCATTATGATACCGTGATGATAACAGAACGTCTTGAATCTGGTGTCTTCATATTCACCACCATTATCGGTTCTAAGCTTTTTGATCTTCAGTCCTGTCTCATTTTCTACCATTGCTTTCCATCTCTTAAAAGCATCAAACACCTCGGACTTGTGATTAAGAAAGTAAACCCATACCTTCCTGGAGCGATCATCAATGAAAGTCACAAAGTAGTGTTTTCCACCAATGGATGAGACAGATGTTGGTCCCCAAACATCGGAGTGAACGAGCTCAAGCCTCTCCTTCTTTGGGGTTTTGCTGCTTGTCTGAAAGCTGACTCTCTTTTGCTTTCCAAGTATGCAGTCTTCACATATGTCAATTTCTACTGACTGTAGTCCTGGTAGTTTCCCTTTTGAGTGCATAACTTTGAGCCCTTTTTCACTCATGTGGCCCAGTCTCTGGTGCCACAGGTTTGAATCTTTGTTTCCTTTTGTAAGTGCAATTGAGCTGCAAACTCCTGCTGTCAGGTAAAGAGTACCGGTCTTCGTGCTTCGTGCAATTGTCATTGCACCCTTAGAAATCTTCCAATTGTTATCGTGGAAGATCGTAGTGAAGCCTTCACTAGCCAATTGCCTTATTGAGATTATGTTCTTTCTCAAGTCGGGAATATGCATGACATCCTTTAGTTCCCATACAGACTCGTTCAACTTAATCTTCACTGCACCTTTACCAACAATATCACAGGGTTGGTCATCACCCAGGTATACCTTACCAAGGTTTTCGGGTACATACCTTTCGAAGAGTTCTCTCCGTGAAGTAGCATAAAATGATGCTCCAGAATCTAACACCCAAGATTCTTCCTTGCTCTCCAAAGAGCATATCAAGACATCATTTGTTCCACAAGTGGAAGCGACATTTGCTTCTGCTTTCACCTTATTATCATTCTTCCAACTCTTGCATTGATTTTTGTAGTGCCCAATCTTCCCACATTTCTAACACTCAACTGTCTTTGAGCTCTGGGAATTTTTGGGATTTCCAGATTTGGACCTCCTGTTCTTTGACTTGCTACGGTAGGTAGATCTACCTCGCTCATTTCCTCTGTTTGAATTTCTGCCCCTGTTCTCCACATTTAAGGCTGATCCTGAAGTTAATGTATTATATGACTGCATTCTGATCTCTTCCGTCAAAATCATACTCACGACATCGTCGAATTTAAGATTCGATTTTCCCGCGGAACTACTGATTGCAGTAACTATGCCTCTCCAACTTTCAGGTAACTGTCCGAGAATTAACAAGGCTCGGACTTCATCAGAGAATGAGATATTCACTGATGTTAGTTGATTCGTCACTTCGTTGAAGTCATTCAGATGTTTTCTGAAACTTCCTCCTTCAGCCATTTTCAGATTAAATAATGTTTTAATTAGATGTACTTTGTTGGCTGCAGATGGTTGTTCATACATACTGGAAAGGGCTGCCATTAGATATACAGTTGTCGTCTCATTTTTGATGTTGAAGGCAACTGATTTTGATAGAGTCAACTTGATGGTACCAAGTGCTTTTCGATCAAGCACCTCCAACTTAGAGTCCGGCATATCTTTTGGCTTTATGCCTTTTAAGGGCAAGTATAGGTCTTTCTAAAATAAGTGATCTTCAATTTGCATCTTTCAAAATTTGAAATTTAAGCCATTGAATTTCTCTATTTTGGAATTATCTTTTTCCGATGCCATTGCTCCCATTTAAACTTGCAATCTCTGATAATACCTTGTAAATTCTTTAAGTCAACAGTCAACATACCTGGTTAATAGTCAACACTGATTAACGCCTCTAGTTAAAGATGGTTAACACCTCGATCAACGCCGGTCAACACCTCCGATCAACGTTGGTCAACAGCTTTGGTCAATGTCGGTTAACACCCCCAGTCAATGCCAGTCAACCCCGGTTAACACCTCCGGTGAATGCCGGTCAACACCTCTGGTCAATGCCAGTCAACATCTCCGGTCAACCCCGGTCAACACCTTTGGTGAACTCTGGTTAACGCCTCTGGTCACCTCCAGTCAACACCTCCTGTCAAACCCGGTCAACACTTCTGGTCCCCGGTCAACAGTAACCGTATACTGAATAATGTACGTAGTCGTGAACAACACACCAGGTAAGTTCCCAGGAAAGAGAGGTGGGTCACAACGGACACGCTTAAATACCAAGTCTTTCCTAGCCAGAACCTTTCCTAGACATGTATTTTCCACACCATGGCACAAAATCAATAAATCTCAAGAACAATTCCTTTCTCATGTGGAAGATCAGACAATGCTGCAACCACAGAGCATACTAAGAATTTTCTAGAGAATCTCACACCTTAGCAGCCTGGAACAAAACCTCGTGCTCTGATACCAGTTGTTAGGAGAAAGAAAAAAAAATAGAGACACAAATATTTACGTGGTTCGGTATAAACTTGCCTACATCCACGGAGCACACCCACTTCCACTATTTAGAGAAAAATTACAAGCTCACAACTCTCTCTCTCTCACACACTTCTCTTCTTCCTCACAATTGCTCTCTCACAATTGCTCTTGGTGTGTATTTGGTGTGTTTAATTTTGTTATGAGCTTGGCTATTTATAATTAAATGCAATGACCAAAATGTGGTCATAAATTTTCTATCAATTTCAACCACATATGGTGTCATTAATTTCAACCACATATGGTGCCATCCACTATATTTTTGGCTCCACCAATTTCCACTAGCTTTTATCTCCATCATTTGGCTCCACTAACAATAATACATGGGCATGAGCATGAAGTGAAGAAATGTGATTGTAACTTGATGATCCTATAGATTTAACAGAGAACATTATGCTAATAAATTGAACGGGTCATTATCTATTTATACAGGTACTACTTCTACATTGTTGACCTTCCTTTTCAAGTTTGTAGTAGGAGGGTTTGAGTTATTGACAAAGCCATCTTAGCCCAAAGCACGAGCAACTCAAATTGCATTTCTGAGAATCCTAAGATCGCTTAGGATATTGGGGATGTGCAAGTTAACGGAACTCTGACACTCAAGTTAGCGATGAACAAAGTTAAAAACAACAAAAATAGATAAAGACGCAATAGTTACAATCCGCTCTACTGGATATACGGAGCTAACTGTTGGGTCTCTTTGTTTGGGCCTAGTGCATATAGGCCATTTGTTTGTAATAAACTTGTAACCTTGGGCCTCTATTGACTGTGGGTCTCATGGACCTTTTATGTGTGAATCATTCAAGGAATCTCTGGTTTCTTAAAAAATTCTCTGATGTTTTATGGAAAACAATAGAACACACATGCATATATACTTTTTTTTTTTTTTTTGGAAGAAAACATGCATGTATACTTAAAAAGAGAAACATATATGATTTTCATAAAAGTGTGCAAGGATGTGAATTTTTTTTTCATTTATTTTACCTGATAATAAACAAGAAGTTTATATGAATTAATTTGTCAAAACATTAAGGAAAAAAAAAAAGAGAATAACAAATAGAAAGTACTGAAAAGCCTGGATAGTGTATATGATCTGTTTTAACAAAATATTACGAAGTAAATTGAAAAGTCCTTTTAATTATGTCAAAACGTTTTTTTCTTAATAAGTATGTTAGATTGTTCAATTTTTGTATTAAAAATTTATGTCCAAATAATATAGTATGTAGATTATAAGATGAAATAATAGTTCCAATTCACATATTATGTTATTTGGACATGAATTTTTTTTTAAAAAAAAATTAGATACTTGATGTATTATTACTCTTCTTCTTATACCTTTATGATACAGTAGGCTTTATGTCTACATTTGTAGTTCTTGATAAATTGTTCCTGACAAGTTACACAAATTAAAATGCAGCAATTTGAAGGTTGCTGTTTGGAGTGCACTGACTGATTAAATGTATGATCAGATATTATCGTCCAATATTGTTGAGTGGGCGCTTATTCAGTTTAATAATATTTCAGATTTAAGTAGTATATCAAAAAAAAAAAAAAGTGCGACCAGATTATTTCTTTAATTATATGCGAGTTGCCACATATATTATATAATATATAAATAAATGGAAAACTAATTTATGTGATGAAAGTATTATGCTTATACACAAGTGTAGCATCAAAAACCCTCTTTTTTCTTGCTATGAAAGGAGTATTTATTTTTTTTTGAAGTAAGATTAGTACAAGGATGACTACACATTTCAATAATTTTTTTTTAAGGAAACAATTACAAGATTAATAACTGTTAGGACCTGTTGAGATCAATTACTAAATGTACGACCTAGTTATTTACTGACATATACTGTGAGATTTCTTTTATCATAATAAAAAGAGAAAACTATACATCCATGCTGGTAAATGTGCATGGTGAGACTTGAACCCTGCTGATGTGAGAGGGGAATACACTATCACTTGAGTTACGAGTGGATACACATTTCAATAATTATTCCTTGAAATTTTACTAAATGCATATATACATATTTTTATTGGTTTTAAAATTCATTTAAAACTTCCAATAACGCATGAGTTAAAAAATCCAAAGCAGTATTTATAGATTTAATTTGTACTTAGCATTAAGATTCATTAAACTTGTCAAGATCATCATCATCAAATAATAACAATAACAATAGTAATAGTAATAATAATACTACAAAAAAAAAAAAAAAAATACTGCACGAGACATTAAGATGCATTAAGTCTTATTCTCAACATAAAACAAAGCAAAGATACATCCATTAGAGAAACAAACATGGAAGCTTTGATCAATTTCCATGGTTTCAATTACTCTTTAAAAAGAGGTTACGTAAAAACAAGACTAGGAAAGAATCTTGATTCCAATTTCTAACCTATATAAGACGTTAAGTGATTCTAAAGGTCAAGCCAGATCCAGAAAACTTCTCTTCCATTAAATTTTTCAGGCATTCCAACATCGGAGAGGTTAAATAATTTGTCCAATCTCCCACCTTCCCTTCCCTAAAGAAAAAGCTGTTTTTAGGCGCGCCTGGGGGTACTAATCTACCAGTCTTGTTCACCTCCAAATCTTTCATGTTCTCAAAACTACACAAATTTGAAATTTCTTCGATAACCCCTTGGTTCTCTTCTACACTAGAGAAAGGACATCCCAAGAACTCGGCCATTTTCTTTACATAAAAGAGGGTATCCTCCATTACGTCTTCGTATTTCAAGAATAATATCTTATTAGGATTTTCTAAACTAGCCCTCCAATAACCCAACACATGTTCCCAAGAAGGGCCAAACCCTTGGATTCCATGGGAAACCCTCTCAAGAGCCTCCTCTAATGAAAGGGGCTCCGTTTCTCTGTCTTGAGCTATTTTTACCATGAAATGCCAATAGGAGATGAATTGATCCAATGGATTCCTACACATGTACACAATGCGGCAGTTGGAATTCATTATTGAACGTGGTATCGATGGATATGGAATATGAGTTCCAAAAATGCTGTGTGTAGAATTAGGAAGGTGTTCCAAATTACGAGGACAATGATTTTCCGAATAATAGGCAGGATGGTCAATGAAAGGTACTAGCTCATGAGGATTGGCGGTGAGTAACGGGCTATGTTCAAATGCATAATGTGAACGATGAACAATTGCATATGTGAGGGCCTTCAACCAAGTAGTACCTGATTTTGGATAGGTGATTAATATTATGTCATCGTCTCGTGCTTGGAAATGCCTCTGAGCAGATAAAATGCCAACAATATAGGTGGGACGATACCAAAACCCTTCTTGGTATTGATAGAGATAAGTACCATCAAAGTCCTTCTCTCTTGGAAGAGTCGAGATTAGTTGTCGAACCTCATCTGTTAGATAATAATCTTGGACTCCATTTGAGGCCTTCTGCTGCGAGCCTGTTGCTAATTTCTCCATGTATAGAAATTGGGTTTAGACAAAGATATATGAAGGGAAACGAAAGAATATTACTATAACAATGAGCACATATAGCGTTGGATGTATATATAGAAATATAGAAAATATTCACTATAGCTTTTATAATATTACTGCGCACACACTCGCAAGTTGCACCTTATTAAACAATCTACCTCACATGCTTCTCTCTACTCTTTTCTCTTGCTTTGTCTGCCACTCGAACGTGATTATGATCAGAGAACCAGATAATATTTATATACTCAATTTCGATAATTCCAGTGGTGTTGCTGTTAGCTAGGAGCATGTGCCTGTAATTGTTAATTAGGTCAAATTTGTGGTTAAAATTGGTCATGAACAATATCATGGTTTCTGATTTAAGGTCTGCTTGGATGACAATTTAGTTGTGATATTCAGCTTAACCTAATATATATATATATATATATATATATATATATATATATATATATATATATGTATACATATATGAGCCTGAGAGCGTCCCTTTTCAACTCAAGTACTCCGTATATAATGATTTTTTTTCTAAATTTTTAAACTTGTGTTTATAATAAGTCACTTTACAAAACATATTCTAATGAGTTGCCCAGTCTACTCCTTTTTTATTTTATATTTTTTTCAATGTAAAATTTATTGTATCTATCTTCTTTTAGTTTTATATATGAATTATCTACAGATTTCAACAGGATCTGTGTAAAGAAAAAAAAAAGAAGAAAGAAGACAACATATATCCGGTGCATCAGACAAGTGTCACGTAGATTGATGAACAAGAAGGAGATTGATTTAGTTTTTTCACTCTCTACTATTATATTAGATACGAGTCATATGATAGCTACACAACCCAACAACTTCACTCTCTCTCTATCTCTCTCTCTCTATAGATATATATATTATGTTATTTATCTATACGACAACCATATATACAACAACTCCATTAAATACGACAACGTACAACTACTCCATTAAAATAATTTAGAAGAATAGAAATATATTTACAGTTGTTATGAATATAAAAATTTAACAAATTAATTTAAATCCATCTAAGATTTTGTACATAGGAGTCAAAATTATTATAAAAACTAGATGCTTATTATTCAATATTTAATTGTAGAAACATTAAACCAGATTTTTTATTTTTTTTGTAAAAAGAGGACAAAGTCACTTGCATATGAAGCCATTTGGATTTCACTTGAGATTCATTTTAGGAGTAGTTGTTTTGTGTGTGGTTGTCATATCTAATATATTAGTAGACACTTGAGATTCATTTTAGAAGTTGTCTGTGTGTGTGGTTGTCTTATCTAATATAATAGTAGACAGTAAATTAAATCGACCACTTCTCTTCCATGTGACAATGTTGCTGGCTAGAAATGCATGATTCACTTGCTATATGTTATATTTTTTTTTCTTTTTTCATTTGATTCCAATTTGAAGATTTATAGGAACGGGTCGCGATCAACTGTCACAAATATTGAGGAGAAAACTCTATATATACTTATAAAATGCGCATGGTGGAACTTAAACTTTCTCATTACAAATATGAACTCTCACACGGTGGAACTCGATATTAGAAGTATAGCTGCTGATCAAGTTGATCAAATATCAACTCATCAAGGACCTAATTACCAACGAATAGATCATCAATGCCCAGGTGAGGTAAGAGATGATTAGAGGGCAGATCATGACAGATCAAACCATCCAAGAATAGAAGATTGCAACTCTAGAAGACATTATCAGAGTGAATTGCAGCACAGAAAACTGCTAGAATATTGCGAAGAGAATTGGCAGGAAAAACAGTTAGTTATAGCTGCTGGCTGGTGATGACACATCAGCTGAATCAACTGAGTGATGTTCAATTGTATTATGACAAGTAGGATTGCCCATGTGATGCATGTGATTATCCTAGCCAGCAATTTTGTGTGTGTTTAGTGCATGAGATTGAATTGGACTATTTTTGTGGGATTAAATTGAATTTGATTGGATAGAACTAAATTAAAATTGTAATGTATTTGGTGCAGTATAGATTAGACCAAAAATAATATTATCTTTTATTTGATGTAGTATGAAATTGGATAAAATCAGACTAAATTAATTTTCACTTAAACTAAAATTATTTTTAAATATTTTAGAATTAAAATAAATATAAATATTTTAAATAATTAAATATATTTATAAGTCATTAAGATGCATTAAGTCTTATTATTAAAAGAAAAAAGAAGAAGCAAAGATACATAGATGGATGAAACAAACATGGAAATTTGATCATCTCGGAGACATTTTGAAGGTCAAATTGGATTTGGAAAGCTTTTCTTCCGTTATATTTTTCAGGCATTTCGACATTGAAAGGGTGAAATAGTTTGTCCAATCTCCTACCTTTCCTTCCCCAAAATACATACTATTTTTAAACATGGTGCCAAGGAATCCGCCATTCTTGTTCACCTCCAAATCTTTCATGTTTTCAAAACTACATAACTTCACTATTTCTTCTATCACCTCTTGGTTCTCTTCAACATTAGAAAAAGGACAACCTAAGAAGTCAGCCAATTTCTTAACATAAAAGGCGGAATCCTCTTTTACGTCCTCATATTTCAAGAATAATACCTTCTTCTGATCAGAGTCGTCTAAATTAGCCTTTCAGTAACCCAACACATGTTCCTAAACAGGACCAAATTCTTGGATTCCATGGCAAGCCATCTCAAAAGCCTCTTCCAGTGAAAACGGCTCTGTTTTCATGTCTTCATGAGCAGTCCTAAATAGAAAATGCCAATAGGTGATGAATTGATCTAATGGATTCCTACACATGTACACAATGCCGCATTTGGAATTCACTCTAGAATCCGTTAACGATGAATACTGATCGTGTATTGTGAAAATCCTCGGGGTAGAAAGGTGTGCAAAACTAGAAGAATTTTTCGGGTTATAGGCTGCAAGGGTAAAAAAAGGAACTAGGTCATGAGGATTGGTGGTAAGTAGGGGGTTATTTGGATCCAATATTCCGTAACGGGAATGATGAACAATTGGTTACGTGAGGGCTTTTAACCAAGTAGTATCTAATTTCGGACAAGTGATTAATATTATGTCACTGTCTTGTGCTACGAAATTCCTCTGAGAAGATATCGTGCCAGCAAGAGCAATGGAACAATACCAAACACTATCATATTGATAGGGATAAGTACCATCCAAGTTTTTCTCTCTAGAAAGGGTCGATAGTAGCTCTCTGATCTCATCGCTCAAGTTATCTTCTGCTACATTATCATGTGAGGAGGCCTTCGTGTGGGAGTCTATTGCTTTCTCCATGGAAATCAGTTAAATTTAGACAGAGATGGACAGAAACATCAGTTATATATATATAGACACACACACACACACTATAAATCAAACTATAATTAATGGGCAAGCTTTTCATAACAACAATTAATATTGCCATATGTTTCACGTAATTGGCCAGTTTTTTTTTTCAATCCCTTAACTCTATCCTAACTATTAAATTGATTATGTGCTACGTGTCATCAGATGTGTAAAAACTTTAAAAAAAAAAAGAGAATGTAACATAAAATCCTAACCATTAAATCCACATGTCTTTAGATCTATAAAATGTTTGGAAAAATTTAAGTTAGGAGAGGATCATCATCCTTTTATATTAGATATGAAATCTACATATCTACCGCAAGGAAAAAACTTGTATGCAACTGATGCAGTGAGATTTTGGTGGGAAATGCACCATGCAAAATGTGAATAGTTTATTTTTTTTCTAAAGTTATATTGGGGAGAAGGATGTAAACTTAGTACAGTGTGGTTATTACCAAGCTAGCACTGCCACTACCACAACCACTGTTGTGAAGTTTAGAAAACAAGAAAAACAACGTGTTTCAATCAATTAATTTATGATAGCTAAAAAGAAAAAAAAATCAAGATCCTCCAATGTTGAGATTATTTACTATCATAAACTAAATTTGATGATTAAATGAATTTTAAAAAACTAACAGTTGATATTAAACTACTTTATTGGAATATCTAGCCTTACTTATAGATGTGTTTTTTTTTTAAATCTGATATCTTTACTGGTCAGAGGACTACCAGGACCAATTGAGATCAAATCATATAAGTACGGCCTGGACAACTATTCCTAGCAACGGGAGACGAGAACTACCGAGACCAACGGCCCGAAAAACTACCCCCAACAATGGAAGGGGTCTACTCACACAATTGCGTTTTTATGGGTAATGGTGGAAATATATATTTAATGTCTATACAAGGATTTGAACCTTGATGGCTTGGAGGATTTTGAGGCTTCCAACCATAAAGACAAGGGATTTTGTATTATAGATGTATATTATATTTACTATATAATAAATTATTTAAATCCAATAAAATAATCATGCAATAGTTGAGTTTACCAAAGATAATAAAAAATAATCATGCAATAGTTGAGTTTACCAAAGATAATGAAAGAACTTGTTTAGTATCTCACAATTTACCAAAGATAATCATGCAATAGTTGAGTTTAATGCTGATTTTTTGTGTTATCAAGGATCAGAATTCGAAGAGAATCATGCTTCAAGGGGCTCAGGAAGATAGGCTATACCATCTTGATTTGCTACTTCAATATCTAAACTCCAAGTCTGCTCAAAATTCCAAATCCAAGTCCAATTCTGTTGTATGTTTTTCTGATTTGTGTTATGCTAATCCTGCTGTTACAAATCAGTGCTTTTCAGTTGATTCCTGTAAGCTTTTCAATACAGCTGCATCTTGTAATGATTCCTTATTGTGTACAAATATTGCTAATAAAACTGTTGCAGCTAATTTACATAATGAAGCTTGCTTTTCCTCTTCAATTTGTGCTAATGTTTATGCAAAATCTGATGCTGATTTGTGGCATAGAAAACTAGGATATCCTTATTATCATGTTTTATCTCAAGTCCTAAACTCAATCAAGCCGTTTTCTATCAAACACACAGCTATAGCTTTCAGTGATGCTTGCTACTATGTTAAAGCTCATCAACTACCCTTTCCATACTCATCCACCAAAACACATGTTCCTTTAGACATTGTTCATTTTGATGTATGGGGACTAGCCCCTATACTATCCTCACACGGCTTCAAGTACTATGTTCATTTCATAGATAATTTCACTAGGTTTATATGAATCTATCCACTCAAAGCAAAATCTCAAGTTAAGGATGCTTTTCTTTTGTTTAAAGCTTCAGCCGGGTTGTTATTCAATAACAAACTCAAGTACTTGCAAAGTGATTAAGGAGGTGAATTCAAAATTCTTCACACTCTCTACCATCATCTAGGAATTTTCTTTAAGTACTCTTGCCCTCATACACACCAACAAAATGGCATAACTGAGAGAAAACATATGCATATTATTGAACTTGGTCTCACTCTCCTTTCTCAAGCTAGTTTACCTTTGCAATTTTGGTGGGAAACATTTACTACTGCTGTTCATTTGATCAATAGACTACCTACACCTTTGCTTTCCAAAAAATCCCTATTTGAACTTATCTATTACTATAAACCTGATTATCTAGCTCTAAAGGTTTTTAGCTGCACTTGCTTTCTACTTCTTAGACCTTATCAACATCATAAGTTTTCTTTTCACCCATCCAAATGCATTTTCATTGGCTATTGTTCTCAAGAAAAATGTTATAGATGTTTGCATCCATCTGGTCATGTGTATACCTCTAGGAATGTTACATTCAATGAAAGTGAATTTCCTTACCTGTTCATATTCTCAAATCCACCTTCTGCTGAAATTGTTCCTGACAGTCCAAGTCCTCCTGATTCTATTTTGAGTCCTGAGTCTTGTGCTTACAAAAGTCAGCAGACTAAACTTGAATATGTTGTTGCATTATCACCTTCTGCTTAGTCACATACTGATTCTCATGCTCATACACATACTGATTTTGCTGAATCTAATCCTACCTCTTTGCCTACTATACCATTTTTCATTGAGCTTCTTACTGCAAATCCCTTGTCTCCTACCACCTCTATACACCCTATGCAAACTAGAATTAAGAGTGGTATTGTTAAACCTCGATTGTTTACCTTAGAAACTACCACTCCTTCCTTAGAACCTGCCAATGTCACAGTAGCCTTGCAGAACTCTTATTGGATATAGGCTATGCTAGAAGAATATATATACTGCTTTTATAAAAAACAATACTTGTTCTTTGGTGCCTTGGACAAGTGATATGAATGTTGTTGGTAACAAATGGGTATTTCATGTGAAATATAATGTTGATGGAAGTGTGGCTAGGCATAAAGTTAGGCTTGTTTCCAAAGGCTTTCACTAAAATGAGGATCTTGATTACTTTGAAACCTTCAGCCTTGTTGTGAAATCAGCCACTATTAGGGTTGTTTTGAGTCTTGTTGTGTCATTGAACTGGCCCATTAAACAATTTGATATTAACAATACATTTTTAAATGATATTCTTCAAGAAACAGTCTATATGGCATAGCATGAAGGTTTTGTGCATCCTCAAAAGTCCTTCATGGTGTGCAAGCTATATAAATCCTTGTATGGTTTGAAGTAAGCTCCAAGGGCTTGGTATGACAAGCTCAAGACTGCATTGTTGAAGTGAGGTTTTGCAAATTCAAGGCTGACAGTTCTCTCTTCATCCTACATCATCAACAAGCAGTCCTTCTAGTTCTTATCTGTATGGATGACATTCTAGTAACTGGTTCAAGTGCAGCTCTTATTAATCAGGTTATCTCTTATATCAGTTCTACATTTGCTTTGAAGACTCTAGGGGTTGTGAGTCACTTCCTTGGGTTTAAAATTCATAGAACTGCTCAAGGGCTGCAAATCTCTCAATCCAAGTATGCATCTGATTTACTTCAGAAATCTAATTTGCTTCAGTCAAAGGCTTGTCCTACTCCTATGGTTTTTGGTTCGAAATTAACTCAAGATGCAGATGAAACATTTTATGATCCTTCCATGTATAGAATTGTGATTGGGGGGCTGTAGTACCTAACCATTTCCAGGCCAGATATTTCTTATGTTGTCAATAAACTAAGCCAGTATTTAGCAGCCCATACTACTGCTCATTGGCTTACTTGTAAAAGGATCTTAAGGAATGTTAAAGGAACTGTCAATCATGGGTTGTTCTTCACACCTTCCCAGCAGCCTTTTATTTTGACAAGGTATTCTGCTTGCTGACTAGGGTAGTTGTCTAGATGATAGGAAATCTATCTCAGGTGTTTGTATCTTTTTGGGTAATAATTTGGTCACATGGGGTGCTAGGAAATAGAAAGTTATTGCAAGGTCAAGCTATGAGGCTGAGTATAGGGCCTTTGCACAAGCTGCAACAGAGGTGCTTTGGTTTCCGTCTATATTATCTGAATTGAAGTTGTAGTTGTCCAGTTCCCTTGTGATTTGGTGCGATAATTCTGATGCCATTTCATTATCTCACAACCTTGTCTTTCATTCAAGAACCAACCATATTGAGCATGATTTGCACTTCATTCGGGACAAAATAGCTGCTGGAGTATTGGCTGTTCAATATGTTCCATCCACCCATCAATTGGCTGATATCTTTACTAAGCCTCTACCTAATACTGCTATTAAATTCATTTGAGACAAACTTGTCTTGGAAAAATCCAAGCTAAAATTGAAGGGGGATGTGAAGGAGACTCCTATGTACACCTTTGCTCAAATCATGAAGTGCAGAAATATTGACAATAATGCACACAACAGTACTGTCACTTTTATTACTCACAGTGATAATCACAATTGTAGAAGTGCAACACAAGCTATGGTCTTTAGTTGCATAGCTTCTAAGAGTAATTCTAAGCAACTCTTGCATGGTAACAAACATAGGAATGTTGCTCAATCTCGGTGGAGTGTTGCACAAGCAACAGCTGATGGAAAACTTGCTTCAGTTGATAAATGAATCAATGATTCCAGGTCTCAAGCTCTTGGTTGAGAGCTTTTTCATTTGTAACAAACTTGTAACTAACTGCCACATGACATTGTTTGATAGGTCCAACTCAGCTTAGGTAGTTACTGTTGTCTCAAAGTTTGGTATATATTTGGTACTGTACCTGATAGCTAATGTTAATGAAAATACACATTTTTCTCCTGCCATTTTAGTCTTCATAGATTCTCCAATCTTCATAGCCCTAACATATCATCCACTACATTTTGTCAAAATTAATACAATGGTTCCGACTCATATGAAACATAATTTGAGCAAATTATCCATACCAGTAGCATTATTAATATAAAGTAGGTAAAACAAAGGATTCTAAAGCTGTCTACTACGTGTAACATGGACAAGGTTGCTGTCATGAAAAGCTAGTCAACGTGATACATGATCTAATTATTTGCTTTGCTCACTTCGTTTAAAGAGAATTTAGTTTGATATATAGTCTATCTCTATAAATAGGTAAACCATATGATCATTTCTCTTTATATCTCTGTCTAAAATTAATTTCAATGGAGAAAGCAAAAGACTCCAAGCCGATAGCCTCACATGAAGTCGGATATAATGTAAGAAATGAGAGGAGAGAACTACTCTCGACCCTTCATATAGAGAAAAACTTTGATAGTACTTATCTCTATTAATACGAAGGCATTTGGTATCGTCCTGATTTTCTTGAAGGCATAATATCTTCTCAGAGGCATTTCCAAGCATAAGAGTGACATAATATTGATCACCTATCCAAAATTCGGTACCACTTGGTTAAAGGCACTCACATATGCAATTATTCATCATTCCCATTGTGCATTTGAACATAGCCCCTTACTCACCACCAATTAATCCTCATTTGCTAGTACCATTTTTGGAGATCACCTTTTATTTGGAAAAAGATAGTTTACCTAGTTTTGAACACCTTGATACCCCAAGGATCTTAGGGACACATATTCCATATGCCTCACTGCCACGTTCCATAATAGATTCCAATTGCCGCATTGTGTATATGTGTAGGAGCACTTTGGACAATTCATCTCTCAATGGTATTTCCTGTCAAGAATTGCTCATGACAGAAAAATGGAGCCGCTTTCGTTGGAGGAGGCTTTTGAGAGGGTTTGCTAAGGAATCCAAAACTTTGGCCCTTTTTAGGAACATGTGTTGGGTTACTGGAAGGCTAGTTCAGACAATTTTGATAAGATATTATTATTGAAATATGAAGACGTAAACGAGGATACTTTCTTTTATGTTAAGAAATTGGCTGAATTCTTAAGATGTCCCTTTTCTAACCTTGAAGAGAACCAAGGAGTGATAGAAGAAATAATGAAGTTGTGTAGTTTTGAGTGTGAAGGATACAAATGATTGATCACATATTAGTTTTCAGATTTTCTAGTCTTAAGGTTCCATCTGATACTTGTCTCATTAGTTACCTATTTAATGAACTTATCTGTACTAGTTAATATTAGTTTAGCTGAGCTGGAACCTTGATTGGTTTACCTCATTTTTAGGAAATTCTGTTAGTAAAGTAGATGATTATAACTCTACTAAATCAGAGTATAAATAGCTACTATAACCGTTTCTATTTTCAGTTAATGAAATCATCATTTCTCCATTGTTGCTCTTGAGTTTCTTGGTTCAGTTCTCCCAAGACTTTTATCAGACACCTCACTGTTTTGTCAAACACCTGTTGTTACAAGTTTTCTCATTGAGAGCATGAAAGATTTGAAGGTGAACAAGACTGGTATAGTAATCTCCAACCACGGGCCTAAAAATAGTGAT
Organism: Xanthoceras sorbifolium; assembly: GCA_003430845.1. Classification (NCBI taxonomy): domain Eukaryota; kingdom Viridiplantae; phylum Streptophyta; class Magnoliopsida; order Sapindales; family Sapindaceae; genus Xanthoceras; species Xanthoceras sorbifolium. The sequence goes on from CM010618.1 coordinate 16,532,177, forward strand.
TTTTTAGGAAAGGAAAGGTGGGAGATTGGCCACATTATTCACCCCTTTCGATGTCAGAACACCTAAAATATTTAATGGAAGTGAAGTTATCTGGAACCGGTTTGGCTTTTAGAATTTTTTGATGTCGAATTTAATTGATTACAGTTGATCCACTTCCATATTTGTTTTATCCATCTATGTAACTCTGCTTTTATTTTTCATTTTTGGATTGAGAATAAGATTTAATGTATCTTAATGACTTATTTAGTATAAGGCATCAAGATTTTTTGTGTTCTTTATTTCTTTTTATTTGATTTTGAATTTGAGAAGTTAGTTTATTATAAAAATGAATATCGTTGGTTTAATGGATCATATAGAAAAGACCATGAAATTTTTTGAAAATGCTTCAACCCAATGTTGGAAATAAAACACTCAAACAACTTTTATTTAAACTCAAAACAAATATTACAAGAAAACTCACTCAAGAACTAACTCACTCTTTTACTTCTTATTCACTCACTTAGAAGCTTTGCTTCTTCTTGATGTCTAAACCAAAATGGGGAGGGAGTATTTATACTACTTACAAACAATTTTAGACCACACAAATAAACTAATCCAAAATTATAATAACCATACACCTCATCCTTCTACATCCTTCCACATTCTTCCAATTGACCACATGATTTTTATGCCTAATTACCAAACCCTAGAGAATTCTAGATAAAGGGCTTGGACCTTATTTATGGACTTGGACTCTAATTTATTTGGGCTTGGGTTTGGGCTTCTATAATGGTTCAGGCCTTTACATAGTTTGAGCCTAAAACAAGTTTATACTTCAACACCCCTCTTTAAACTTGTTTTACCATCCCAAGCAAACTTCTTAATCTTGAAAAATCTTCAAACCTGAGTGGCTTGGTGAAAATATCTATAATTTGATCTTTGGACTTCACGTACTCCATTTGCACATCCCTTTTTGCTATGCACTCCCTTATGTAGTGGTAACGAGTATCAATATGCTTGCTTCGATCATGGAACACTGGATTCTTTGCTAAGGCAATGTGACTTGTTGTCGACACAAATCTCAATTGGCTTTTCTTGTGGCAAACCTAATTCCTTCAGCAAATTTCTGAGCCATATTACATGACAGACGCTCGAAGTAGCAGCTACATATTCAGCTTCACAAGTAGATAAGGTGATAATCGGTTGCTTCTTTGACATCCATGTGAAAGCTGTGTTTCCTATGAAGAACACGAACCCATCGGTGCTCTTCCTATCATCTATGTCTCTACTCCAATCGCTATCGTTATATCCCACAAGCTTGTAATCATTAGAAATTGAATAAAATAAACCAAAATCAATTGTACCTTTGATATAACGGAGGATTCGCTTAGCGGCTTTGAAATGGGTGGTTGTTGGATTCTCCATGTATCGACTCACAAGTCCAACAGCATAAAGAATATCTGGCCTTGTGCACGTCAAATAGCGTAAGCTTCCAACTAAACTCTTAAAGAATGTTGGATCTATGCTTTCACCTTCACCATGCTTCGATAGTTTGATTCCGCATTCTGCTGGCGTGTTTATCAGCTTACAATCATTCATCTTGAACTTCTTGAGTATCTCCTTTGCATAATTTTCTTGGGAGATAAAGATGCCTTCTTCCTTTTGCTTGACTTCAATACCAAGATAGTACGCCATTAATCCGATGTCAGTCATCTCAAATTCCTTGGCCATTGCTTTCTTGAACTCTTCAATCAGGCTTAGGTTATTGCCGGTGAAAATTAAATCATCCACGTACAAGCATACTACCAGAATATCTCCATTCATGATCTTGATATATAGGGCGTGCTCGTAAGGACATTTGGTGAATCCATTCTGTTTGAAGTACTTGTCAATTCTGCTATTCCATGCCCTTGGTGCTTGCTTTAACCCATAGAGAGCTCTTCTCAGCTTCAGAACTTTGTCTTCTTGGCCTTTGACTTCGTAACCTAGTGGTTGCTGAATGTAGACTTCTTCTTCAAGAACTCCATTTAGGAAGGCAGACTTTACATCCATTTGATGGATCTTCCATTTATTTTGCGCTGCCATAGATTTATGATTAGTCTTATAGTTTCTAATCTAGCAACTGGAGCAAATACCTCATCATAGTCTATTCCAGCTCTTTGACTGTAACCCTTCGCAACTAGCCTTGCCTTGTGTCTTTCAATCTCTCCCTTAGAATTTCGCTTTGTTTTGTACACCCATTTGACACCAATTGGCTTGTGCCCCTTTGGAAGAGGAACAAGTTCCCAAGTGTTGTTCTTCTCAATGGCCTTAATTTCCTCATCCATCGCATCTCTCCACTTCTTTTCTTGAGTAGCTTCTTCAAAACTCATTGGTTCACAATCAGCAAAGAGGCAAAAAAAAGTAAGATTATCAGATCTCTCAGTTACCTCATATAAATCTTGAAGACCTCTTGTTCGCTCCATTGCTCTTTCTTGTAAAAATAATGGTGGTGAATTTTCATTATTTGTTGAAGCTGGTGATACTGGTGGTGTAGTGGGTTCTTGTTGAGGTTCTTCTAGTTGCTCCACTGGCATCTGCTCTGTTTCTTCAAATTGTGGAGTGAAGTTGAAGTTGTCCACATGCTATCCAAAATCCCATTCTCCTTCTTCATCAAATATCACATCTCGGCTGATCACAAACTTTTTGTTATTTGGGTTGTATAGCTTGTAACCTTTCGAATAAGCGGGATAGCCGATGAAGATGAAACTCTCACTTCTATCGTCAAGCTTGGTTCTTCTCTCATCTGGTACATGAACATGTGCTATGCTTCCAAAAACGCTTAGGTGGGAGATGCCGGGCTTTCTACCATTCCATGCTTCTTGAGGTGTCTTTCCCCACACACTTCTTGTTGGAGAATGATTGGACAAATACACTGCACACGCCACTGCTTCCGCCCAAAACTCCTTGGGCAATCTCTTGCTTTTGAGCATGCTTCGCGCCAAATCCAGGATTGTTCTGTTCTTCCTTTCTTCAACTCCATTTTGTTGGGGGGATCTGGGAATAGTTAGAGGACGTCTAATTCCATTTGCTTCACAAAACTCCAAGAATTCCTTAGATGTGAATTCTCCTCCTCTATCGGATCTCAATGCCTTGATCTTATGACCACTCTCTTTTTCCACAGCGGCTTTGAACTTCTTGAATACTCCAAAGACTTCTGATTTCTGCTTCAAGAAATAAACCCATGTTTTTCTTAAAAAAATCAACAATGAAGAGAAGGAAATAATTACTGTTACCGAGAGAGCTTGGCTTGATCGGACCACACACATCGGTATGGACTAGCTCGAGTGGCTTCTTGGCTCTTGAGTCTGACTCTTTTGGAAAGCTATTTCTAAATTGCTTCCCGAGTAAACATCCTTCACAAAGTTGGTCAGGATTATTGATGCATGGTAGTCCTCTCACCATTTCCTTCTTAGATAGTAGCTCCAAGCTTCCAAAATTGAGATACCCAAATCGAAGGTGCCATAACCAAGATGCATCTTTGTAGCAGGCTTTCAGACACTTTGCAACATCGTTTTGAATGTTCAAAGAAAATAATCTATTCTTTGACATTTTTACTATGGCTATTAGATTCCCTTTGCCATCTCTTATAGAAAGACTATGATTCTTCATATGAATATCATAGCCTTTTTCTAAGAGTTGACCCATACTCAGGATGTTGCATGTCATGTTGGGCATATAGTAGACATTAGAGATTAATTGATGACTACCATTTTTAGTGCGGATAAGGATGTTACCTTTTCCTTTCACTGATATTTTTGAATCATCTCCAAATGAGACATTGCCAGCCACTGATTCATCTAGCTCTACGAGCATACTTCTTCTTCCACACATGTGGTTGCTTGCACCAGTGTCGAGGTACCAAGCATTTTCTTGGTCTCCATCATTGTCTCTACAAGTTAGTAGCACTGTCTCCTTCTCTTCGATTTTTACTTCCACATAATTGGACCTTTCGTCAACCTTACTGCTGGGAGCTCTACATTCCGAAGCATAATACCCAAATTTCTGACAGTTATAACATTGAACTTGAGATTTATCGTACCTTGAGTTTGAATTGCCTCTCCCACGGCCTCTTGTTGAGCTTTCTCTTTTCTCGTAGTTGTTGAGGTTGCTGTTGTTAGAATTCCAACCTCGTCCATGACCACGGCCTCTACCTTGTCCTCGGCCTCGGCCTCTACCTCGACCACGCTGGCTTCTCTCGTGGCCTTGACTTTCTTCCTTCTCCTTCAGTTGCATCTTGAGGAGTTGCTCGTTGATCCCTTGCTTCCTCTTATGTTTTTCTTCATATGCTTGCAATGATCCTTGGAGTTGCTCGATCGTCATTTCTTCCAAGTCTTTAGTTTCTTCTATCGTCACGACAATGTGCTCAAATTTTGGATCCAATGAACGGAGTATTTTCTCTATTATTCTCACATTTTCTAACTTTTCACCATTTCTTTTCAATTGATTAGAAACAGCTGCTACTCTTGAGAAATAATCTGAAATAGATTCAGATGCTTTCATGTGTAAAGATTCGAATTCACCTCTTAATGTTTGGAGACGGACCTTCTTTACCTTTTCGACTCATTTGTAAGAGATTTGCAACTTCTCCCATGCTTGCTTAGCGGAGCTTGCACTCGAAATCTTCTCAAAACCATCATCATCTAAGGCTTGATAGATGAGATAGAGAGCCTTCTTGTCTCTTTTCCTTGAGTCTTTTAAGCTATCATTTTGAGTTTGGGATAGAGTAGACTCATCTTCTGGTTCGGAGTAACCTTTCTCTACGACCTCCCAGACATTGTGTGCTCCAAGGAGAGCCTTCATCTTAATACTCCAATTATCATAGTTTTCATTCTTGAGTGTTGGAACTTGAAACGACGCCATACCATTAGCCATAACTCTCAATATTGTGAGAATTTTGAAATTCTAACTACACGGATGAACGCAGAACTTCGAAAAACCTTAAGATGAACTCAGACAAAAAATCGATTTTTTTTGTCAAAGTCAAAGTCAATGGTCAACCTAACCTGGTCAATAGTCAACGTTTTTTGACGGCTCGGTCAACGGCTTGCGGCTCGGTCAGCGGCTCGGTCAATAGGCTTGGTAGCTCGGTCAACTCGGCTCTAACTCGGCTGGACTCACTTCCAACTCGGCTGACTTGGCTTGAACTCGGTGAGTTAACTCACTCCATGGCAGCAAACGTCCGGCGGCCCGTGGCGGCTCGTTTGAACTCCGATCAGGGCGATTTTTACGGCGTCGGCTTCATCTCGTCGAGAACTTCAATTTGGATATGCTATAGTGCACACCTTCTAACTCGGCTCTGATACCACTTTGTTGGAAATAAAACACTCAAACAAATTTTATTTAAACTCAAAACAAATATTATAAGAAAACTCACTCAAGAACTAACTCACTCTTTTACTTCTTCTTCACTCACTTAGAAGCTTTGCTTCTTCTTGATGTCTAAACCAAAATGGGGAGGGGGTATTTATACTACTTATAAATAATTTTAGACCACACAAATAAACTAATCCAAAATTATAATAGTCATACACCTCATCCTTCTACATTCTTCCACATTCTTCCAATTGACCACATGATTTTTATGCCTAATTACCAAACCCTAGAGAATTCTAAATAAAGGGCTTGGACCTTATTTATGGACTTGGACTCTAATTTATTTGGGCTTGGGTTTGGGCTCCTATAATGGTTCAGGCTTTTACATAGTTTGGGTCTAAAACAAGTTTATACTTCAACACCCAATATGTTTAATCTAATTGGAAATTTAAGTAATATACATTTCAAAAAAAAAAAAAAGTTTAAGTAACATAATTAGTACAGAAGTTAGAAATTTAGCAATGGTCAAAGAGGAGGATCAAACCGCCAAGTAACAGAGGAATAAAAAAAAAAGCACCTTGACAATACATATGAAATCAATTTAACGATCACTTTTATCTATCAACCAAGAGCATTCCATGGTTTCTAAGTTGTGCAAATGAATTTCATTACAAAATTTTAGCATCGATTTCTTGTGATGATGAACAAGAAATTCTTGAGACACCTATTTAGGTCGATTCTTGGGATTTGAATGCAAGCATGCAAGTGCAACTGATGAAACAAAGACAATATCTTGTGCAAGTTTTTGGTCCATTAGAGGTGAGAGGCGTGGGTCAAGTATACCAATTAACATTAATATTCTGATTACATGATGATGATGATGATGATGCTAATGATAAGAAGAGTTCTTCTGGATGTCTTCCCATTAATACTTATAATGCCACCACCCCAAAATTATAAATATTACATTTTTCTGACACAACCATTATGTAAGCGAGCTCTAGAGAAAACAAAGCATTAGAAAATAAACAATCGAACAAAATATAAAATACCATAACTAGGAAGAATATTATAGTTGTTCACCTGGAGTGATATATCCATCATTTGATGAGTCAGAATATAAAAGTCTAGCAAGGGCAAAATCAACAACAATTGCCTCTAACTTTGAGTTTAATAGAATGTTATTGTTGGATATGTCACAGTGAACAACAGATGATGTGCAATTATGATGCAAGTAAGTGTAGTCCTCAAAAATCGCTCGGGGACACGGGGCACTACAACCTGCAAAGACAGAACACACGTGCCGCGCAGGACGTCTGGGGCACCGGGGTGGTGCCGGCCAAAGTCACTCCGACGGTCAAATTAGAGAGCGTCAATAAATGTGTAATGCTCGTAAATGGAGATGAGTGAGTAATACTTCCTGTTATCTTGGCAATTGGGGTCTCCTTGATCAAAGGAGATGTAAGGTCGGAGGGTGATCGGAGAAGATGAACAATGGCCGAAGGGTGTGGTTTTTGTATTAGTAACCTTTGGATCTCAGTTTTTCGGGTCCCCCTCCTATGAGGGATTATCCTTCTCTTTATAGGAGACTGATGCTTCTCCCTTTTGAGGGATCTCATCATTCTCTCTTCTCTGTTTTCCACCAAGAAAGCATCTGGGTGCTTCTTTTGATTGGGCTGCCATCAAGTGTCATTATGGCTTTGTAGGACCCGTTTCAAAGTAGATCATAATCTGGTCTCCCTCGGAAAGACGGAGATTCTATGTCGTACGACATGTAGGTTTTGTCAATCTGGACCATGATTGTGTGTCGCATGATGTGCTGATTGGATGTCAACATGAGAAGGGCATGTCGTGCTACATAGGAGCTCTTCCAAGTGTGGATACTGAGTTATATCCCTTGATGCTACTCGGATGTGTGGGATATGTAGCACAAGTCGTACTACGTGAGAGTGCTTCATGTTGAATGTATGTCGTGCGACAACATGGTTTTCGTACTGGTCCATCGTCGTACTACATGAGTGCTTCATGTCGAATGTATGTCGTGCGACAACATGGTCTTCGTACTGGTCCATTGTCGTACTACATGAGTGCTTCATGTCGAATGTATGTTGTGTGACAACATGGTCTTCGTACTGGTCCATCGTCGTACTACATGAGTGCTTCATGTCGAATGTATGTCGTGCGACAACATGGTCTTCGTACTGGTCCACCGTCGTACTACATGAGAATGTAGTCCCACTTTTAGCTCTAGGCTTTGTCTTTGGGACATACCTTGGGCCAGACATATTTTGGCTACTACAGTAAGATAGAGCATAAGCTATACCCTTTACAATGTTCAGCCTTTTATTCCAATCCAACTTGATAGCTTCGACATCATTTTGTAGAATACAAAATAAGCTTCCCCTCTCCATATACTCATAAACTAGAAGCATACATTTTTTGTGAAAATAAAAACCATAAAGCTTCACAATGTTCCGATATCGTATTTGAGATAGTACAAAAACCTCATTTTGAAAACTCTTTGTTAGCATTGTCTTCTCACTTTTCCAACGATGAAGCTTCTTCAAAGCAACTACTTTATCATCACGTAAGCGGGCTTTGTAAATGCAACCATAACCTTCGGTTCCAATGCAATATTTGATGTCAAACTCCTCTATTGATTTAATTATATCTTCATATACAATTTTACCATCATAATTCCATATCGAGAATACATCTTTACTCTCGGTTGTTCTTGCATTGAGTTTAGGTGTCTTAACCTCATATTCAAGGAGACACAAGAACACAAAACTTGCAAAAGCTACACATATAATGACAGGTAAAAAAAAATGATATAAAGTGAATGACATATCTAATGTCATTTTTTGCAAAAGTAGGTTTTGTAATGGAGCAATAAGCGGTATTCCTGTGTAATCCTTTGTTGCCCATAGTGATCAGTTGTGGGTATTTTACATTGTATTGAAATTGGGATATCTCCTTCTAAGTTATTGTATGATAGATCCAAGTCAGTTATGTTTGTGAAGAATGAAGAAAATGAATAGAAACTAAAACAAGTAATGGGGTTTGATAGAAGTGTGTAGGTGTTCGACAAAAGTACTCAAAGAGAGTACACAATTATAGCGACAAGAGAGAGGATTTTTGATTCCATTAATGGAGATTTTATGAGCTCTGAATCATTAATGAATAATACTTACATCAGTCTTTATATATACATTGACTTTTCTTAGTCACGCACAATGCATGCTTTAACTAACTATAACTAACTCTAACAACCTGGTGACACATCAGCAGCAGGTCTAACTCTTAACTAACTAATCAGCTCTCATCACAAGCTGATCATGCCCTCTGTTGCTTGTATATCTTCTAGACCTGGACTTGCTTGATGTGTGATTTTTACTCGAGTTGTATTGAGGCTTCTGTATGTAAGCACATAGAGTGGTGCAGCTCGAGTTAGAATATTTGCTGTGACAACTCTTATCAAGGCAAGGCACAGTCCTGCTGAGGTTACTAGGTTGAAGAGTGCAACTTGAGCAGCCGGCAGTGCTCAAAGTATTGCAAAGAGAACAACTGCTACACACTGTTGCAGTTGTTGCAGCTTTGGAGAAGTTGTTGTAGTTGTTAATGTGACTAATATAAGTGGTGGCAGGTTGTTTATTCTTCACAATGCTATTGACGAATCTCGGGATTTCCCCTGAAAGATTATTGTACGAAAGATACAAGTTTTGTAACGAAGGCATTTTTCCTAGCAGCGAAGGTATTGTCCTATTGATAAAATTGTATCTCCAATCAAGAAAATATAGTTCTAGAAGCTTAGAAATCTCTAAGGGAATGCTTCCACTTAAACTATTTTTTCTCAATTTCAAGCTTTCTAACTTTGAACAGTTTTGAAGATGGGTTGGAATTGTACCACTAAGTAAATTATTTGATAGGTCTATGAACTTGAGGTTGGATAGTTCTCCAATTGTAATTGGTTTTTTTCCAGAAAGAAGATTTGAGGCAAGATCAAAATTAATTAGTTTGTTTAACCGAGTAAGTTCATCTGGGATTGTACCATATTTTGTTCTTTGATAGGTCTAGTGACTTCAAATCAGATAAAAGACCAAAACTTAAAGGGATAGGTACACTAAGGTTGTTTTTAATTCAAAAACAACCAACCTAGATTCCTTAATTTCCCAATTTCTGCTGGAATAACACCTACCACATGATTAAAGAAAATGGACGATTAATATCCATCCATAAATATTATTATATATCAGTTGCGGTATTTCACACTTTTTTTTTTCTGTATAAGATCCTTAATTTATACGCACGAGATCCCGCACCCTAAAACCTGATATACGTGTGTGTTTGTATATATAGCTAGGAAGTTTATAATTTGTAACGTGCACTTGAAAGATTATTGCCGCCAAGGTCAAGACGCTGGAGTTTGGAAAGAGCTGCAATCTGTGATGGAATGTTTACAGAGAGATTGTTTCTCCAAACACTGAAGGATTCCAGGGTCTGCAGGAAGCAAGTGAAATTGAAGTGTCCAAGCTCCCCTTTGATGCATTTGTTATCTAAGCATATCTTGGTGATGGATGCAGCTGAGTTGCAAGTTATACCATCCCACTTGCAATGATGTTGATGTTATGATGAAAAAGTATATACCATCCCACTTGCAATATATTGTTCCACCGAACGCTGCTCAATAGATCTTCTCTTTCTAATTGTTGTGACTTGTGAGGCTGATAATTCAGAGGCTGCTGTCATTACAACAAAAAAATCAGTAGAAGCAACATGACATATCAAAACAATAGTCCATACAATGACAATGACCAATCTGGACGTGAAAGAGCCAGACATATTGTACATATCTCACAATTCACTTGAATTTATTTATTGTTATTCAATATCTGATAATTGGTTTAAATCCAGCGAAAGACATATGTATAATTGTTATAAAAATATATTATTAAGATACCAAAATTAAATAAAAGAATCTTTTTTATCCATACGCATTTATAAGTATGTCTTCTACATGAGTAGATATCTGACTGCGCATTTACTGATTGATGCTGACAGTTCCGACAGACTTGTTATTAACGTTGTAATTGTATTTAAAGAAATAATCTTTTTTTTATTATTAATTTTATTACTTGAAGTTTGAAAATAGACTTTCTTAAATAAATTTTTTTTTCTTACAATCAAAGACTTATTCCATAGCGACTTGAACATAGAGTATTATATATATATATATATATATATATATATATATTCCTTATATAATGAGTTATCTTCGGTGTTTCATGGGTTGGACCTTATGAGCCATAAGCCATAAGCCATAAGCTGGTAAGCCTAACACACAATTATTTTGGATAATTATAATAGAATATCTTAACGTTTGATTATATTATAACAAAATCGCGAGTTTAGAAGAGTGGATGAAGAATAAATAAGCGAACTTTTCCATAAAGAAGATTCGAGGCAAGATCGAAATTAATTAGTTTGTTTAACCGAGTAAGCTCATCTGGGATTGTACCATATATTTTGTTCTTTGATAGGTTTAGTGACTTCAAATCAAATAAAAGACCGAGACTTATAGGGATAGGTATGTTGAGGTTGTTATAATTCAAAACAGCCAACCTAGATTCCTTAATTTCCCAATTTCTACTGGAATAACACCTAACACATGATTAAAGAAAAATGGACGATAATATCTATCTATAAATATTAAGGTTAATTCACAAACATACCCTGATGAATGATCTTAAATGTGATTTGAAGCGATTTTTGGATTCAGAAATATTTTCGGAAACGATTTTGTAATTTGCTTGTATATGTATATTGATGCGATTCGAATTCTGGAAATGTGTATACTGATTTGGATATGATGTTCGGAAATGTGTATACTGTTCGAAAAGTGATTTGGCTCTGATATATGTAAACATAGATATGGATATAGGAGATTGACATGTCAATTGGGTTCTCTGAGTAGTACTACGCATATATGTTATGTTTGAGGTATCACCCTTTGCGGATTGAGAAATCTGATATGAGATACGTAGCGGGTCCTCCGTTGGTATCCCACTATGTTCTGATATATCTGGGATACGCAGCGGGTCCTCCGTTGGTATCCATTTCTGTTCTGTATAGCCCATAATCCAGTCCGAAAAGTATGCTTAGTATATCAGGAGCCTAAAATGGAAATAGAAATGAAATATAATTTGTTATATGATTTGATTTTATTCTGATTTCGGAAGATGTTGTTGATAATTGCTTTGATATGATATTTGTTAGCGTTTTTCCAAAGGGTATATATATATCTAAAATATTTGATTTAATTGTGCCCCATATGTTGGTTTTATATGTTATTTGCGTTATTGAGATATTATATTATGTTTATACAATTAGATTTTGGGTACACCCACTAAGTGTTATGCTTAGCCTGTTGAGTTTCTTACATGCAGGTAAGAGAGTTCAGACAGAAGATAAGGTTGGAAAGAGTTGAGTCTGCAGTGATTGAGTCCTGAGTCACATCGCTCCCGTATTTTTGGTAGCCCACTATATTTTTGACGTTTTATATGTATTATATCGGCATGCATGGACAAGAATGTTTTTTGTAAATATTTGAAACGGTATTTAGTTTTTATTTATGTTTGTAAATATTTGGGCCCATGGAATTTAATGCTTTTGAAGTTGAATATTTATAAGTATTTTGATATAATTTGTTTTGGCAAGTCGCACCGGATATGGAAGGGTGCGCAATTTGATTTGAGATTATAGAAGTGTGGATTTTATGAATTGTGAAAACAGGTTTTGGAAAGTCAGAAAAACAGAGGAAACTCTGGCGAAATTTTCAGAAACTATTTTAGACTATTGATTGCGATTTATGTTTAAGTATATGATTTTAAGTTTTCGATAGTATAATTTTAATGCTAACTGTGTAAGAAGGTGCTTCCGCTAGTGTTTTCAATTTTTCGTATCCGTATATATCTGTATCCGGTAGCGCTCCTCGATTCGGTCCGAGCGGATTCGGGTTGGGGGGTGTTACAGCTTCCGCCTCTACCCACTTGGTAAAGTAATCTACCCCAACTATCGCATACATCTTCTACGATAATTCAATTGGAAAAGGACCTATGATGTCTATTCCCCACTATGCAAATGGCTAAGGGCTTGTCATCGGAGTGAGCTTCTCAGCCGGTAAGCATGGTATATTTGTCGTCTTCTGACACTGGTCGCACTGTTTGGCATAGGTATATGAATCTCTGAACATAGTTGGCTATTAGTATCCCCGGCACAAGATCTTGAGGGCCAAAGTTCTTCCCCTCAAGTGATTGCCACAGACACCGCCATGGATCTTAGCCAATATCCTATGGGCTTCAGAGGCACCAACACACTTCAGATAAGGGTGTAAGTAACCTCTTTTATAAAATTTGCCTTGATAAATTACATATATGGAGGATTTCTTAGAGATTCTTCACGCTTCTGTTAGGTCATCAGGCAATCGGCCGTGTAACAGATGCTCGATGATAGGGTACATCCAAGAGGGCACTACATCTTTTGTAACTCCAAAATTAGAGTTCTCAGAGTTGCCATCCACACTCGGGGAATCTAGCTCAGTGATATTTATGGTTGTGGGGAGCTTTGGCACGGTGGCTGATGCCAACTTAGCTAGGGCGTCTACCTGAGAATTCTATTCCCTAGCTAACCGATGGAACCTGCATTCTGGAAAACTCTTTTTGAGACACTGATCAATCTTTAGGTATCTGATCATATATTTGTCTCGTGCTCGATAGTCGTTGTTCACATACCAGCAATCTGCATCCATTGTGATAGTCAATCTGCAATTGGAAGGGCACAAAGCAACATGTATAATGGAAAGTCTAGACATATACGTCGTAGACATAACACCATTAAACAACCACTCTCAACTGGAGTTATCTCTATTGACTATGTGAAGTCAAATTTATTATGAGTTGGGAGTCACTAAACACATTGAGATTCTAGATTCCAAACTCGAAGGCTAACTGGAGTCTTTGAATCATAGCTTCGTACTCAGCTATGTTATTGGTGGCCTTGAATCCGAATCTAAGGGTTACTTGGGTTATAACTCCTTCGAGGAAGATGATGATTACCCCTGCCCCACTACCATATCTGTTGGACAATCCGTCTACATACAAATTCTAGTACTCGAAATCTAATTATGATGATGCAACGACTTCTTCCAAGGAAAATTCAGAGATGAAATTTGCTACTGCCTAACCTTTAATTGTCGTTTTGTGTATGTATGTCAAATCAAACTCGCTCAACTTTACTGCCCATTTTACTATTCTATTGGAGGCTTCCATCTTCTGAAGGATTTGTATCAGAGGGAAGTTAGTTAACAATGTGATCAGATGGGCTTGAAATAAGGTCGGAGTTTCTTGGCAGTGGTGATCAATGCCAATACCAGCTTTTCAATCTCCGAATATCGTTTCTCAAGGTCGGTCATAGTATTGCTCACATAGTAGACTGCTATTTGTACCCCCGAATCCTCTTTTATTAAGGCTTTGAAAGTATCGGGGGACTGGTTTAGTATTGCTTTAGTTCTTGGAAGGCCCTTTCACATTTGGGGTTCCATTGATTGCTGGTATTCTTCTTCAAAGCTTTGAAAAATGGAAGACAACAGTCTGTCATTCTGGAGACAAATCTCGACAAAGTGACTATCCGGCCCGTGAGTTCCTTTATCTCCTTAGTGGTTCGGGGGCTTCTGAGTTCTCGAATGACTTTGATTTTGTCTTGGTTTGCTTTAATTCCTCTTTGATTGACTATGAATCCGAGGAACTTCCCTGAGCCAACTCTAAAGGTGCATTTCTCGGGATTTAACCTCATATTGTACTTTTGGATAGTCTCAAATGTCTCCCTTAAGTCAGTGCAATAATCGGTGGCTTTCAAAGACTTGGTCAGCATGTCATCTATATAAACTTCCATGTTCCTCCCGCGCTGGGGCGCGAACATCATGTTTATAAGCCTCTGATAGGTTGCTCATGCATTTTTCAACCCAAATGGCATGACTTTGTAACAATACATACCCCTGTCAGTGACAAATGCAGTTTTATCTTTGTCAGGTTCGAACATCCGAACCTGATTGTACCCCAAGCAAGCGTCCATAAAACTCAGAAGTTGATGCCCAGAAGTGGAGTCCACTAACTGATCTACGCGAGGAAGTGGGAATCAGCCTTTAGGGCAAGCTTTGTTTAGGTCGATGAAGTCAACACACATTCTCCACCAATTGTCTTTATTTTTTACTAAGACCACACTTGATAGCCATTGGTTGTACTCGAGAGGGCGAATGAAATTTGCAGTTAGCAGTTTTGACACCTTCGACTCTATAGCTTGGTATCGCTCGGAATTGAATGATTTTCTCTTTTGGCATACAGGCTTGAAACTTATATCGACATTCAGTTTATGAACTACTACATTAGGATCAATTCCAAGCATATCACCCCCAAGCGAAGATGTCCATGTATTAAGTAAGCAAGGCAATGAGCTCTTTTTGACGTTCAGGCAGAAGCAACATTCTGATCAGCACTATCGTGAGTGGAACGATAATGGCTAACAAGACACGTTCCAATGGTTCGATGGGATCCCCCAATGGCTTGGACGCTAAATCTTTAGGGTTCAGACTGGTAACTTCTTTTTCTTTAAACTCCGCACTGTTATGGAGTCCGGCTAAAACTCCGATCTGTATTTGTTTCGGCCTCCGCGGATGCCTTCTCCATGATACTGACGGATTATCCACTGTTGCCACCAATGAACTCCCAAAGTGTACAACTACATTTCTATCTATCTCGATGCACCTCCGATAATCATCCTGATTAGTCTTCAGCTCTTTTGTGGGAAATTTATCTTCATGCAATACATACTGCTCACCGCTTTCAAATTGTATAAGGTTAGCCTTTCGATCAGTATGTTGAAGGAAAAAGGTACATCAACAACCTAGAAAGTAGTCCACAAAGTACGGAGGGCAGGGCGACTTTCGAATCTCACAGGCAAATCCACTTCTCCAAGTGGCCTGGTTCTGTGGCCACCAATCCCCTTGATACAATACCCAGTTGGTTAAAGTTGTTCAATCTTGTACCCCAACTGCTTCATCACTGACTAGTGGATGATATCTGTCGAGCTTTCATGATCAACTAGTACTCGCTTCACTGTTCGGTTGGATACTTTGACTGATATCACTAAGGCATCATAATGGGGGTACTTAACACCCTCTGAATCCGAAGGAGAAAAGTGATAGGGTTCCACTCGGTAGGTGATTGTGGTGGATTCCCAACAATACATACGTCCTGGACGAGATCTGGAGTTGAAACTCTCATCCCTATTGAAACTTGGTCCTGAATTATATAATTAATAGGTTCATCATCATTTGAGTGTAGCCTTTTAGTCACCTGTCTTTCGTCCCCAACCACTTGAATCTTCATAGGAGCCTGCTGTTGAACACACTCTTGCAGCTTTCCACTTCGAATAAGCTCTTCAATCTATTCTTTCAAGTTGAAACAATTCTTTGTTTCATGGATATGATCTCTGTGAAAATCACACCGTTTCCTAGGATCCCTTTATTCTGAGGGTGTCTTCATCGGACCTGGCCATCTAAGTAATTTTGCCTTCCAAACGATCTCGAACACCTGATCCATGGGAAACTTTAGTAGAGTATACCTATCAAACTTACTCTTTGGTATCCTACCTCTTTGGATAGCTTGTCTGGTGGTAACCTGACTCTTATTCTCTGAAACCTTCCATTTCCCTTTAACTTTGTTGAACCAGGGCCTTTTAGGGTTCACAAGAGAAAAAGTATCTTCGGCTTCGCCCTTTACTCCGCTGATCTCCACGGCGGTTGCGTATTTTTCTACTCTCTCTATTAACTCCCTGTAAGATAATGGCCCATTCTTTGATAGCGACCATGACAGGCGACCATCCTGGAGACCTTTGATATATGCTATCAGAGCCCCCATGTCACTGAAATTCTGAACTTGTCTAGTTGCCTCCTGAAATCTCTTGACATAATCTCATAAGCTTTCCTCAGGCTGCTATTTCACGAAGGTAAGGTGAACTATGTGCCTTCTGTGCTATCTACTTTCGGCGAATCCGCTCCTAAACTTCTTCTAAAGTTTAGCGAAACTAGATATGCTCTGCTTTCGGATTCCATTTATCCACGTTCGGGCATCTCTCACAAAGGTAAAGGGGAATATTTTGTATCTTAATGCGTCGGAGGCCTCCTGCATATTCATCCAGATGGTCATCTGGGTCTCCAGTTCCATTGTATCCACACATGTCCTTACGGGGAATCTTAACATGGTTCGGTATTTCAACATAGGATATTTTCTCTGTGAATGGGCTCTTCTGTTCCTCCCTCCTATGGGCAATTCCATCTCTTCCGTAGGCTCGTTCTTGTAAATCTTCAACTTGACCCATGAGATATCGAAGTTGAGGATCTAGATCATTATTCGGAAGATCACGGGGTGCATTTGGTTGGTGTTTCACTATCCGTCAATCCTTCAGACCAGATACATAATCTTTCTGTTCTTCGCAAGATTTAGTGACTCCGACTATTCTCTTAGCCCCAGTGTCAACTGGTATGTTCAAATATATCCCTTCTCGCCTTTATTGCCCGTGAGTCCTTGGACCTTAAGTATCAGGATCTGATCTTGATGCCTCTTTATCGGAGTCCCTTCGATTTCTGGCCCCTATCATGTCAATAACTTAGGCTAAATTTTGCGACAGATTCTGCACCTGTCTCTAAATTTCGGAGTTGCAGATTTTTGTTCGGAGGAAAGTATTATTGGGTTTGAGGCGGATGCTGAAATTGCTGGGTATGAGGCGGATGCTGGACTAGCTCAGTCGGATAATAATTCGGTGGATACCTGTACGGATAATAGCTCGGCTCTAGAGGGGCTCCGTAGCTTGGCTGTGGGGGGACTCTATAATAAGGATCCGCATATTGTAGGTAAAGATATCCCTGCTGATTCGGGGGATATTGAGTATAATGGGAAAATTTCTGCTAGGGAGGTGGGGGATCAGATTCATATTCCACATTCATATCTGGTAAATTCTAATATTCGGGATTAGGATTCATTATGTTTCCGTGGATGGTTAAAGTTTAAACCCTCTTTCTAGTGCCAAATGTTGATGCTTTAAAATGGTCAATCCTTCGTACGGTGGTCCTACAAAAGAAAACTATTAGAAGGGACACTGACGAATTGTCAGTAATCACCCTCCGACGATCAAGTCAGATTACAAGAAAGGCAAGGTTGAACTACATAACACAGAGCTAAAGTGAAGATTTTAAGAGTGAAGAAAAAAGTTACATGATTCTGGTCTCATGGCTTTTTTTATAGTGGTGGACTGTAGTTGTACTACCTCTGACTTGTTGATTTGATTGACTTATTGATTGAAGTTCGGTTACTGTTATACTCCTGACCAACCCTCGAATGATTTGGTTTAATGTTCAAAAAATTGTCAAAGAAATTCTCTGGGTTTTTTACCACATGGCGCGGTTTTATTGGTTTCAAAAAGCAAACAGATGATATGCCATCACAAAGAAAGATACCATATCAAAATTGGATGGCATGACGAAAAGAAAAATTAACACTTTTATTTAATTTTATTTTTATACTTTAATTTTATTTTTTTTCTTTCTTTCGATGGGAGGAGAGTTAAACTCGGAAGTTGAGAAATGTAATAAAGCAAGAATAATTGATTGATTATACATCCCATAATCAGCATCTAATTATAACTATAAGATTATTTGGGATCTAGAATCAATGTTGTAAAGAATGTTGAAAATTGGCAAAATAAAAAAAGCAAAAGAAAAGACAATTAAAGGGATATGAATGTCATATTGGAAAAATAAGAATATGTAAAGGCTTCTCAAGGCTATATAAGGAGATCAAGTCCTTAATTAGTTTATAATTGCACCAATTAAATGCACTTAAATCATTGTATTTAATTCTAATTAAATTCTTTTCTTGTTTTTCTTATTTTAGATTGTAGAAATGTCTGAATTATTTTATGCTTTGAGAGAGTGTGAGTGTATTGGTGTGGTAGTTTTGAGAGAATAGTATTGTGTGATTATAACAATTTATCACATAGTGAATTTCTTTCTGAAGGCCGTGGTTTTTCTCCTGGTTTTGGAGTTTTCCATGTAAATTATTGTGTTGTAGTGATTGTTATTATTTTCTATTTTATTTCTCTGTTATTTCTGATATTTAGCATAATTCTAGGAAGGTTTTGGGGAGGTAATTTTCCCAACAAGTGGTATCAGAGCCTAGGTTAGTTGCTAAGGTGTCAGATGTTTTAGAAAATTCTTAGTATGCTCTGTGGTTGCAGCATTGTTTAATCTTCCACATCAGAAAAGAATTGTTCTTGGTCTAAATTGTTCTTGGTTGCTGGAGTTAAATATGGTAGTATTGTGGAAGTGTTTGTTTAAGGAAGGTTCTGGCTAGGAAAGACTTGGTATTTAAGTGTGTCCATTGTGACCCACCTCTCTTTCCTCGAAACTTACTTGAAGTGCTGCTCACGGACTACGAGCACTATTTCAGTATACGGTTAGAACGTCTAAATTTTCAAGTTCTTTGAAGTTTGGTGTAGAGAAATTTGATGGAAAGATTAATTTTGGCTTGTGGCAAGCAAGTCAAGGATGTGTTAATACAATCTGGTTTACACAAGGTATTAAAGGAGAAATCAGGCCATGTTTTAAAAGATTCCAGCAAAGGTGAATCCAGTAAAGGTGATTCCAGCAAAGGTGAGTCTAGTATGAGCAATGAAGATTGGGAAGAAATGGATTTAAGAGCTGCAAGTGTGATTCGTCTATGTTTGCCAAGAATGTTCTTGCAAATGTGCATGGAATACATTCAGCCAAGGAACTCTGGGAAAAGCTTAAAGGGTTGTATCAGGCAAAAGGCATCTCAAATCGGTTGTACCTGAAGGAACAGTTTCATACTTTACGTATGGAGGAAGGTGCAAAAATCTCAGATCATCTGAGTGTTCTCAATGGTATTGTTTCTGAACTGGAGTCTATTGGAGTTGAAATTGAAGATGAAGATAAAGCATTAAGTTATACTGTCTCTTCCATCTTCCTATGAACATATGAAATCTATTTTGGTATATGGGAAGGAGACTCTGAATTTTATAGAAGTTACCGGTAAACTCCTTTCTGAGGAGAGAAGGCTGAAGGATGGAGGTCGTACTTCATCAGAAGACACAACATTAGTAGCTAGCAAATGGAGCAATTGGAAGAAGAATAACTCCAAGAAGAAAATAATTTGCTGGGCGTATGGACAATCTGGGCACGTTAAGAAAAATTGTCAAAATGGTAGAGCAGGTTCGGCAGGTAGCTCCAATAATCAAGCTAATAGTGTGTCTTGTGAAGACACTGAATTTATCCTTTGAGAAGGTTATGTATATCCTTATAGCATATCACTATGTGCTATGAAAAAAGATGTGTCACTACTAGTGGGTCCATAAGTTTGCACATGGGCATTGGTTGGCAGCATTGATGCAAGGTGTATGGTAGAATTATGTCAATGGTTGAAGAACTTCCGAGGAAAGCCAACATGGGAGTTGCACCATAAATTTCAGCAAGTTTGTTCGACATGTGCTGAGGTGGAAATCTTAGAATTGGTGATTAATTCTAAGTGGTATACTTCTATGGTGGAGTATGATAGTTCTCTGGGTTGAGAATTATGATTGTCGGTATAGACAATGGTTGCATGAAAGTTGCGGCGGAAGGACAGAGGTTTCCTGTATTTTGCCAAGATGGAGATTTGTTGAAAATTGGCAAAATAAAGAAAGCAAAAGAGAAGACAATTAAAGGGATATGAATCCCACATTGGAAAAATAAGAATATGTCAAGGCTTCTCAAGGCTATATAAGGAGACCAAGTCCTTCGTTTATAATTGCACCAATTAAATACACTTAAATCATTGTATTTAATTCTAATTAAATTATTTTCTTGTTTATCTTATTTTAGAGTGTAGAAAGGTGTAAATTATTTTATGCTTTGAGAGAGTGTGAGTATATTGGTGTGGTAGTTTTGAGATAATAGTATTGTGTGATGGTAACAATTTATCACATAGTGAATTTCTTTTTGAGGGCCGTGGTTTTTCTCCTGATTTTGGAGTTTTCCACGTAAATTATTATATTGTGGTGATTGTTATCATTTTCTATTTTATTTCTTTGTTATTTATGATATTTAGCATATTTCTAGGAAGGTTTTGGGGAGGTAATTTTCCCAACAAAGAACATATACCAATGACCTTCTTCTGTTAGAAATTCTTTTGTGGACGGTCCTAGAAAAAAAATTTCAACTAGAGAAGGACCCTTCTTCTTCTTCTTCTTCTCTCTCTATATATATATAGGCAATTCCTGAATGATAAACTGACACACACGTGTAGTAGAGATGGAGGAGATTTAAGAACGAGGGAGCCTTACCAGAGAGCCTCTCAGGGTAACTGGAAAGCTTTCGAAGAATACTTCACGAAGCTGAAAGAGGAAGATCGTTATAGTCAATTGCTATATCCTATGACGATCGCCAAAGACACTCCATTGCATTTGGCAGTCCACAGTGAAAGGAAGAGGCCGCTCGAGACACTACTCGGCTATGTCGAAAGGCCTATGGATTTGAAGAACCTCAACGGGAGCACAGTCCTACACGAGGCGGCCGTCAATAGAAACATCGAGGCCGTGAAGCTTTTGCTTAGAAAATATGGTGGCGGGACGCTTTTGACCAAGAACAAGTACAGCGAGACACCACTGTTCACAGCTGCTGCGTTCGGGAGCACAGAAGTCGTCAAGTATTTAGCTTCGCAACCAAATCAAATGACTGGGGATGGCAAACAGCTGATAGTGACTCACCGAATAAGAGACGATGGCCATGGGACCTCCATTCTGTATGTTGCCATCAGAGGGCAACACTTTGGTCTCTAGATCTCTACCCTTCTCTATCTAGAAACTTTCGGGCGCTGGATCCAGCGGGTTATGTAATGACACAGAGTCACTCCATAACGTTACATAACCGGGATTCTGCATGATTTTGCTCCTATGATATTTCAATTCTTTCATTTAGTTCTGCTTTCAAATTATAAATAATTAATGAACTGTAGTAGTTTCACTTGTGTGACTTGTACTGACCAATTGATCTGTTTAATTTCCGCACAGATACGGCTTTAGAGTTGCTGAGACTCGATGAATCATTAGCAGGACTGAAGAACAAAAAAGGCATGACTGGTCTTCAGCTGCTAGCTGGTATGCCATCTGCTTTCAGGAGTGGATGCCGCATGGGTGCGTGGAAGCTACTTTTCTACACTTGTATGCCTACCTCAACAGGTATACACACTTTAGAGTGACTTTCTTATATTGCAACTATTCATACAGGAACAAAAAAAAAACGATATGAGTGCAGAAATTCAGGATCCAAAACCTGATAATTATACATAGGAAGCTTCTCTAATGAGAACTATTCACTGTCCTGGGATCGAGATCTGTCATGTGTTCATATTTGTCCTAACCAGACATAGAATTTTATTTTTTTAACGACTTCTTTTCAAAAATAAATGTTACTTTGTCTTCATGAGCACAATACCACAGAGAATTATCATAATTTTATATATATATATATATAATTTTAATCTATTAATTGCACATCAAGTTTGTACGAACTTTAATTACTATTATATATTAATTATTAAGTGCTTATATGGACTTTGATCATATTAAAGACACATTTTGTTAGGTTATGTTATATGTTTGTTCCTGCATTGATTTACAGACCTTCCGGTTGGTGGTGGTGGTGATGTAGAAGCTGCGGACAATCATGTTGATCAGGTGCATTCTAGAGATTTGGAGAGCAGCCAGAGGCACAATTGCCGCTGCCGATTTAGTTTGAACCTCTGTAAAGGTGCTGGATATATACTTTGGAACCTTTGTTTTTAATAAAAGAAGCATTATTTGAAGTGTATTATTAATAAAAAAGTTGCTTGAAAAATAAACCATATATATGTTGGAAATAAAACACTCAAAAAACTTTTATTAAACTCAAAACAAATATTACAAGAACACTCTCACTCAAGAACTAACTCACTCTTTTGCTTCTTTTTCACTCACTTAGAAGCTTTGCTTCTTCTTGATGCCTAAACCAAAATGGGGAGGGGGTATTTATACTACTTACAAATCATTTTAGACCACACAAATAAACTAATCCAAAATTATAATAACCATACACCTCATCATTCTACATCCTTCTACACCCTTCCAATTGACCACATGATTTTTATGCCTAATTACCAAACCCTAGAGAATTCTAGATAAAGGGCTTGGACCTTATTTTTGGACTTGGACTCTAATTTATTTGGGCTTGGGTTTGGGCTTCCATAATAGTTCAGGCCTTCAAATGGTTTGGGCCTAAAACAAGTTTATACTTCAACACCCCCCTTTAAACTTGTTTTATCATCCCAAGCAAACTTCTTAATCTCAAAAAATCTTCAAACCTGAGTGGCTTAGTGAAAATATCTGCAATTTGATCTTTGGACTTCACGTACTCCATTTGCACATCCCTTTTCGCTATGCACTCCCTTATGTAGTGGTAACGAGTATCAATATGCTTGCTTCGATCATGGAACACTGGATTCTTTGCTAGGGCAATGGCTGACTTGTTGTCGACACAAATCTCAGTTGGCTTTTCTTGTGGCAAACCCAATTCCTTCAGCAAATTTCTGAGCCATATTACATGACAGACGCTCGAAGTAGCAGCTACATATTCAGCTTCACAAGTAGATAAGGTGACAATCGGTTGCTTCTTTGACATCCATGTGAAAGCTGTGTTTCCCATGAAGAACACGAACCCACTGGTGCTCTTCCTGTCATTTACATCTCCACCCCAATCGCTATCGCTATATCCCACAAGCTTGTAATCATTAGAAATTGAATAAAGCAAACCAAAATCAATTGTACCTTTGATATAACGGAGGATTCGCTTAGCGGCTTTGAAATGGGTGGTTGTTGGATTCTCCATATATCGACTTACAAGTCCAACAGCATAAAGAATATCTGGCCTTGTGCACGTCAAATAGCGTAAGCTTCCAACTAAACTCTTGAAGAATGTTGGATCTATGCTTTCACCTTCACCATGCTTCGATAGTTTGATTCCGCATTCTGCTGGCGTGTTTATCGGCTTACAATCATCCATCTTGAACTTTTTGAGTATCTCCTTTGCATAATTTTCTTGGGAGATAAAGATGCCTTCGTCCTTTTGCTTGACCTCAATACCAAGATAGTACGCCATTAATCCGATGTCAGTCATCTCAAACTCCTTGGCCATTGCTTTCTTGAACTCTTCAATCAGGCTTAGGTTATTGCCGGTGAAAATCAAATCATCCACGTACAAGCATACTATCAGAATATCTCCATTCATGATCTTGATATATAGGGCGTGCTCGTAGGGACATTTGGTGAAGCCATTCTGTTTGAAGTACTTGTCAATTCTGCTATTCCATGCCCTTGGTGCTTGCTTTAACCCATAGAGAGCTCTTCTCAGCTTCAGAACTTTGTCTTCTTGGCCTTTGACTTCGTAACCCAGTGGTTGCTGAATGTAGACATCTTCTTCAAGAACTCCATTTAGGAAGGCAGACTTTACATCCATCTGATGTATCTTCCATTTGTTTTGCGCTGCCATAGAAATGATTAGTCTTATAGTTTCTAATCTAGCAACTGGAGCAAATACCTCATCATAGTCTATTCCAGCTCTTTGACTGTAGCCCTTCGCAACTAGCCTTGCCTTGTGCCTTTCAATCTCTCCCTTAGAATTTCGCTTTGTTTTGTACACCCATTTGACACCAATTGCCTTGTGTCCTTTTGGAAGTGGAACAAGTTCCCAAGTGTTGTTCTTTTCAATGGCCTTGATTTCCTCATCCATTGCATCTCTCCATTTCTTTTCTTGAGCAGCTTCTTCAAAACTCACTGGTTCACAATCAGCAAAGAGGCAAAAAAGAGTAAGATTATCAGATCTCTCAGTTACCTCGTATAAATCTTGAAGACCTCTTGTTCGCTCCATTGCTCTTTCTTGTAAAAATGATGGTGGTGAATTTCCATTATTTGTTGAAGCTGGTGATGCTGGTGGTGTAGTGGGTTCTTGTTGAGGTTCTTCTAGTTGCTCCACTAGCGTCTGCTCTGTTTCTTCAAATTGTGGAGTGAAGTTGGAGTTGTCTACATGCGATCCAAAATCCCATTCTCCTTCTTCATCAAATATCACATCTCGGCTGATCACAAACCTTTTGTTGTTCGGGTTGTATAGCTTGTAACCTTTTGAATAAACAGGATAGCCGATGAATATGAAACTTTCACTTCTATCGTCAAGCTTGGTTCTTCTCTCATCTGGTACATGAACATGTGCTATGCTTCCAAAAACTCTTAGGTGGGAGATGCCGGGCTTTCTACCATTCCATGCTTCTTGAGGTGTCTTTCCCCACACATTTCTTGTTGGAGAACGATTGGACAAATACACTGCACACGCCACTGCTTCCGCCCAAAACTCCTTGGGCAATTTCTTGCTTTTGAGTATGCTTCGCGCCAAATCCAGGATTGTTCTGTTCTTCCTTTCTGCAACTCCATTTTGTTGAGGGGATCTGGGAACAGTTAGAGGACGTTTAATTCCATTCGCTTCACAAAACTCCAGGAATTCCTTGGATGTGAATTCTCCTCCTCTATCGGATCTCAGTGCCTTGATCTTATAGCCACTCTCTTTTTCCACGGCAGCTTTGAACTTCTTGAATACTCCAAAGACTTCTGATTTCTGCTTCAAGAAATAAACCCATGTTTTTCTTGAAAAATCATCAATGAAGAGTAGGAAATAATTACTGTTACCGAGAGAGCTTGGCTTGATCGGACCGCACATATCGGTATGGACTAGCTCTAGTGGCTTCTTGGCTCTTGAGTCTGACTCTTTTGGAAAGCTATTTCTAAATTGCTTCCCGAGTAAACATCCTTCACAAAGTTGGTCAGGATGATTGATGCATGGTAGTCCTCTCACCATTTCCTTCTTAGATAGTAGCTCCAAGCTTCCAAAATTGAGATGCCCAAATCGAAGGTGCCATAACCAAGATGCATCTTTGTAGCAGGCTTTCAGACACTTTGCAACATCGTTTTGAATGTTCAAAGAAAATAATCTATTCTTTGACATTTTTACTTTGGCTATTAGATTTCCTTTGCCATCTCTTATAAAAAGACTACAATCCTTCATATGAATATCATAGCCTTTTTCTAAGAGTTGACCCATACTCAGGATGTTGCATGTCATATTGGGCACATAGTAGACATTTGAGATTAATTGATGACTACCATTTTTAGCGCGGATAAGGATGTTACCTTTTCCTTTCACTGATATTTTTGAATCATCTCCAAATGAGACATTGCCAGCCACTGATTCATCTAGCTCTACGAACATACTTCTTCTTCCACACATGTGGTTGCTTGCACCAGTGTCGAGGTACCAAGCATTTTCTTGGTCTCCATTATTGTCTCTCCAAGCTAGTAGCACTGTCTCCTTCTCTTCGGTTTTGACTTCCACATAATTGGACCTTTCATCAACCTTACTGTTGGGAGCTCTACATTCCGAAGCATAATGCCCAAATTTCTGACAATTATAGCATTGAACTTGAGATTTATCGTACCTCGAATTTGAATTGCCTCTCCCGCGGCCTCTTGTTGAGCTTTCTCCTTTCTCGTAGTTGTTGAGGTTGCTGCTGTTAGAATTCCAACCTCGTCCATGACCACGGCCTCTACCTCGTCCTCGGCCTCGGCCTCTACCTCGACCACGCTGGCTTCTTTCGTGGCCTTGACTTTCTTCCTTCTCCTTCAGTTGCATCTTGAGGAGTTGCTCGTTGATCCCTTGCTTCCTCTTCTGTTTTTCTTCATATGCTTGTAATGATCCTTGGAGTTGCTCGATCGTCATTTCTTCCAAGTCTTTAGTTTCTTCTATTGTCACAACAATGTGCTCAAATTTGGGATCCAATGATCGGAGTATCTTCTCTATTATTCTTATATCTTCTAACTTTTCACCGTTTCTTTTTAATTGATTAGAAACGGCTGCTACTCTTGAGAAATAATCTGAAATAGATTCAGATGCTTTCATGTGTAAGGATTCGAATTCACCTCTTAATGTTTGGAGACGGACCTTCTTTACCTTTTCGACTCCTTTGTAAGAGATTTGCAACTTCTCCCACGCTTGCTTAGCGGAGCTTGCACTCGAAATCTTCTCAAAACCATCATCATCTAAGGCTTGATAGATGAGATAGAGAGCCTTCTTGTCTCTCTTCCTTGAGTCTTTTAAACTATCCTTTTGAGTTTGGGATAGAGTTGACTCATCTTCTGGTTCGGTGTAGCCTTTCTCTACGACCTCCCAGACATCGTGTGCTCCAAGGAGAGCCTTCATCTTGATACTCCAATTATCATAGTTTTCATTCTTGAGTGTTGGAACTTGAAACGACGCCATACCATTAGCCATAACTCTCAATATGGTGAGAATTTCGAAATTCTGACTACACGGATGAACTCAGAATGTCGAAAAACCTTAAGATGAACTCAGACAAAAAATCGATTTTTTTTGTCAGAGTCAAAGTCAATGGTCAACCTAACCTGGTCAATAGTCAACGTTTTTTGACGGCTCGGTCAGCGGCTTGGTCAACAGGCTTGGCAGCTCAGTCAACTCGGCTCTAACTCGGCTGGACTCACTTCCAACTCGGCTGACTCGGCTTGAACTCGGTGAGTTAACTCACTCCCTGGCAGCAAACTTCCGGCGGCCCGTGGTGGCTCGTTTGAACTCCGATCGGGGCGATTTTTGCGGCGTCGGCTTCGTCTCGTCGAGAACTTCAATTTGGATATGCTATAGTGCACACCTTCCAACTCGGCTCTGATACCACTTTGTTGGAAATAAAACACTCAAAAAACTTTTATTTGAACTCTAAAACAAATATTACAAGAACACTCTCACTCAAGAACTAACTCACTCTTTTGCTTCTTTTTCACTCACTTAGAAGCTTTGCTTCTTCTTGATGCCTAAACCAAAATGGGGAGGGGGTATTTATACTACTTACAAATCATTTTAGACCACACAAATAAACTAATCCAAAATTATAATAACCATACACCTCATCATTCTACATCCTTCTACACCCTTCCAATTGACCACATGATTTTTATGCCTAATTACCAAACCCTAGAGAATTCTAGATAAAGGGCTTGGACCTTATTTTTGGACTTGGACTCTAATTTATTTGGGCTTGGGTTTGGGCTTCCATAATAGTTCAGGCCTTCAAATGGTTTGGGCCTAAAACAAGTTTATACTTCAACAATATAGTTTTCGAAAGCATACCTTATATATAATTTATAAGTTTGATGTTTTTTTTAAATATTTTTAATATAATAAATAAACCCTAACCTTTTCCATCTTGGTATGAAGTTTGATGTATCAAAAAGATATACAAAAATTGTTTATGCAATTTGATGCTTCAAATACATTATAGCAGGCAAGTAGTATATTTATTTATTTTTGCTTTAGATCGAGAAAGAAAGACATGATTCGAGTATCCGTCATTATTTTAATATTTGTGAGTTTGACTTATACACCCTCTTCCAATTTGTAAATTTGTCATGGTTTAAAAAACAAGAAGATATAGTTTTTGTATACTAAGTTTTATATATCAATAAATAAATCGTAAATAACATACATATAGGGCGGCTTGGGAAGGTCCAGAAAGAGAAGAGAAAACATAAATTTGCTTTTGAACTAGCTAAAAAACTGATAGAGAAAGATACTACGTGGCTAAGTATTGAAGATCAAGCAAGTGAATTAGTGGAACGACAAAAAGAGCAGACGATAGTAGAAGTACATGAAGACACATGGGAAGATCATGACCATACAGCTGTTGCTAATCGGAGCACAAGCTCAAGTTCCTTTGCTATGGGAACAAGTAGACAAGTGCCAAGCCCTTTGCTTCTTGCAGCTGCAATAGGAATCATGGAGATCGTCAAGGAGATGATTCGTTATTGTCCTCAGGTATTTGCCACCAAAATCATGACATTCGCATATAATATATTTTCAGGTGTACACTCGCTATAAACTGTTTTTTCTTTTCCAATCTGATTATCTGTACGTCATGTTGCACGATCTGAATAGCTAGCTAGTCATGTGACCTGAATTTTGGTATTGCCCCATTGCACTTAAGAAAAACTAACAAGACATACATATATACTAGCATTAAGATAACCTATTATTATGTTTGGTCAGGCAGTAGCGCATGTGAACTGCAAGAATCAGAACATATTGCATGTACCGTCAAAAGGAGGTGTTTCGTGTCGTGGATTGGATGAAAGTACCAATGCACAGCAGGTTGGCCCAAGAATTTGACATAGATGGCTACAACATTTTACACCGTATTGCAGACATGGAGCATTATACTGGAGGAACTCGCCCCGGACCCGCATACCAACTCCAAGAGGAGTTACAATGGTTCAACGTGAGTCTCCTCCTTTTTTTGTGTTTTCGGTCACATCCGTACCTCAATTCCGTGATCAGCACCATAATTAAATCTCAATTGTTAAACGTAATATCTGACAACCGTTAGATTATATGCAATATATTTATATATATGCAGCGTGTGGAGAAAATGATGCCCTCTCATTATGGCTTGTTCAAAGATGTCGTACACAGGAAGACTCCAGAAGAGCTTTTCAATGAGACCCACCAAAAACAACTTGAGGAAGCACGAGACTACATAAAAATGACTGCTCAGGCATGCTCAACGGTGGCTGTTCTGATATCCACCGTCGTCTACGCCGCCGCCTACACTCTGCCCGGAGGCAACAACCAACACGGCCGCCCTATGTTCGAGAACTCCTCCGCTTTTGCGCTGTTCACAGTGACGGACTACATCGCCGTCGGCTGCTCCCTGACCTCCGTAGTGATGTTCCTCTCCATCCTCGTAGCGCCTTTACAGCTACGTGACTTCCACCACACTCTCCCTCGGACACTCACGATGGGATTCACCTTCCTCTTCTTGTCGGTGGCGGCCACCATGATCGCTTTTACTTCGACAATCTTTCTCACCATTCATTATCTGGAGCAGCGGAGATGGTTCAGGACTTTCTGCTTCAGTTTGGTCTCCGCCATTGTCAGCATATTTGCTATGATTCAGTTCCCTCTATACGTTTCTTTTCGGGAAAGTTTGATGAGCATCATAAAGCTGCCCAAGAAGGTTCTTAAATATGTGAAATGTTGAAATAATGGTTCAGGACTTTCTGCTTCAGTTTGGTCTTCTACTAGTTAGACTGGTGTGTGGTGTGTGTGTGTTACTGTGAGTGTATAAGCCCTCCTCTTTATCAAAAAAAAAAAAAAATTGCAACATCCCAGTTTGTTATGATAAAGCCCACCATTTTTTTTTATTTGAATTCTTTCATTTTTGAAATATTTGATTTTTCTAAATCATTGAATTTTTGAAATAATTAAAGACCATCATCAATTACCTGTAATAATACTTAACGAATACAGTAACATGACTAGACAATAATTCTGTCACTTTATTCATTGAAAATCATTCTAAAAATAAAGGCAAAGTAGAAACAGTAATAATAATAGAGAGGAATCTTATATAAACCTTTACAACTCTACGTGAATTATGAACTTGTAGAATAATATAAATATTATTCTTATTGTTTATAAAATTAACAGTTTAGTGTAAGGGTTTCAATAATTTGGTTATTATTACTTCACTTATTATTAAAATAGTCCATTTTATTTCAATTTGTATCAAATTTATCCCACTAAACCGTCATAGTCAATAATTTTACCATTTATTTTTTGATATTATACTCCAATATATAATATTTAGAAAGTAAATTGACCAGATTAGCATTAAATGCTATAAAAAATCTTTATTATTACAAAAATATTCCTATATATTCTTAGAAACTTCTTAAATTTTTTAAAAAAGTTATTAAAAATTACTACTTAAAAAATGAATTATAACACCCAACCTACCTGAGGTTTGATAAATTACACTCAAAATTAAAGTTTACATAAACTGATATTGACCTCCTCTCCCGTTAAGTTTGACCGTTAAAAAAATGGTTGACTGTCTAAAAATAGTAAAATAACCAAAATACCCCTAGTTAAAAAATTAAAAATCTTAAAAAATAACAATTATATAAATAAAAATAAAAATAAAACCAAATTTTATCTGGAGCTAGATCAATTTTTTAAAAATATCTAAAAAATTTAAAAAATTTGAAAAAATCCAGATCAAATCTGGACCGTCCATCTGATCTGATAGACAGTCCATATTTGATCTGGACCGTCTCCATCCATGAGATCTCTCCATGGATGGACCGTCCATCAGATCTGATAGATGGCCTAGATTGGATCTGGATATTTTTTACAAATCTACAATTTTTTATCATAAAATTGAATTTGAATCTCCACCATCCATTCATTTATGGATGGATGGTGGAGATCCATTTCTTATTTTATAAATTTTTTAATATTTTTTATTAGATCTCAACTATTAATTAACTTTTTTTTTTTTTAACTAGGGGTATTTTAGTCATTTTAATATTTTTAGACGGTCAGCCATTATTTTTAACGATCAAACTTAACGGGAAGGGATGTCAGTGTCAGTTTACGTAAACTTTAATTTTGAGTGTAATTTATCAAACCTCAGGTAGGTTGATTGTTATCAATTCATTAAAAGATCTCTTAAAAATTATTGGAATTTAAAATTACCAAACTTCTATTCACTAACATAAAGCTTAATAGAAAAAGTCTAAAAAGACTTTCTATATTTATTAAATTTGGGGTCTAAAAAGAATTTAAAACCTCAGGATGCGATTTCTCATAAAATATTTTTTGCAGAACAATTAAAAATACTCTATTCTATCGAAGTATCAAATTTGAAGTCATTCCGAGACGGTAGAAAATTTAACAATTTTTATAGTGGCTAGTAAGCGAAATTTAATAAAATATTAAGAGAGACAAATTTAAATGCAGAACGCGATTTCTCATAAAACGTTTTGTACAGAACTACTAGAAATACTATATTCTATCTCTGTATCAAATTTGAGGTTATTCCGATAGAATCGAAAAATTAACAATTTTTATAGTGTTTAGTAAGAGAAATTTAGTAAAAAATTAAGAGTGGTATATTTCAATGTAGAATGCAATTTCTCATCAAACTTCTTGCACAAAACTATTAGAAATAATCTATTCTATCGATGTATCAAATTTGAAGTCATTCCGAGACAGTCTAAAAATTAAGAATTTTTATAATGGTTAATTAGAAAAATTTGGTAAAACATTAAGAGTGGCATATATAAATGCAGAATGTAATTTTTCAAAACACGTTTTGTACGGAACTACTAGAAATGCTCTTTTTCATCGATTAATCAAATTCGGGGTTATTCCGAAACAGTCGAAAATTAACAATTTATATAGTGGTTAGTAATGAAAATTTGGTAAAAAAAAAACTTAATACTGGCATATTTAAATGCATAATGCAATTTCTAATAAACATTTGCCATGAAACTACTAGAAATATTGTATTCTATCTTTGTTTCTATTGACATACGAATCTGATCAACGTAATTAACAGTAATTTAAAAGGCAAAAGTAAATAAATGGATTGACATAAAAGTTTTTAAAGTGGTTCGACTTGAAAGAATGCCTACATCCAATGTTCTTAGTATTTCAGACGAGCTCGCTGGAAGTAAGTGCAGAGCTCGCTTATATATGTTTTTTATTATAAAAGTTGATATCCTTTATAACAGTGACAACTCGTCCCTTTTATAGTGTAAAGGTGGTGGAATCAATCTGTTTTACAATGAATGTAATTACATGAAATCAGAGATTAAACTATATCCCTAAGAATCATCTTCTAATTGAAACATGATTGCTAAAATCAAGAAAATTGAGTTTAATTAGGACTTTGCGAGTTGACTGGGTCAAATTCCTTTATTCTTGAGTTTCTTTCCATAACCGGAGTTTCGAGTTGGGTGTCATGCGAGTTAGAGCTATGATATTGATGAGAGGTGGCGTATTAACTCCTTCAGGTACTTAAGATGTGGTGGCTCCCATAAAGTCTTTACCTTTACATTTGTTTGGAACGGATTTGCTCGCCGTATTGGACCTTGTTGGTCTTTTTGGGTTTACCTGGCCTTATGGCTTTATTAGGGTCCGTTGGGCTTCTATATAACCCTTTACAACTCTACGTGAATTATGAACTTGCAGAATAATATAAATATTAATCTTATTGTTTAAAAAATTAACAGTTTAGTGTAAGGGTTTCAATAATCAAATAATTTAGTTATTGTTACTTCATTTATTATTAAAATAGTCCATTTATTTCAATTTGTATCAATTTTATTATTTATCAATATTGACCAGATTAGCAATTTTTGTTGAAGTGTAAACTTGTTTTAGGCCCAAACCATTTGAAGGCCCGAACTATTATGGGAGCCCAAACCCAAGCCCAAATAAATTAGAGTCCAAGTCCATAAATAAGGTCCAAGCCCTTTATCTAGAATTCTCTAGGGTTTGGTAATTATGCATAAAAATCATGTGGTCAATTGGAAGAATGTGGAAGGATGTAGAAGGATGAGGTGTATGGTTATTATAATTTTGGATTAGTTTATTTGTGTGGTCTAAAATGATTTGTAAGTAGTATAAATACCCCTCCCCATTTTGGTTTAGGCATCAAGAGGAAGCAAAACTTCTAAGTGAGTGAAGAAGAAGTAAAGAGTGAGTGAGTTCTTGAGTGAGAGTGCTCTTGTAATATTTGTTTTGAGTTCAAATAAAAGTTTTTTGAGTGTTTTATTTCCAACAATTTTATCATTCATTTTTTAGTATTATACTCCAATATACAATATTTAGAAAGTAAATTGACCAGATTAGCATTAAATGATATAAAAAATCTTCAATATTACAAAAATATTCCTATATATTCAAAAAAACTTCTTAATTTTTTTAAAAAAGTTATTAAAATTAATAATTAAAAAATAAATTAATAACACTCAACCTACCTGAGATTTGATAAATTACACTCAAAATCAAAGTTAACATAAACTGACATTGACCTCTCGTCCCATTAAGTTTGACCTTTAAAAATAATGGTTGATCGTCTAAAACAGTAAAATGACCAAAATACCCCTAGTTAAAAAATAAAAATTTTAAAAAATAAAATTTTAAAAAAATAACAATTATATAACTAAAAATAATAAAAAAAAATTTACCTGGATCTCGATCAATTTTTTAAAAATATCTAAAAAAACTAAAAAATTTTAAAAACTTTTAAAAAATTGAAAAAGTCCAGATTTGATATGGACTATTCGAATGGGGAAGGCACGGAGATTGACCTCCCCGCCTCCCCCGTTCTCCGAACGAGAAGGAAAAATTGGGAGGTGCCGCCTCGTTTTGCCAACGGAGAGGCGTCCCCGTCGTGGGGGAGGCTCGACCTCCCCGTAACGAGCTTCCCCCGCCTCCGCCTTTCGACGGCGGGGGGAACTCCATGGAGAGATCTGCATGGATGAAGCTCCATCCATGGAGATCTCTCCATGGTGGAGGATGGTCTAGATCAAATCTGGATCCTCCATCAGATCTGATGGACGATCTAGATTTGATCTGGACTTTTTTTTAATTTTTTAATTTTTTTAAAAAAATTGGTCCATATCACATTTGGACCGTCCATCAAATCTGATGGATGGTCTAAATTAGATCTTAATTTCTTTTACAAATCTCCATTTTTTATGAAAAAAAATTCAATTTGAATCTCCACCATCCATTCATTCATGGATGGATGGTGGAAATCCATTTCTTATTTTATAAATTTTTTAATATTTTTATTAGATCTCAACTATTCATTAACTTTTAAATTTTTTTAACTAGGGGTATTTTGGTCATTTTAATATTTTTAGACGGTCAACCATTATTTTTAACGATCAAACTTAACGGGAAGGGATGTCAGTGTTAGTTTACGTAAACTTTAATTTTGAGTGTAATTTATCAAACCTCAGGTAGGTTGATTGTTATTATTTCATTAAAAGATCTTTAAAAATTATTGGAATTTAAAATTACCAAACTTCTATTCACTAACATAAAGCTTAATTGAAAAAGTCTAAAAAGACTTTTTATATCTATCAAATTTAGGGTCATTTCGAGATGATCGAAAAATTAACAATTTTATTGAGGTTGGTAAGAGAAATTTGGTCAAAAATTAAGAGTAACATATTTCAATGCAGGATGTGATTTCTCATAAAATATTTTTCACAGAACAATTAAAAATACTCTATTCTATCGAATTATCAAATTTGAAATCATTCTGAGAGGGTAGAAAATTTAAAATTTTTTATAGTGGTTAGTAAACGAAATTTAGTAAAATATTAAGAATGACATATTTAAATGCATAATACGATTTCTCAGAAACCGTTTTGTACAGAACTACTAGAAATACTATATTCTATCTCTGTTTTAAATTTGGGGTTATTCTGAGAGGATCGAAAAATTAACAATTTTTATAGTGTTTAATTAGAGAAATTTGGTAAAAAAAAATTAAGAGTGATATATTTCAATGCATAATGCAATAAAACTTTTAGCAGAAAACTATTAGAAATAATATATTCTATCGATGTATCAAATTTTGGATCATTCCGAGACAGTTCAAAAATTAAGAATTTTTATAATGGTTAGTTAGAAAAATTTGGTAAAAAATTAAGAGTGGCATATTTAAATGCATAATGTAATTTTTCAAAACACTTTTTGTACGGAATTACTAGAATTACTCTATTTCATTGATTTATCAAATTCGGGGTTATTCCGAGACAATCGAAAATTAACAATTTTTGTAGTAGTTAGTAATGAAAATTTGGTAAAAAAATTAATACTGGCATATTTAAATGCATAATGCAACTTCTAATAAACGTTTGGCACGGAACAACTACAAATACTATATTCTATCTTTGTATCAAATTTGGGATCATCCCGAGATGGTCAAAAAATTAACAATTTCATAGTGGTTAGTTAGAGAAATTAGGTAAAAATTAAGAGTGGTATATTTAAATGCATAAAGCAATTTCTCAAAAAAAAAAATGTACAGAGCTACTATAAATACTCTACTCTATCGATGTATTAAATTTGCAGTCATTAT
Source organism: Xanthoceras sorbifolium (assembly GCA_003430845.1). NCBI lineage: Eukaryota > Viridiplantae > Streptophyta > Magnoliopsida > Sapindales > Sapindaceae > Xanthoceras > Xanthoceras sorbifolium. The sequence goes on from CM010618.1 coordinate 16,567,708, forward strand.
GAGACGGTTGAAAAATTAATAATTGTTGTATTGATTAGTGAGAAAAATTTGGTAAAAATTAAGAGTGACATATTTCAATGCATAATATAATTTCTCATAAAATTATATTCCCTACAACTGCTAGAAAGACTCTATATTATCTATCTATCAAATTTGGAGTAATTCTGAGATGGTCGAAAAATTAACAATTTTTATAAGGGAAATTTGGTAAAAATTTAAGAGTGGCATATTTAAATGTAGAATGCAATTTCTCAAAAACGATTTTGCACAAAACTACTAAAAATATTATGTTCTATTAATATATTAAATTTAGGGTTATTCCGAAACTGTCAAAAAATTAATAATTTTTATAGTGGTTAGCAAAAAGATTTTGGTAAATAATTAAGAGTGACATATTTCAATGCAACTTTTTGCAGGGAAATCCAAATACTCTATTCTATCGATGTACCAAATTTTGGGTCACTCCGAGATGGGCAAAAAATTAATAATTTTTTTAGTGGTTAATTAGTAAAATTCTATAAATAATTAAGAGTGGCATATTTCAATGTACAATGTAATTTCTCATAAAACTTCTTGCACGGAACTACTAAAAATATTATATTCTATCAAAGTATTAAATTTGGGGTCATTCCGAGACGATCGAAAAATTAACAATTTTTATAATGATTAGTCAGGGAAATTTGGTAAAACATTAAGAGTGGCATAATATAATGCAGAATACAATTTCTCATAAAACTTCTTGCACAAAACTACTAGCAATACTTTGTACAATTGATATCAGATTTGAGGTCATTCTGAGACGGTCAAAAAATTCACAACTTTTGTAGTGGTTGGTAAAAGAAATTTGGTAAAAAAAATTAAGAGCGGCATAATGAAGGAAGTTTTAGAAAAGATTTTGATTATCGTATAACATGTGGAATTGGGTTTCAAAATTTTTTCTTATATTGAAAACCTTTTTCAATCAGGAACGAGTTTCTGTATATACGCAGAAAAAGACTTTAGAAACTACATACATTTTTCTTGATTTTCTTTTTTCTGATTCCTCGATCTACCACCAAATCTTCCGAACTATGACCCGTAGTCTAACAACGTGTGTGTGGGCACGTCACGGCAAGAGATGGAGGTCACGTGAAAATAACGTCAGTCGAATCCTGCAAAAGAGGGGGAGAGTCAGAAAAAACTTTTTTTTTCTTTTCTTTTCTCTTTGGTGGCCAAATTCTCTTTCTTTTTCACTTGTGTGTTAGGTTAGGTTTTTTCCTAGCTATATAACACTTATATAGTAATCCTTTAGGGTTTTAGTTTGACTAAGTTAAAATAGGATTTTAAATCCAATTTATTTTTAGTCTCCTTAAACACTTGAACCTGTGACCTTTTGGACTATTAAAATAATCTAATTATTTTAATTCTTTTGTCCTAGTCATTATTTAATCACATGACCTCATATTTAACAAATAGAATTAATAATTTATAATTACTAATTGCTATTATTTTCTTAAATATTTAATTAATTAAATAACCACATTATTTAATTATTCTCTTTTATCTAAATCGCATTACTTTCGTAACACTATTAATTGGATCATCCAATTAATCTACCATGACCCTCGTTACCAACAACCATGACGGCTAGCAAGGGGACCTACTGGACTAACAGTTTTGAGCTCCAATAATACTTAGTAATATTAATTAAAACTCTTTAATTAATATTTCACGATTATTAACCTCGGAGTTATTCCACTAAAAACCCGAGAATGCACTCTCAGAACTGTAGAGGTGTCTATATAATCTGAAGTCTCAGTGTCCATTGATATAGCTAATTGCATATAGTGTGATCCTCCACAAATAGTTCATAACTAGAACTGGGTCATAAACTCCGTTATACCCCTCTAGAAATATCTTTTCCTTTAAGTACCAGTGATTCTCTAATGAACAATTAAATCCTGTCTTCCTCACGGAAGAAGGAGAGCGCTCATAATCGTTCAAGCCCCGAATCAACCCTTAAGGGAACTACTCATCTACTTCAATCAAGAATGAGTGGATTCCACTATTATGTTCAAACCTTCCTAGCCACAAGCCAAACCGTAACTCCAAGATACGGAGGTATTGGTCGAGATTCTCATCAACCCCACTCATGGTAAATCAAAAGCCACGATCCAACCTGAAAGAGTCGATAAGACACTCGGGATTAAGATTACCTATAAATAACCATCGTTAATCGATTATATATTAATCTCATCTACTAGCGGATCTTGGTGAGAAATTCATATAAATCGTGGCCCAGTCCTATATGATCTCATCATATAAGGTGCCTCCATTCTCATGTCAACTACATGAGTGATCTAGGATAAGGCCACTGTACTTTATAGAATGGGCCGCAGCAGTAGATCAATCACAAACAAAGTACCCAGCTTTGTTCGCTCTCTACGGACTCTTTAGATTGCACGTCTCAAAATGAATTCTCTATGTATATGACCATCATATACTTATTAAGAGATTACATCTTGCAATCTAGGATGTTCTTGCACAATACGAATGTATTACTGAATATAAAACTTTTATAAACTTGAATGATAATCTGAATAATTCTTATTATTGTCTTTAACCATTTACAATTACAAACTTTAGGGCATAAATCTCAATAATCTCCCACTTGCACTAAAGCAGATGAGACATATCTCGTAATCCTAGACCCGCTATATGATCTTCAAACACTTTAGTCGTCAAGGTCTTTGGAAATGGGTTAGCTAGGTTATCTTGCGATGCAACTTTCGTCACGACCACGTCTCCTCGCTGCACTATCTCTCTGATGAGATGATATTTCCTCTCTATATGCTTCCCTCTTTTGTGGCTTCTTGGCTCTTTGGAATTGTCCACAACTCCACTATTATCACAATAAAGTGTCATGGGCCTATCCATAACTGGAACAACTTCCAGATCACTCAAGAACTTTCGGAGCCAAACAGCCTCCTTAGCTGCTTTATAAGTTGCTATATACTCGGCTTCCATGGTGGAATCAGCAATGCAAGATTGCTTGATGCTCCTCCAAATTATGGCTCCACCACCAAGGGTGAATACTGACCCAAACGTGAATTTCCTTGAATCCTTGTCTGACTGAAAGTCAGAATCTGTATATCCCAATGGAATCAAATTCGGATGGGAATATACAAGCATATAGTTTCTCGTTCTCCGAAGATACTTGTGAATATGCTTAACAGCAACCCAATGATCCAATCCTGGGTTGGACTGATATCTACTAGCTACTCCCACTGCGAAGCAGATGCTGGGTCTTATGCATAGCATAGTATACATAAGACTGCCTATTGCAGACGCATAGGGAATCCGTCTTATATCCTCAATTTCTCGAGGTGTTTTAGGACATTATTCCTTAGACAAGTGAACTTCATGTCTTAAAGGTAAACTACCTTTCTTGGAGTTCTACATGGAGAATCGCACAAGTATCTTGTATATATACAATGCTTGAGATAACGCTAACAGTTTGTTCTTACGATCCCTTATCAATTGGATCCTAAGAAAATAATTTGCCTCTCCTAAATCTTTCATTTAGAATTGGTTAGCAAGCCAACCCTTTACCTCCGACAATGTTCCTACGTCATTCCCAATGAGTAGGACATCATCTACGTAAAGAACCAAGAAAACTACTTTCTTGTTAATGATGCGCTTGTATACACAAGTCTCATCAACGTTCTGCTCAAAGCCATAGGTTTTGATCACAGTATCAAACCTAATGTTCCAAGATCTAAACAACTGCTTAAGTTCATAAATGGACCTTTGCAGTTTGCAAATCTTTTGCTTTTGATCTTGGTATACGAATCCTTCTGGTTGTATCATATAGATGCTCTTGTCTGGATTGCCATTCAATAATGCAGTCTTGACGTCCATTTGCCAGATTTCGTAATTGAAATAGGCAGCTATGGATAAGAGTATCCTAATAGACTTAAACATAACTATTGGCGAGAAGGTTTCATCATAATCAATGCCTTCCTTCTGGGTGTAACCCTTAGCCACTAGCCTTGCCTTGAAGGTTTCTACCTTCCCGTCTACTCCTCTCTTACGCTTGTAGATCCATATACATCTTATAGGTTTTATCCCATCTGGTAAGTCTACAAGTTCCCAGACTGAGTTGGAGTACATGGACTCCATCTTGAGATTCATGGCTTTAAGTCATTCCTCTTCGTCAGAATCTTCTATTGCATGTCTAAATGTCAATGGATCATCCACACTATCATTAGAAACGACACATTGTGCCTCTCCAATGCCTAAGTAGCGATCAAGTTATCGAACAACCCTTCCGCTACGCCTCGGTGGTAGTGTATCCTGACTAGGAATTATCTGACCATCAGATGTTTGTAGAATTATAACATCGTCTACAACTCATGTTGACTGGGCACTGGTCGTACCAGGTTCTAGCTCATTTAACACAATCTTACTACGAGGTTTATGATTTCTAATATAGTCCTCCTCAAGAACGTTGCATTTGTCAATACAAACACTTTGTTTTCTTGTGGATTATAAAAGAATCCACCTCGTGTTTCCTTTGGGTACCCCATAAATAAACATACTTGTGAACGAGGTTCCAGCTTTCCACTCCTATTCTTCAGTACATGTACTGGATATCCCCATATGCGAAAATGTCGTAAACTAGCTTTACGACCTTTCCACAACTCTAGGGGAGTCTTAGGAACAGATTTGGGTGGAACTACATTCAGTGTGTAAGTCGCTGTTTGTAGTGCATATCCCCAAAAGGAATATGGTAATGATAAGAAACTAATTATAGATCTCATCATTTCTATCAAGGTCTTATTTCTCTTCTCCGCAACACCATTATGCTGTGGTGTACATGGAGCTGTGAGTTGGGATACTATCCCATGCTCAACCATGTAGTCTTCAAACTCTTGGTCGAGATACTCACCCTCACGATCCGATCATAGTGATTTGATTGTTTTGCCTAATAAATTTTCAACTTCAGCTCAGAATTCTTTGAACCTTTTAAAAGTTTCCGACTTACGTTGCATTAGGTAAACATACGCGTATCTAGAGTAATCATCAATAAATGTGACATAATACTCATAACCACCTCTAGCTCTAACATTCATTGGTCCGCAGACGTCTGAATGTATAAGCTCAAGTGGTTGCATGGCTCTAATCCCTTTTCTTATAAAAGGTATATTGGTCATCTTACCCTTCAGACAAGATTTACAATCATGTAAAGTACTGATCTCTAACTAACTTAGAGATTCGCTTTTTACTAGTCTGTTTATCCTATCATGGTTTATATGTCCAAGTCTTAGATGCCACAAATACGTGTCATTAACTGGAGAAATCTTTTATCGCTTTGTTTTAGGTTTTTCAACTTTAAACAATTTAGTATTAAGCAGTGATGTATGAATTAACGGTCTTAAAACATACAAATTATTTTCTATCGTACGAGAACAAATATTCATTTCATTTCTTAAAATGATAACTGATTTATCTTTAAAAGAAACCTTATGAAACCGTTTCAAGTATTTTGGATATAGAAATCAAATTCCTTATAAATCCAGGAATGAAATTGACATTGTTCAATGATAGAAAACAATTATTAAACTGTAATCTAACTACTCCCATTGTTCATACTGAAACGACATCCCCTGTTCCAATGCGCATAGTGAATGACCCCTCCTCTAGCTCTTGCCAATAATCATTCCGATGTAAAGAAGAACAAAATTAGTTAGTGGCCTCTGAATCTACTATTCAAGGTGAAGAATTATCTTCCACTAAACAAAATTTAATGATAAGTAAATCTGATTTACTTTTCACTTTCTTCTTATTGGAGAGCTGCTCGAGGTACTGTAAACAGTTTCTCTTCCAATGACTAACCTCTTTGCAATGGAAATATTTCTCCTTTTGCTTAGTCAATCGTGGTGCTCTGTATTTTTGGCTTTAGCCGTAACTTTACCAGTAGACCTCTTTCTCTTCTTGAAACCAGAAGAGGATGGCTCAGCAATATTTGCTTCGCTAGTCTTACCTTTGGTAACTTGTCCTGCATTGGTTACAGGCTCTGGAGGACATTCCTCCGTAAGCACACGTTTAAGGTCTATGCAGACCATGATTGCGTTCACGTTGTGTTCCACTTAATATAGTTATCCCGGTTAATGTTTCGTTTGCGAGAAAAATAATAATGCAAAAGATAACGTTGATATTTAAAGACATAAATCTAAATTAATATAATTCATTTCATACATTCATATCCAATGTTATAGTTCGACATAAAATTAAACATGATGCATGATCATATTTTAATAAACTAAAAAATCCCTAAAATTAGTTTCTATGCCACGATAATCCAACATCCCACAAGTAAGTGCCTAGGTAGGCTAGGTCAAATCTCTGCATGTTAGATCGAGACATTCTCAATCGCATAATACACCAGAATAACCCTTTATTCTTATATTATCCAACTATCGCTTTGATTGAGTCAGGGCAATAAATTAACAACTTAATTAAGTCATTTATGAGTGTGACCCATCGTTTCAGAATTCATGAACTTAACTTGAAAGTACCTAGGTAGGCTAGGTCAGTCCCAAAATACATTTCGAAAACCATCCGTTAGGAAGTCAACATTGGTATTGACTCTTGTGGACACCCTCCGTAGGGAGGACGAAAGCAAAGCCGTCACGAGGCGCCACTCATGTCTCACGGTGTTGAACTAACAATGGAGACTGCAGGATATAATGTCATTTATCCCTCTCCCACTCACTATTTGTAATTTAGGATTTTCTTTAAATTAAGAGTTTCTAAAACTCTTATGTTTGTAATCTTTACTTAGATTCTACGGCTAATATAAAATCTAAGTTTACTAGTTATAATAAATTATTCAATTTTAACTCTTAAAATATAATTTATTTTTTCAATTTCTAATTTACATAAACTATTTAAATAAACTAGAAATTAAATGTGAAATTAACAAGTTTTAACTATTAAAACTAAATCACATTATTTGGTCCAATTATGTCATTAATGTTTAATCAAATTAAATCTAATATTAAATGGACATAACTAATCTAATTAAACACTTTAATATATAGATTAGTTATTAATGAGACTTACCAAGTTTTTACTCCTAAAAACTAATCTCATTATTTGGTTCTTTTTAATTAAGTAATTAATCTTATTAATCTTAATTAATGTAATAACCAAACTAATCAATTTATTTAAACTCTTTAATTGGTTGATTAGTCATTAATGAGATTTACCAAGTTTTTACTCTTAAAAACTATTCTCATTATTCGATTCTTTTTAATCAAGTAATTAATCTAATTAATCTTAATTAATACAAAGAATCTAACTAATCATTTTAATTAAACACTTTAATATAGATTAGTTATTAATGAGATTTACCAAGTTTTTACTCCTAAAAACTAATCTCATTATTTGGTTCTTTTTACTTCACTAATTAATCCAATTAATCTTAATTAATGATAAGAACCTAACTAATCTTCTTAATTAAACTCTTTAATTTGTTGATTAGTTAATTAATGGATATTACCAAGTTTTTACACCTAAAAACTAAATGCATTATTCAATTATCATTTATGAAATTGTTTCCTATTTTAATCACATTAAAATAAAATAATATAATATGACAATTATGCATGACATATTATTATGCATGTGTAGGCACACCTAATCTAGATGATATTTATATATATGACAATACTTTAATATCCATATAATCATCACATGAAAATAAATAAAGTATACGTAATTGATCGAGTGATATGGGTTATCTAACTTAAACAACTCTAATTACAATTGTATTCCCAAGGCATTCCTTGGTCTTCAAGAGTTCTTCTTCGAGTGGAATTCTTCTTGTCATCGTTTTCCTATTCAAGTCAAACTTGATTTTTGTCAAAAGTCAACATCTTTCCCAGAGGTCCTCGTGTTACCTTAACACGTACCCTAGGTCAAGACGAAACCCTAAACAACCCTAACGTATGGGAAAGTGTGGCTTCCAGCAGCGTAGCCCCACGTACGCAGGTGCGCGCAGCCCTCGCGCGAGCCGGGCTTTCGTGCGCGTTCTTGGGTCATTTTGCCCATGAATTTTTGCTTCGATTTTCTGCCAATTTTATGGGTTAATATTTATCAATATTTTTCAGAAAATACATAGCAAAATCGCTCGCAAAAAATCCATAAGAACAGCCCCAAAACCTGCCATGACAGTCCCTTGCGCACAAGTACACTGCCCTATTTTGGGTCTGCCGTACAGCCGGCTTGTGGCGGAAGGTCAGGATGCATCCAGGATGATTTTTTGATTCCATTTGAGGGGTTGTCTTCGTTCGGATATCTTCTTTCCACTGGTTTTTGAATTGCCTTAATCGGACACCGTTTGCTATGGTTTAGCATCAGTTAATTACAACATGTACGAAATAGCCAACAACATATTCGGCTTTAACAAAAAAAAAAAAAAAAAAAACGAAACCTAGAACCTATGACACCATATAATTAACGATCAATTACGCTTTTATAATCATATAATCAAATCATATAATAATAAAACAAATCATACATTTTAGATTTGTGCCTACACAACAATATATCAATAGATCAAGAATTAATAAGAAAAATTAAAAAAAAAAAACAAGAAAGATGTAGTGTTTTCTTTTTCTTTTGCGTATATACATGAACTTAGAACCAAAGTCTCTGATACCAATTAAAGGGAGTTTTAGAAAAAATTTTGATTATCGTATAACATGCGAAATTGGGTTTCAAAAATTTTTCTTATATTGAAAACCTTTTTCAATCAGAAACAAGTTCCTGTATATACGCAAAAAAAGACTTTAGAAACTACATACCTTTTTCTTGATTTTCTTTTTTCTGATTCCTCGATTTATCACCAGATCTTCTGAGCTATGACTCGCGGTCTAACAACGTGTGTGTGGGCACGTCACGGCAAGAGATGGAGGTCACGTGAAAATAACGTCGGCCGAATCCTGCAAAAGAGGGGAGAGTCAGAAAAACTTTTTTTTTTCTTTTCTTCTCTCTTTGGTGGCCGAATTCCCTTTCTTTTTCACTGGTGTGTTAGGTTAGGTTTTTTCCTAGTTATATAACACTTATATAGTAGTCCTTTAGGGTTTTAGTTTGACCAAGTCAAAATAGAATTCTAAATCCTATTTATTTTTAGTCTTCCTAAAGACTTGAATCTGTGACCTTTTGGACTATTAAAATAATCTAATTATTTTAATTCTTTTGTCCTAGTCATTATTTAATCACATGACCTCATATTTAACAAATAGAATTAATAATTCATAATTACTAATTTCTATTATTTTATTAAATATTTAATTAATTAAATAACCACATTATTTAATTATTCTCTTTTATTTAAGTCGCATTACTTTCGTAACACTATTAATTGGATCATCCAATTAATCTACCGTGACCCTCGTTACCAACAACCATAATAGCTAGCAAGGGGACCTAATGTACTAACAGTTTTGAGCTCCAATAATACTTAGTAATATTAATTAAAACTCTTTAATTAATAATTCACGATTATTAACCTCGGAGTTATTCCACTAAAAACCCGAGGCTGCACTCTCAGAACTGTAGACGTGTTTATACAATCTGAAGTCTCAGTGTCCATTGATATAGCTAATTGCATATAGTGTGATCCTCCACAAATAGTTCATAACTAGAGCTGGGTCATAAATTCCGTTATACCCCTCTAGAAATATCTTTTCCTTTAAGTACTATTGATTCTCTAATAAACAATTAAATCCTGTCTTCCTCATAGAAAAAGGAAAGCGCTCATAATCATTCAAGCCCCGAATCAACCCTTAAAGGAACTACTCATCTACTTCAATCAAGAATGAGTGGATTCCACTATTATGTTCAAACCTTCCTAGCCACAAGCCAAACCGTAACTCCAAGATACGGAGGTATTGGTCGAGATTCTCATCAACCCCACTCATGGTAAATCAAAAGCCACGATCCAACCTGAAAGAGTCGATAAGACACTCGGGATTAATATTACCTATAAATAACCATCGTTAATCGATTATATATTAATCTCATCTACTAGCGGATCTTGGTGAGAAATTCATATAAATCGTGGCCCAGTCCTATATGATCTCATCATATAAGGTGCCTCCATTCTCATGTCAACTACATGAGTGATCTAGGATAAGGCCACTGTACTTTATAGAATGGGCCGCAGCAGTAGATCAATCACAAACAAAGTACCCAGCTTTGTTCGCTTTCTACGGACTCTTTAAATTGCACGTCTCAAAATGAATCCTCTATGTATATGACCATCATATATTCATTAAGAGATTACATCTTGCAATCTAGGATGTTCTTGCACAATACGAATGTATTACTGAATATAAAACTTTTACAAACTTGAATGATAATCTGAATAATTCTTATTATTGTCTTTAACCATTTACAATTACAAGCTTTAGGGCACAATTCCCAAAACATAATTCAATGCAGAATTCAATTTCGATAAAATTTCTTGCACGAAACTACTAGAACTATTATATTAATGTATCAAATTTGGGGTCATTCCAAGACAGTCGAAAAATTAACAATTTTTGTAGTGAAGAAAAATTTGATAAAAAATTAAGAGTGGTAAATTTCAATACAGAATGCGATTTCTCATATAACCTTTTCCTATAACTGTAAGAAATATTATATTCTATCTATGTATCAAATTTGGAATCATTCCGAGACGGTCGAAAATTAACAATTTTTGTAGTGGTTAGTAAGGAAAATTTGGTAAAAAATTTAATAGTGACATATTTCAATGCAGAATGCGATTTCTCTTAAACCTTATTCCCCGAAATTGCTAGAAATGCTTTATTTTAACTATGCGATTTCTCTAGAACGTTTTCCCCGAAACTGTTAGAAATACTATATTTTAATTATGTATCAAATTTGGGGTCATTCCCAAATGGTGAAAAAATTAATAATCTTTGTAGTGGTTCACTGGTTTATAAGGGAAATTTTGTAAAAAACTAAAAGTGACATATTTCAATGCAGAGAGCAATTTCTCATAAAACGTTTTCCCTGAACTGCTAGAATACTCTATTCTATCTATACATCAAATTTCGAGTCATTCTCAGTCAGTCGAAAAATTAACAATTTTTGTAGTGGGTTAGTAAGAGAAATTTGATAAAAAATTAAAAGTGCTTATTTTAATGCAGAATGCAATTATGATAAAACTTCTTACACGAAACTACTAGAATTATTATATTCTAGCCATGTATCAAATTTGAGATCATTTCGATACGGTAAAAAATTAATAGTGGTGTATTTCAATACATAATGCAATTTCTAATAAAACTTCTTGAACTGAACTACTAGAAATAGTCCATTATATCAATGTATCAAATTCAGAGCCACCTCGAGACGATTGAAAAATTAACATTTTTTGTAGTGGTTAAGGAAAATTTGGTAAAAACTTAAGAGTCGTGTTGACGTGCGAATCTGGTTAACGTGGTAAATCGGTGAATACTTGATATTTGAAGGATTTGAGTAAAAAGAGATAATAAGAGAAGGATTTTTAAAGTGGTTCGACTTCAAGGAATGCCTACATCTATTGTTATTTGTATTAAGTCAAGCTCGATGTGTGATTCTGCAGAGCTCGCTTATGTTTGTATTTTCTGAAAAAATCGGTTACCTTTTTAACCGCGGTATCCCGCTCCTTTTATAGTGTGAAGGGACGGGAGTCATCCTCTTTTATATGGAATCTAATTACATGTTTTAAGGGAAAAAAATCTATCCTTAGGTCGTGATCTAATATAAATATGATAGCTGATTGTGAGGAATTTGAGGTTGATTGGAAGTTTGATTAGTTAACCAAGAGTAATTCCTATATTCTTGGGATTCTTCCTTAGATTGAGGCTTCGTGCTGCGTCGTCTTGTGATCTACGGGCTTCGTGGTCAGTTAGCTGGGGGCTATCTTCTTAGTGGACCATTGGCTCTGCGAGGTGTTGTACTTCAAGTCTTTTGTTACTCATTCCTTCGTGGTTTATTGGGCTTTGAGGCCCATTTGGTCCTGCAATAGATCCTTGGCCTTTCATGCATGTTGGGCCTTCCTTGGAGTTTTCAGTGCTTTGGTCCTATTGTAATTTTACACACAACATTAGCCCCCCAGTTGCGAGCTCAATAACTTTGTGGTGGAAGCTGAGAAGTCTTCTTTATGCGAGCTGTCTTTGGCGAGCTATTGCCGGTTGGCTTATTCGGGAAGCTCACAAGCGCAGGTTCCAAGCGTCGGAGGCAGTTACTTCTCGATGAGTGGGATGAGTCATATCAAGCGTTATGTCTGTATTACGCATTTAATGCGAGGCATTAAATCAGCGCCCTTTCGAGTATCCCGCCATATCCCAAGTTTGAATGGTGGTCGTCGATCTTCCTTTAAGTCACTATTACTCTAAATGGTTCGGGCCTTCCATATATATATACATGGCCGTTTGTGTTTTTCTTTCCATTTTTTGCAAACTCCTAGGGAACTCCTTTTGTGTTGATCCTTTTTGTAGCCGTACTTTGTCTTTAGTCTTGATTGTTGGGGACATCTCTTAGGTTTTGCTTCCTTCTGCGTGTTTGGGTCTGCCATCCTTTTCGCTTGTCGTGCCTGCTGCCTTCTGTGTTTCTCTTACGGTGAGTCCTCCGTTCCTTTCCTTTCTTTTTGCTGCGCGTTTTTTGTTGTGGTTGCCTTCTTTTTGAATCTTTTGCCTTGGACTCTCATGTTTGGCTTTTCAATTGATGTTTTAAGAGGGAGAAAACCAAATTTCTTCATATGTGTATGGTTGCCTTGTATGTGTTTGTGACCCTTCGGTATCTTTGGCTTGATTTTTTAAGTTGCAATAGACGTCTAGGTCGTCTCCCTTTTACTGCCTAATTCCAGTTCTTTTTTGTAGATGTCTGGTTCAAGCGCTCAGAGGTCTCGCAAGGATAAAGTGACAGAGGCTTTTGCTTCTGGTTACTCGGGGGTCATGCCCTTCCAATGAGCTGTCTTGAAGGCAATGTTATTAGGCCAGGTCGATAATCTCGACCAGCCCGCGGAGGGGCAGGTGGTGAACGGTGTGGAGCTACTAGACAGCCTCCCCCGAGCTTCTTACAAGGGGCTTTATCGGAAGAAGGATGTTTTCTCGTCTGTTCCTTACAAGACATACCGGGGGCACTTGAGGGTTGTGGTGGGTAATTTTTAGTTCCTCATTGGCCATCATGTATTGATGCTAGGAGTGGTTGATAGGGTTGCTTACCCACCCCCTGGTTTCGTTGCTAACAGCTACTGCCATTTGGAGGCGGGCTTAAGGTTCCCCATCTCGAGGTTCCTTAAAGAAGCACTGAATCTTCTGAAGCTCGCCTTCATGCAGCTCATCCTCAACTCGTATAACCAGCTCCTCATGCTCTTCCTCTTGTTCAGGAGGAATGGGCTCCCCCCTCCCCCCGCCTAGTGACAATGTCATTAGGCATTATTTTACCCTAAAGGCATGTCCCCCGCTGAGGGACTCCTCGGAGGGCTCCCTTCCTAATGGGATGCACTACCTGTCTGTGTGAGCTAAAAAGCTCAGAGGTCTGTTGCAGGCAAACTCCACCCTAACTCCGGGGGGGACTATAAGGTGAACTACTTCTTTGTCAGGGGCCCCAAAATCGAGCTCCTGAAGAATATGAGTTTTTTGTTGCAGCCTGGTAAGTTAATTTTGTGCCTTGTCCTTCTTTCTTACCTTTTTTGTGCATTTAACCTTTTCTTTCTCGTTTGTTTGCAGACGGCACAGGCTCGAACCCTTTCCTCTTTGAGGAGGAGAAAACGACACTCGACGCTCTTATGGCCACGGTTCTTTAGGATCCGAGGAGGCTCAATGCGTACAAGCAGGTTACTGAAGAGCTCCTAGTGGAATTCAAGCTCGCTCCTGGCAGTAGTGAGATGTCGCGGCTTCTCAAGGAGCAGGGTATTGTGGCGGCTGATCAGAGTACTCCGGGCAGCAAGGTTGCTCTAGCAAGTCAGGTCCAACAAACGGCTGCTGCTAGCCCCCGGGAGCAGTCCCCGATGAGCACTGGATATCAACAACAACAGTGCCTGATGTGGGGTTCGAAGGGGAGCCTGGATATAAAGAAGTCCCCTTTGGGAAAAAGGGCAACTAGGACCCCACTCCTTACCTTTTCCAAAAAGAATAAGTTGGCTACCTCCAATAAGAGCGACTAGGTCTTGTACTTAGAGGGTCCTGCTTGCAACCCCCCGCCTCCTGTTGTCGTTGCTAAGAGCGCTCATGGGAAGGGGAAGAAGGTTGACTTTGATGCCTCTGCGGAGCAGCCCGTCCAGAGGATGACGTCTGACCCTTCAGTTGTAGCAAGCCTCGCTGTTTATCCGTCCTTAAGCCGAGGCGTTGGCTCAGTTGTGCAAGAATACCTTTAGCATGCTCCGATGATTTACGAGCAGTTCCTTACTGGAGGTCTAAGCTAGAGCATCGAGAAGGACGAGGGTCCAAATCTTTGTCACACGTTAGTTTGTCATGCTCTCCTGGTAAACTCTCAAGTTCCCATGCGTGCTTCTTTTCATGTGTATATGATTTCATGGCTTATTGAAATTTTCTTTCTTGTCAGACCGCCAGCTTGTCATATAAAATAATGCTCGAATTCGAGGATAATGATCTGGAAAGGAGAGTTCTTCATGACGAGCTTCTGAAGAAAAAGCAGTGGCTTGCTGTTGCAAAGGGTCGGGAGATGGAACTGGCGGCGAAACTTGAGAAGTCTCGAGCTCGCGAGAAGGTCTTGGAGATGGAGCTGAAAGAATCGGCTGTTGCATTACATGAGAAGTAGGCCGAGGTTGAGTGGGCTCGCGGGGAGGTGGCTCAAGCCCATTGACATATGGATGAGCTAAAGCAAGGCTTGGCTAGAGCTAATGAGGAGCTCTTTTAGAGGGAAAGGCGTTAGGAGGAAGAGAGAGTGGTCGTGATTGATGAAGCCCAGCGCGATCTTCTTTACAGTATCTGGCTTTGTCATTCGAACTTGCCATTGAACATCCTTGGTCAGGCTGTTGAGGAATTTATTAGGGAGTTTGAGAAACTTCAGGCCGCTGGTGCTATCGAGGCCACCGATGAGGATCAGGGTGACGAAGACGGAAATGATGGTTAAGGTTAAGACCTCCTACTTGGCTGGATCTGAAGAATCTCTCCCGGAAGTGATGGTTAAACTTAAGGTTTTGTGTTTGGCCTGATCCAATGCATCTCTCCAGAAAGCGATGGTCAAGCTTAAGGTCTCGTGCTTTACCGAATCCGACGAACCTCTTCTTCCTCCTTCAAGACTTGCTGTCTCTGTATTTGTAGACATCTTTTTCAGTAGGCTCTTGGTATACAGTGACCTCCTTGCCTTTTTCTTACGGCTATAGTGATCTCCTCACCTTTCTCAGTGCCGTTTTCACATATATAAATCTCTCCATTCTAGATGCTATGTGCCACTGTGAATTCAAACTCTTTCTGAGGGAGAGGACCGATAATAGATCAATTTTCCCTAAACGCAAACGAGCTTCTCTAAACGACCCCTCAAGAACAATAGTGAACTTGGGATACACGTGGCTTCTTACGTAGTTCTTGAAGCATGATGGTGAATCCCGAGCTTATTCTATGAGCTTCTACGTGACTTCCTCGAGCACTATAGTGAACTCGAGCTATTTAGCCTTCTCTGCACAATATCTTGGTAAGGGTGGTAAACTCGAGCTTGTTCTGTGATAGAATTTCAATAACAAGAAAATCCTTTTTTTTTCTCCAACGGAGGCGAGTTTTTTAGTGTGACATCGCGATCAGGATGCTGAGTTCGGGCTTGTCCTATGATGGAATTTCAACAATAAGAAAATCCATTTTTCCATTGCAGGCGAGCTTCTCACTGTTAGGTTCAGATGAATATACCCAATATAGATGTCAAGCAGTTTTCCCTTGCCTTCAATAGTTCAGTTGTCACCTTCAGTGACGGAAAGTGTACTAACAAATCATAGGGATCTGGATTCCAAGATGCTTCAGGGCGACTTAGCGAGCTGTGACATTTGTCATTGTTGCTTCCTCAACAGTTTTTAACTTCTTGAGAGAATACTATTTGTATTCGAGCTGATTATTTACTTTGTAACTTTCTAGTCATGATGACTCTTTGTATCTAGCTGCATTGTAGTTCCTGCTCTTTCTGTGGCTCTAATAATAAATCCTACTTTCGTTAGATGTTGTATTTGTATCTGTTCTATCTTTACCAGCTCTATATGAATATGCGTGTAAGGTTTTAAGTAAGACTTAAAATGCAAATGTACGTGTGAAGATAGAACCTGATGGGCGACTTGATGTACGAGTAGCGGTGGATTTGTAGCTTGGAGCAATCATTCCATCGTATACGTTTCAGTGGCCTTAGTTATGTTAAGGGCTTACGGGCTGATCTCTTTTTTGGTATTTTCTGAGCTTTATCAACATTTTAGGGGTTGACTTCGCGGGTTGGAGAGCTGAAGAGCTTTTCGTGTTGGCAAGTCTTGTCAACCCTTGGCGTGGCTCCCGGGGGAGGCCAGCCACGGTAGGTGCTACCTAGGCTAGTTTGGGGGCGAAATTTTGCTAGTTTATATAGCTCCTCGGGGAGGCCGTATATCGCAAGTAGTGACTTTGCTGTGTTTGGGGCTCTTTGGCAGCTCAGATTCGCGAGTCTCTATTAGTACTTGGGCGGGGAGGTTTCCACCTTGAGTGTTTATATTGACCCCGCTAGTTAATTAAGCTCGTCAGCCTATTAGTTGGCAGATTTTTGTGTCAATATCTACAACTCTAGGTCTGATCCTCCGAGCATTACTATTGACTACGCTGGCTAGAGAGCTCGCGGGCTGTCAGGTAGGTGGGTTTTCATGTTAGTGTGTGTACCTTAGGTTTTTGGCGGTTCGTAGGTTTGAAATTAGAAGACTTTCTCTATAACGAACCCGTGGCGAGCTTGTAGGTTGGAACGTTGAGAACTTTTTGGTTAACAAGGTCGTGGCGAGTGATCGGTTATTTATTTTCATATATTTACGACCCCTAAACCGTATCTTTGAATTGTATTCTTAAGTATTTTTGGTGCTTTTGACGTGTTTTCCTTGAGTGTGCAGGTTTAGGGACCTAAGTGATGATTTTGTATATTTGTGGGAAAATGTGTAATTTCAGTAACATTATGGAAGGGTATCTATGAAAGAATAGCAAAGTTCTGGGGCAAAACTGTAATTTCAGAAAGTTTCACCAAACTTAAGTGAAACGGTGCATTTTGCACCTAAGGTTTCTAACTTAAGTGGAACGGCGCCGTTTTGGCACCAAAGGGGTGGTGCAAAACGGCGTCGTTTTGCAGTTTAAAGAAAACAAAAAAATGAAAATCCATGCAGCGTGACCAGCTTTTCTCCTCGCGCCCTCGCTCGCGTTGAAGACGGACCAGACCCAAACCAGTGAGCTGCGCGATCTAGACTGGGACCTGTTCTCGCGTCCTCCACCTCGCGGCGATGATGAGCCATCCAGACAGTGAGCAGCGCGAGGACAGCCGCGACCACAGCAGCTCGCGGTGAAGTTCGCGATGGAGAAGAAAATGGCAGCAGTGGGCAAGGCGAGCTCGAGCGCGGTGTGTCCTCCTCGCGGTGCTGCTTGCGTTCCAGCCTCTCCTAGCCGTCCAGTGAAGGCCGCGACCAAGCCACCGCGACCACAGGTCGCGGTGGTGGTCGCAGTGAAGAAAAACACGCCCTAATTGGGCTGCATATAAAAAGAAAAATGCAGCAGCTAGGTGAAGGAGAGAGAGCTCGTGGTAGCCAGTCCAAGCAGCTCCCAAGCTGCTCCAAGGGTGATCTCAACCCTCCTTGCTCCTCCCAAACACATCCCAAGCATCACAAATCATCACAACATCTCTAGATCGTGGGTGTTCATCGAAGAAGACGAAGATCGAAAGCGGAGAAGTTCAAGCCGGACCAAAGCGGAACTTCGAGTCTTGAGAGCTTCAATGGGTTGTATTTCATCTCATTAATCTTCCTTGATTGTTCATTTATGATTATGAGTTGTTAGAACTATTGTTAGGTGATTTTCGGAACCGTGAACGGATTTGGATTTTATTGTTTATGAATATATTTTATGTGATTTATCTCATGATATTATGTGCTTAATAATAATCAATATATTTTCCATTTCCGTGATTGGAACCGTGTGACTACCTCGCATTATCCTCCATTGAATCCGTCTCGCTTTATATTAATCGTTTTAGTTAATTTAATTTAGTTTAATTATTGAAAACCATGATTATGAGCTAAACTAGTAAGTTGGGGTTTTGATGGATCTTATTCTATGATGATTGAATGAATTGATTGTTTAATTTGTTGCAGTTGATTATTGTGTTGTTGAGTGGTTTTATTGTGCTTAATGCTTTTGAATGTGAAGGCCTACATTTAGATGATAAATTGGTGGTGTGTTATGTACTGAGGGGAGACGCCCACCACGTGCTCGATATAATGTCCACCACAAGTAGAATTGGATAGAGATATACTAATTTGCTTGTGTGATCACATAGGGTGTTTATAGTGACTAATGCATTTCCATGCACTTGGATATACCATCGAGAGATAGGATATTAGTGTGTGCGGAATAGGTCCGATTTACCTCGAGAGGGGACTTTGGATAAATTAGATAAACACGGTCATCTTCATGCATAATTAAACGTAAACAATGTGCTTTCATGGAACTCAATTGGATGGATTAGGTGAATTCAAATACCCTAACTAATCTCTCATATTGGTTGTTTGCTTTATTTTCATGTCTTTATATTTTTATCCTTTAATATCTTTCGATTATTCAAATAGAAATAGGCTTGGTTAATTTTAGTACTCAACGCCTAAATATCCCTGTGGAGACGATAATTTACTCATCATTTTATTACTTGTGCTGACCTCGTATACTTGCAGGTAACAAAATAGTCGCATCAGCGAGCTCATAGGTTCGAAAGTAGGGGACTTTCTTATTAACGAGCTCGTGGCGAACTCATAGGTTGGAAAGTAAAGGACTTTCTTGTTAACGAGCTCGCGAGGAGCGTTTCTCTGTTGGCCAGGTGATTTTTTTTTTTAATCTGCAATCTGCTGATATTCCTTAGCTCCCAAGGTCGAGCGGAAATATCTGTTGGGAGAGCTTTCATAATAAAATGTTTCTCTTTATTGATCGAGATAATTTTACAGAAGGATTTTTAGTTTCCTTTTATCTCGTGATGTCCCGGCTTCGCTGCCTTCTAAATGGCACGGTGATGAACCCTTGCTTCTCAGCTACTATCACTGGGCGGGACCAATGGTTGTGGCGATTTCATTGTAGGGGACCTATAGTGGCAGCAGCAACGGATTTGGCTGTGGCTGCTTTCTCCCTTTTGCCGAATCTGATTGTCTTTTAGTAGCACGACCTGGCTACCTTCTGTTCCTCATATACGTGTCCTACACTCGTAAGGGTTAGAAACTTCAGGGTCAGGTATTTCGTAGAGAAGATTGCTTTTAGATCATTAAGGGATGGCTCTCCTAGAATGGCGTTGTAGGCCGTGGGGCAGTCGATGATTAGAAAACTAGTCATCGTGGTCGCTCAGTGACCTTACTCTCCCAAGGTGAGGGGTGGGTTGATTAATCCCAAGGGGATGATCGAATCGCTCGTAAAACCGTATAGATGTTCATTTGAAGGGCGTAGATGGCTTATTTTTAGCCCCATCACTTCGAATGCTACTTTATACAAAACGTTTATTGAGCTTCCATTATTGATCATTGTCCGGTAAATGGCCGCCCCTCCTATTGTTGCCATGATGACAATTGCATAATTGTGCGGCCAATGGACTCCTCGTATGTCCACGTCCTTAAAGGTTACTCCTTCAGCCATGCTTCAATATTGCTTCATAGGTCGCTCGTCCACGCTCATCATTGTCAGTGTGGGCCGGCTGGCTTCTTTCACATGTCGCGCTAGTGACCTGTTATTTGTTCCTACGAGGTGACGCCTTCCGTGAATGGTGTGAATGGCTCTCACCACGGGCTCATTTAGCACCAACTCCGGGTAGATGGGTCCAATCATTTGTTGCTGCTGCTGTTATAGTTCCTGTGGTTGCAAGGGCTGCTGTTGGTTTCTAGGATGTACCATGTATTCCCCCATGTGTCCTCGCTTGATCAAGCCCTCTATTGTGTCCTTTAGCTCGAAGCATTCGGACGTGTTGTGACCCGCTTCATTGTGGTAATGGTAAAATTTATTCATGTTGCGGGTCTTTGAGGGTGTCCTCATGGGAGGTGGTCTCCCGAATTCCTCCCTATTTCTCTCTACGCTGAAAAGTTTAACCCGGGAGTCGGACAACTATGCGTAGGTCTGGTAACGGCCTCCACCTCATCGAGTATCCTCATCGTACCTGGCCTTCTTTGCTATCAGGTTCATCGTGGTGTCATCCCTACGTGAATCCCCGTTGCGGTAGCGATTTTCTTCTCGGCCTTCTTCCTTGCGCTTGCTCTTATTCCGTGGGCTCCTGCTCCTATCCTTCTTGGGGTGCTTCTTGGATTCGAAAGCTTCTTCCATGCAGATGTATGTGTTGGATCGCTTGTAGAAGTCCTTAAGAGTTTTTACCAATTTGTTGTATATACTTCAATAGAGTTCGCCGTCTTTCGCAGGTCAGCGATGATTACGGTGAGCACGCTATAGTCTGAGGGGCTTTCCACGCAGTTGACCTACTTTTATAAACGAGCTATGTAGTCTTTCAAAGGCTCATCTGCCTTTTGGAAAACTGTCGCCAAATGGCAGGAAGGAACGAGTTGTTTCTTCAATGCCTGGTATTGGCTCAAAAAGAGCAAAGAGCTCCTAGCATTGATTCCAGCTCGGTATGCTACTGGTAGGGAGCCCTCTTCGTCATTTTCTCGAAATTTCACCCAAAGTGGCCGGGAAACATCGACACTTTGCCTTGTTGTTAATGGTCAGCAGGATCATCTGTACATTATAGGCATCCAGGTAGTCGAAAGGGTCATCGGACGCCTGGTAGATATGGATGCTACGCATCTTAAAACGCTCGGGGAACGGCTCATTGTCGATCTCCCAGCTGAAATGACTTCTTTCTACGTACCTGTCAATGGGCTCAGCGCCTCCTTACTGCTGCTCTAGAATGTCTAGCCGTCGCAGGAGAGCCTGGTACCTTGAAGCTGGAAGGGACCTCATTGATGCGCTGAAAGTGGCAATATTCTCCCCGTGGGGGTATGGCTAAGCGGGTTGGGCAACCTTCGTGCCTACACGTTGGGCGGCCTTCTTTTGTCAAGTTGGGGCTCTTTGGTCTGTCTTTGGCTGATTTCTATGGCTGGTATTGCGTGATGGTTATTTACACCCATATTCCTTTTGGGTTGCTGGCTGTGTACCCGCGGGTCCTATCTGTACTACAGGGGGGTACTGTGTGTGGGGTACCGCGCCGATCCGTGCACCATGGGGTAGTGGTGAGGAGGTTTTGCTCCGGCTCGCCGCGTCCTGTCTTCTGCCTGGCCGCGTTGGTCGACTATAAAGAGATCCCACCTCGTGGGGCATTGTCCCGTGAGAGATTCTACCTGCGAGGTTGAAGGAGAGGTCGGTTTATGTCATTTCTCGCGACATGTAATAGAGAGGTGCTTTCCACAATCTGTTCGTGGGGCGGCTGGTTCTGCAGCAGGATGTGGTATCCGCGAATCATATCCACCACCATCCTTTCCAGCTCCGCCTATCTTTTTGCCATTTTAACAAGGTCGTTGGGACAGGAAGGACATGTCTGTTCATGGCTACGGGTCTCTGCTCGTGGAGGGAGTTAATCCACCATCGAGTTTGCGACAGGTGGTTGGGTGCCGCTGGCATGGTCGATACAGCTGGCGGGACCAAAGGTTGATGGAAAGCCTCTAACGGTCTTCCGACGGAGGGTACGTCTCTACTTCGTAGCGTCTTGTAGCGAAAGCCTACGCCTTTCGCCATTGGTGTAATCTGTAATTTTTTACCGAGGGTGGAAGTTTGAATCCTCTAGCAGGGCCCTTCTTCTAGCACCAAACTGTTGACGTGCTAATCTGGTCAACGTGGTAAATCGGTGAATACTTGATATTTAAAGGATTTAAGTAAAAAGAGATAATAAGATAAGGATTTTTAAAGTGTTCGGCTTCAAGGAATGCCTACATCCACTGTTCTCTGTATTAAGTCGACCTAGCTGTGTGATTATGCAGAGCTCGCTTATGTTTGTGTTTTCTGGAAAAATCGGTAACCTTTTTAACAGGCGTGTCCCGTTCCTTTTATAGTGTGAAAGTGCGGGTGTCATCATCTTTGACATGGAATCTAATTACATGTTTTAAGGGAGAAAATATATCCCTTAATGACCGTGGTCTAATATAAATGTAATAGCTGATTTTGAGGAATTTGAGGTTGATTGGAAGTCTAATTAGTTTACCGAGAGTTATTCCTGTATTCTTGGGATTCTTCTTTAGATTGAGGCTTCGTGCTGCATCGTCCTACGATCTACGGGCTTCATGGTCAATGAGTTGCGGGCTATCTTCTTGGTGGACCATTGGCTTTACGAGGTGCTGTACTTCGAGTCTTTTGTTGCTCCTTCCTTTGCGGTTTATTGGCCTTTAAGGCCTATTTGGTACTGCAGTAGATTCTTGGTCCTTTATACGTGTTGGGCCTTCCTTGGAGTTTTCAGTGCTTTGGGCCTATTTGGGCCGGGTGTACTTTTACACACAACAAGTGGCATAATTTCAATGCAAAATGCGATTTTTGAAAAAAATTCTTGCATGAAACGAGTAGAAATACTCCATTATGTCTATATATTAAATTTGGGGTGATTCCAGGACAGTCGAAAATTAACAATTTTTATAGTGGTTATATACCTGTAACCAAGGAAAATCTTAATTGAAAAGGTGAATGAAAATTTTACATATGTTTTTGAGACTCAAGAAATTGTATATTAATATAATGAAAAAAAAAATTAATTAAGTTTTGAGTTGTTAACGTGTAATAAGAGAAATGGGAACACACACACACGTTTTAAGTTTGACTGTTAAAAAATAGAGTTGACCGTTAAAAAAGAAATAGAAAAAGAAGGGACAAATCCATGTTGATCACAAACCAGGGAGGTTCGAGTATATTTTTTAACGGTCAAATTTAATGTCAGGGGAGTTTATGTGAGTTTTTGTAAATTTTAATTTTTGGTGTAATTTAAAAAACTTTAAGTAGGTTCAGTAGTATTTATTATATATGTATATGTATATATATACACACATATCTACATACGTACATATGTATGTACATATGTACATATATATATATATATGTATATGTATATGTATATATAGATATATATATATATATATGTATATGTATATGTATATATAGATATATATATGTGTACATATATACATATGTATTTATATGTACATATATTCATATATAATATATATATACACACATATATACATACATATAGATATATATAGATATAGATATAGATATAGATATATATAGACACACACACAGATGTTGTATATATAAATTGACACAAAATCCACGTCATCATTTTCCAATTTCTCGACTAAAGAAGGTCCTCGTGGATGCTCGTTGGTTCTCAGACAAAGAAGTTCCTCGCTGATGCTCGTAGGTTCTCAACCAAAGAAGGTTATCGGATGCTAGCAGGTTCTCGGACAAAGAAGGTCCTATTGGATTCTCAGGTTCTTGGCCAAAAGGTTCTCACGGTTGTGTCAGACCCACGTGATTTTGATATTACGTGAGAAGGAAGACATGTCAACTTATCACGTGGTCATTTGACATAACATGAGATATAAGCAAATTACCTCATCATGTGGTCATCTGACATTGAGTGAGGAGAAAGACAACTGATGTTAGGTCAATTAATTTTGATATTTAAGACCCTTAATTCCTATGTTTATAGTTATGTTTCTTGTAATTTTGGTCTTTTAATGTGTTTTGTGAGTATTATGTAGATTATCATCCCTAAATAAGATTTTCAGCTTAATTGAAGTGCTTTGGATGCTGAAATTGAAAATTTGAAGATTTCTCATGTAGACCTGTCATATTTTGGAGGATTCCATAAATTCCACAAGACGAATTGGGGTTGTGTGCCTTATATTTGTAAAAATATTTATAAGTATAGTTTTAAACACTTTTTACAGTTCATGATTCCGAGTTTTCTAGATGAAGTTATGCTCATTTTTACATCAGTGCCCAGTTAGGCTTCAGAAAATTGAGAGCGCCGCAAGTTGCAATGCGAGCTGCCAAACTCGTGTCGGGACTTGTTGCCCTAAGTTTTGGGCTATTATAGGAGGAAAGAGTGAGAAGTAAAGAAATGGTTCAGACAAGAGAAGAAGAGCTCACCTAAGAGAGAATGAAGGGAAAGAAGAGTAAAGAGACCACCATTTTGGAGATAAAAGTGATCTATCTTCAACCCTCACATCGCCATCTCCAAACCAATCTAGGATTGGAAGCAAGGGCAAGTAGAGGAGTTCGTCAAAAGGGAGAAGAAAATCCTTCTTCCCAAGAGTTCTTCTTTAACTTTAAACTCTTACTTTCCATACTTGTAGTTTATTTATGGATTTGTGTATCTTGTATATCATTACTTCCTTGAACATAAGTTAAACTTATAAGCAAGGGTTTTGAATGATCTTTTTCTAGATTATTGAATGGAATGATTGTGTAATTATTGAGGTTGATTGTTGATTGTTGAGTGAATATTATTGTGCTTCATACTTCTAAGTGTAAGGGTCTGCATTTAGTTGATTTTATGGTTATGTATAATGGACCGAGAGGTGACGCCTATTACGTACTTGATGTAATGTCTACCATAAGTATAATTGGATAGAGATATACTAATTTACTTGTGTGATCCTCATAGTGTGTTTATGGTGCTTAATAAATTATTATGCATGTAATAATTATCAAGAGATAGAATATTGATGTGTGATAATAACTCCGGCATAATTTGAGAGAATATGTTGGTTAATTTAGATAAATACAATCATCAACAATGAAAGTTGATTCTCAATAGTTTGCTTTTATGAATTCAATAAGACGGATTAGGGTAAAATTGGACACCCTAACTATCTCTCATTTCGGTCCATACTATCCCTCATATGTATATATTTAAGTTTTTGTTAATTTCCTTTTAATTCTCTTCTTACGAAAATTGCTTTTCCAAATAGACGTAGACTAAATTAATTTCGATACTTAACACTCAAATATCCTCGTGGGAACGGTACTCTATTCACTCTTTAAATAGAGGAGCCAACCTAGTTCAAACGAAGAGCTTATGCTAAAATTATCTCTCTCGTTCTCTCTCTCTCTAGACTTTCTCTCTATGTCCAAGCAATGACTTAATCGTCGAAGTGTGTCGGTGCCACTGATACACTTGACGGACTTTTTTGGTTTCCAAGTGAACGAGTTCGTCTAGGAGAGACTCTTCGAATGAGTTCTTCCGGGAGAAAATCTCCTCACGTGGTCAACTGGAGTGGTCGGTTAGAGTGTTCGACCAGAGTGGTCGGCTGAAGTGGTCGGTCAGAGTGGCCGAGTGGTAAGCCTGGTCGACAAAATCAATATGGTCATCCAAGAAAGATCCCTACATCAGATTTTCAAAGAGAAAACCTCTATTATGCTTACGTGGTAAAGTTGACTCTTTGACTTTAATTGTTATCCAAATTTTACCATCAACAGTATATATACATTTATGTATATACGTATGTGTGTGTATATACATGTATATATGTATATATGTATATATATATATATATTGTTTATGAGGAAAGAGAAACTTCATTCACCATTAGGGGAAAAAAAGAAACAACATTAGTATCAGCTAGCTTAACAAGCCAACTTGGAAAACTGTTCACCCGGACTGAATCACTAAAAGAACACAGAGCCCTCTTGGCAATGTCATGAGCAACCAAATTACAACCTCTCGCAACAAAAGATAAAGAAACAAAATTAAAGGAGCTAACAGATTTAATATCAAAAACCACATTATCAATATCACCTTCTAAAGACTAAATTGCTCGAGCAAAGATTAATGACATTAAGTGCATCAGATTCAACATAAAAAGGATCAAACTTCAACTTGGATAGCTTCAGTCTCTCAAGGATAGATTTTACTTCTGCTATTTCAGCATCAAAAGAGCCCTGCAAAGAGAAAGCAGCAGCCAAAGCAAGAGAACCATTAGCTCTTTTAACCACAATACCTAGCCCTATCTTACCACCAGATTTATCCACAGTTGCATCCACATTCAGGCGGTCTCTAATGAGGTGCAACTGACCCAGGCACCACAGTCTTTTCAGGTCCACAACCACCTGAACAATTCTGAACAGCCAAGAAGTCCCCAGCCGAATTGCAGAAATCAACCAGCCCCACACCATCACAACCATAAACCAATAGGTTCCTTTTCCTCCAAGCTAGCCATGAAGCAACCGCAAACTACACTACACACCTAAATCCTTCACAAAAAACAAAAAGGCAAACCTATCCAAAAAGTCCACAAAAGAGTTCCTCTGAAAATCCAACAAGAAAGGACAATAGGCCCAATCACAAGCAATCCAAGAACAACCCCAAATAGCATGATCAAAGTAATCAAACTCCTACTCACACAAAGAACACACACCTGAATTGATGATTCCTCTACTAAATAATAGCCCCATTCTTATAAGGATCCCTTTACAAGCCCTCCAATAAAAGATTTTAATTTTATTAGGGATCTTCAAAATCCAAATCGAGTTTCAAATGAAAAGGGGACCCCTAGAAATAGAAGCAGCCCCACCCCCTTGGCTGATCAAAGCTAACTTGTAAGCACTTTTGACAGAAAACTCTCATCTTTTTTCATAGTGTCATAAAATGGAGTCTTGCATAGGGTTTGAACTAAGAGGGATGTTCAAAATAATTTATGTCTCTTCTTTCTACCTCTTCAAACCATACCTCTGGCTCAGCAAAAAAAGCCTAGACACCGAAACTCCATCAAGTAAGAACCTAAGGGACACCACTTTGAAAGTGGAGACCCTGGGCAGCCACTGATCCTCGTAAATTAGAACTCTTTTTCCCATCACCAATCATACACCAAACCCTCTTCAAGAGAACATCACTACCCCATAAAATACTCAGCTAGATAAAGGAAGGTAACCTACCCAAGCGATAATTGAAAAAAGAAGAATTAGGGAAGTACCTAGCTTTTAGAATCATTGCCATTAATGATGAAGGATTGTTGATAATTCACCACCCATGCTTAGCGAACATCGCTTGATTGAAAGCACTCACATCACAAAATCCCAGCTCCTTTGTCACATACATTTTTTTCCAAGATAACCAATGAGCATTTTTCTTGACATCGGACAACCCCTATCAGAAATCTGCGAACAACCTTTGCAACTCTACACAAAGAGAAGATGGAAGGTGAAAACAGCTCATTGTGTAAGTTGGAATGGCCTGGGCAATAGCCTTAATAATGATCTCCCTACCTCCTCCTAAGGAAAGTTTGTGTTTCTATCCTTGAAGCTTTGCCACACCCTGTCTTTTAAAAAACCAAAAATCTCCTTCTATCTCTACCTATCATAGAAGACAATCTCAAATACTTCTTGTGACAAGACGCTGCATCCATTCTCTAAAAATACTTTTAATATCACTTGTTGTCCTAGAAGGAGTATTGGGGTTAAAAAATAAGGCATACTTTTCAAAATTAATACATGCACACACTAATCGAGCAGGGTAGAGGACATAGCATAAACCTATCCCTTGAAAGACACTTCGTGCAAGCAATAAGAAGAAGGATTTTGCTATTATGTATTGAATAATTATTGCTATATGATGTAGTGTTAAGCGAATTTTTTTAGTTTTTCTAGTTTTTGAATTATTAAAAAAATTCGATCAAATGAACGTCAATTACCTTCTAACATGCAAGTCTCCCACCTTATTCCTTTAGAACTTATCCAAAAGAATAAAGTCAAAATGGGAATAAAACAAAGAAATTAAACTATTTTTTTACGATTCTACTTATGTATATTAACTTATATCTCAAGTGACTAATGCGTTTCTTCATTATATCTATGTTAGGGGTTCGTCTTTCCAATGTCACTTTTATTAATAATCTCACAAAATGTAGGAAAAACCAGACCGGAGTTATTACAATATAATCAATGCGCAAGAGAACAACCAACTAATTTGTCGATTAGTTAATAACAAATATGCAAACAATGTCGATTTAAACACAGACAAATAAGGGCCAAAAAAAAAGAAAAAGCATATGAAGGACCGCATTCACCAAACTCTTATTTTTCCTTGTCCTTGGAAAGTAGATGTCGAGTGACTGAGTTGCCGAGAAACTTCAGGCTGCGAAGTACTAAGCTGCAAGGAAGAGCGTCCCAAATGGACATGAACAAGTTCTTCCAAGCATTTATAAACGAAACAAACAACGGGAAGTGTGTGAGTGCCAGCACGCTCACTGGGAAGAACGCAGCGCAGCAAATTAGAGTCATCGTCCACCGTCGACGCTCGTCCAAACGGATGATGAGGAAAATCGTCGACGTGAACGCCAGCATGGTTGTTGCCACGGACATGAAGAGCAAGGCGAAGCCAAGCGTCAGTCTTCTAGGGAGCGAGACTTGGAAGTCCTCGAGCTCGAAAGGGGATGTGACGACGGAGAGAAACATGACAACGGAGGTCAAGGAGCACGATAAGGAGACGATGTCCGTGACGGTGAAGAACAGGAAGAAAGGGGAGTTAAGGAGGATTGGAAGACCGTTTGCGTCATTAGTACCACCGGGTACAGTAAAGGCGGCGGCGAAGACGACGGTGGCGACCAGAACAGCAACTGCGGAGCACGACTGAGAGGTCTCTTTTATCCATTTTTGAGCATCCTTATGTTGTGCTCTGTGCTCCTCTTTGAAGATTTCGTACGCAGTCTTCTTGCTATCATCAGTGAGCATTGTATAGTAGGATGGCACTATTTTTTTCACATTCTACATCCACAAACACACATAAAAGAACTAAAAACAGTTATTTTCCATATCAAATGTCTAATAATTTTTAAGGTAAATATGGTGTCTTGGCTTGAAAATAATAAAAAAATTCGAAAAAAATTTAAATAAAAATTACTTTATTTTAAGAAAAACAAATTGGGCCTAGGGCCCCTCAAGCCCTAAAAATATATTCAGCACTGTAGATACATGATCCTGCATTTTTTTTTTTTTTGGGTGGGTAATACCGCACTTGAAACCTGTGTATATGATCCTGATATATTCTGAACAAAAATTAAGCAAAAGGACAGTGAATCTCACGTTGAACCAGTCTAACTCCTCTTGCAGTTGGTAAGCAGGACCAGAGCGAGTTCCTCCTTTGTAATGCTTCGTGTCTGCAACACTGTGTAAAACGGTGTAGCCTTTTTCATCAATTCTTCGAGCCAACCTCCTCATTGGTATTTCTTTCGTTTTCACAATATCGAAAATCTCCTTTTGACGGTAAATAGCAGCCATATGCAATATGTTCTGGTTCCTATGGTTAATTAGCTCAATTGCCTGTGGATGCTCTTTAAGTATCAACTTGACTAACTCTGCATTTCCTGTCCTTATTGCAGCAAATAATGGGGTTTCTGGTTCTTCCTCGTCTTTCTTTACTTCGCGAGGCCCAAAGATCGTCGAGAACACGAATTGCATTATACTATCCTCCCATGATTTATCTTTCTTTACTAGTTTCTGGGCAAGCTCACAAGCGAATTTATGCTCTCTCTTCTCTTTCCAGATTTTCCTCACAGCTGAAAACCCTATTCAAGTATGCATATATAATTTTTGTTTGTTTTGTTTTACTAATTATTTGATTGGAACATAAAGAAAAAAAAAAATTAGTACCTTGAATGATGAATCTCCAAATAGATATATCGATCCTATACGAAACTGCCAAAAGAAAAAATGAATCTCCAAATAGATATATAGATCCAATATGAAACTGCATGAGATTTGAACTAATGATATAAGTCACCCGCACAAGACCGAAGGGTTTGTCACGTGACTTAAGCCCAAACATATATTCAAACCTGTCTGAGATTTGAACTAATGATATAAGTCATCCCGTGCAAGACCGACGGGCTTGCCACGTAGCTTTAGCCCAAAAACTTAGAACAAGTTCAGAAACAAATATAATGCAATTATGTGAGGGGATTCAAATTCAGTACTCCTGGATCAAACTAAACTATGGTATTATGTCAATAACCAATAGAGCTGTCAAAAAATCGTTCAACTAATAATATAAGACACTCTCACAAGATTAGTGGAAATTAACTTTATAGATTAATTAAAATTTATTATTATCTCATTTAATGGGCTTTTAAGTGTCTTGTTCTTTCACACTTACACCCTTATGATTGTGAGTTCGAGTCGTGTCTCCCTCTAAATTCTAAATTAATTGTAATTATTGAAAAAAAAATGTCTTGTTCTTTGTATAGAATTGTAATTTTCACTTTTTTCTTGCTTCTACTTTAATTCACACACGAATTCCCTAATATATTAAAGCAATTAAAGCAAGAAAAAAAAAATCAATTAATCAGCTATTGCTTTTTTGTCTAACAAAGTAAAGGAATTAAAGCAAAATTCCCGATTAATTATTAGCTATATTACCTTTACGAAGAACACTAGAACTCTTTATATCTTCATCTTCCTTCTCTAAGTTATCACTATCGTCATTGTTACCACAACCAACTGGAAGGCCTGTAAATTTCAGGAATTAGTCAAGTATACATAAATAATGAAATTAATGGTTTTTAAAACAATATATCAATTAATTATTTGTCATGTATATATACACACACATAGAGAATAATTTTAGGGTCCTTCCTTGGTTATTACGGTTCTAAGAATAATACACATGACTTTTGTTTCATAAATTTATGTAAGTAGTTTTATAAGTTACACTAAATTATTAGATGTTAAGTTTTGTATCCACAAAAATTATGAAACAGTGGTGCTGAAAAAAAATTTCAAGACCATATAGTGACTAGAGAATTATTTTATATATATCATCATCAATGGTAGAAATGTAATTTACGTCGTTGTGGTAGACATACAAAAGTGGAGAAGCCTCTTCCCTATGCCCATTTGGTGTCCAGCCTTGAGGGCAGATGGAATCTTAGCTAGCAAGAGTAGACTAGTCCCATTTTTGTCTTTAAATTCTGCTAATTCTTCATCCATTTTCAGCAACTCTAAAGCCGTTCCTGCAAAGACACAAAAAAGAAATCATATAACCTGGCAAGTTGCAAATATATATATATATATATATATCAGATGAAGGCTCCAATATGTTTTTTTTGTACTTGAAAAGTAATATATAAAGATTATTATCAGAGATCAAAAGGAAGAGTGAGAGAGAGAGACCAAAATTGTTCCCTTGGACAGCAGCATGAAGAATGGAGGCACCGTCATTCCTCTTGCGATGAATATCTCTAAGCTGCACTATAATTCCATCATCACAATTAATCCTTCGCCCTTTCTGCTTAGCCAAAAACTTGACTATTTTCGTATTCCCGAACGCAGCAGCTCTAAACAGCGGCGTTTCACCAATATCGTTACTCTTCTCATGAAGTAGCAGCTCTTCCTTAAGCTCAACCAGAAGCATCACGGCCTCAAGGTTCCCGCTGACGGCTGCCTCGTGCAGCACCGTGTTTCCCTGCGCGTTCCCGGCGCCTGTGAAAGACTCGATTAGATCTGTGTTCGAAAGAATCTGATTAAGTGGTTCCTTGCTCCCACTGTGTACTGCCAAGTGAACTATATTGTTGCCGTCCACCGATACAGGGCACAACAACGTCATGTCTATATTATCCGATAAGTCTTTCTTCATGGCTTCCCAGTCTTTATTCAAAATTGCCTCGTAGAGCTTTTTTAAAAGCTTTGTTGAATCGTCCATTGATCTCTTATGCAAAGAATGAAAACAAAAAAAAAATTAGCTATGTAATATGATTGGACTAATTGATCGGGGTTGGTTCAATTTATAGACTGCATGCTTTGAGATATAATGCACATAATATTTCATTAATTAATCTGAAATACTATCATGTGGTAAAGAATACTTATTCAGTCTAATAATATTATATGTTCAAGTCGCCAGGTATACAAAAAAGAAAAAATTAATCCGAAATCTTAAACTTTGACTAAATAATTTTAAAATTGATCAAAAAACTAGCTAAATTAAAATTTTTTTCTTTAATATCATTATAAATCTTCCCTAATAACCATCAAAATACAAATTTCATAAAACATATTAGCTATGTGATATGACTGATTGATTGGGGTTAGTTTAATATTTAGACTGCCTGCTCTTAGATATGATGCGCATAATATCTCATTAATTAATCTGAAATATCACCGTTCAATGTGATGTATGGGGAAAAGACGTTCATTCAGCCTAACAATATTTTATATTCGAGTCACCACACGTAGCTGGTATATAAAAATAAAAAAATTAATCCCAAATATACTTTAACTAAAATATGAGATACTAATTTCAAAATTAATTAGAAATCTCCCTGAATTAAAAAAATATCTTTAATATCATTATAAACCTTCCCTAATAACCATCAAAATACAAGTTTCAAACAATTATATAGTGGAGGTTTCTATGATTTATTTTCAAAGCTACAAGAATTTGTTTGTAATTAGACCAAATTTTCAAATGGTATCTATTCTTTGCTTAATTATCTAATAAAGATCAAACTATACTAGAATCACCATAATAACTAAAAGAAAAAGGTAGATATCCTCTTAGGTGGAAAACACATTGCATCATTTTATCAAAAGGAAAAGTGGTAGATGTTCATGATTCACATGGAGGTTATTTTTTTTTTCCCCTTGACGCAAGAAAGGGAGATTTCAACTTTTTTAGACTTCAACAATAATTTAGAGGTGTTATTATCATCACCAAGTAATCCCTGCAATACGCTTTTACTCATAATTCAACTAGTTAATGTATAATTTTTCCACTTTAGTAGTGAGATTTTAAGTCACACTATACGCATTTATCAATACGTGTGAGTAGTTTTCTCCCTTATTGTTCTCGATTGATCTCAATAGGTCTCAATATACTTGTAATCTTACAATTGTATGGGGGAGTTTTAATTTACTCTTCATCTCTAAATATATTAAATGTATGAAGTCAAATGTGACCTTTCAAAATTCAAGCCTACATAATATAATTAATAATTATCAAGTCGGTATTGTATCTTATAAAATGTGGATGTGACTTGTATATTGCACAGAAAAGATAATAATAGATGCATCGATCTAACTGATAAAAACATTAATATATCTGTAGTTTAATAAATAAAATATGTCAAATAAAAAAAAGAAAAAAAAACAGGCCGTGATTCGCATAGAGTCAGTAAAGGTCCAATTTCTTTGTATATAATTACTAGTGATCATGTGGATATGTTTAAGAATTGTTATTCTGGATGAATTGTAACACCCCTGACCCGACCCAACTAGATCGACCCAAGAAGTGCTACTGGGTTTTTAAAACTTTCTAAATTCTTGTTATTAACTGAAAACCATATAATTTATAATTTTAAAATCTTTTCAAGTGAGCCCATTGAAAATTCAGTTTTAAAAATTTCGGCAGAGTTCTCTCTGTTTTTCTGATTTCCCAAAACCTGTCTTCAAATAAAACTCATTTCAAATACATTTCACAGCACTTCAAATCTCATTTCATTCAAATGCGCACTCTGCCGTTTAGTGCGACTTTCAAACAGTTTATAAAACAATTCATTAAATTATAGTCCATTGTAAATAAAAACAGAAAGTATAAAATAATTAATTACAGCACATAATTACAAATTCTCTGTATATGCATGCATATCTAATTACAATATACAGAAATATTTATATAACTAACTACCCCAAAGGATGGTGAGTATGTCTCTGAACTCTCCTCTGCAACTGGTACCTCTTCAGTCTTTTCTTTCCGTGGGAGGTCGACAGTTGGAGCTGCGTTGATGGGGTCTATTTATACCCGCTTACTTTTTAATTTTTAGTTTTACTCTCTCCTTCTTTTCATTCTGATAAGCTTCTTAAAAGTTTTCTCTAGAGAAGTTGTCATTCGTCGAAGTTTCTCCCGCGGGAATCTTTCTCTCGGCGTTAATCTCGTTTCCGCTCCTCGGGTAAGCTTCTCTTCTTTCCTTCGAGTTTCCGACTTCGTTGTTATGGATTCGCATTTGAGGGGCATGCCTATGTTAGAGGAAATTGAGGGGGACGATTTCCTCCTCTCCACAGCTTGCCGGAACCCTATTCCTTTAAATATTGATTTCTCACATGTATAGGGTCCTATCAATCCTATAATCCTTTCGTCGACTAGTTCGTCTTCGTCTTCATCATTGAACATATCCGAGATTCTCCGTGAAACTGTTCCGACGAGAACAACTGTACCTGAGACAGACATGGCCAAGCGATCATCTCTTTATGAGGAACAGCAACCAGATCCTTCTGATAATAGTGCCCACAAGAGTAGGTCGCACAATTTTTCGCTATCGGAGCTGAGCTTCCTTGACACTGAGCCTAACGTTGTTACGGTGAAGCATCTGCAATGCTACAGGGAGTACTACGAGATCCCGAGCTTAGTGGAACTTTTGTTGCCAGAGGGAAGAACAGCGTGGAATCCGCCCAAAGGTTTCGCAGTAGTGTATGGCCAAATGCTGAATTGTGGGGTTACCTTGCCACTGCAACCTTTCATTGCACGTTTCCTCGGCGACGTCAACCTTGCTCTAGCACAGTTGGCGCCCAACAGTTATAGGACCCTATTAGCCTTATGCGCTTTGTGGCATAGGCTAGGCTACTCGGATCCCATCCTTAGGGAGATACGTCATTGTTGCAAGTTTCGACCGTATGGGGCAGGGTCATATTACCTTGTGTCCTTCAACTCTGCCCAATGGTTACCTGTTGGCGAGGATGGTAGGAGGCTCTTCGGCAAGCTTGATATTGCTGGTGAAGGCAAATGGGGGATCATATGGGGCTTCTTTCTTCCAACAAATTCTGGAAGGGAGCGTGGTTCTTTGTCGAAGGAGATTAGGGACGTAGGGTTCTCGCTGATAGAGAAAGGTCCTCTCGCGAGGTGTATGTTCCTCGCTTTTACACAAAGCCAAGTATTCTCTCGTTTTTCGCATATCCTGTCTATTCGTAAAGATAGTATTTTCCCATTACTAACAATTTTCTTTTTTAGATACCTAGAGTGAGCCTCCGATACTGAATTCGCAGGAGGTTCAGCATGTCCTGCGAGCTGTCATTGCTCGCGCGGAGGATCGGCGTGCAAGTACACTTTGTTATGACCAGGCACTGGCCTAGTGTGCCTTCGGCACTTTCCATAATGTGGCTGAGATTTACCCCCTTAACCGTCCTCGTGGTATATGCGATACTTTGATGCTTCGCTTCGGTAACACATTTTACGAGGCATAATTATTCTTACTTGCTTTTATTGCAGTTCTGGAGGATGATTCTGTAACATCCGTAATTTTTATTAATTATAAAAAGTGCCCATAATTGTGGTTAATTACGTGGAAATAATATAATGAGTTTATTTGGATTAATTTTTAGGTATACAAGTGGACTAGACGGAGCGGTCCAGAAAGAGTGCATGAAGGAAAAGAAAAACTTGGCAATGAGTATCGCGACCAGTCACCGCGACCACAGATCGCGATGAGTAGCTCATGGTGAAAATGTTGATTTTGGACTGTGAACAACGCGACCAACACCGTAACCAGACACCGTAATGGTTGATTGCGATTAAGGCGGTAAAAACACTCAAGTGAGTACCGCGATCAGTGGCACGACCACGGGTCGCGAGGAGAGGTCGCGATGGCCAAATTTTTTTATAAAAAAATTGATGACAGTGGAAGCTTCACGAAGAAGTAAAAGAAAAACAGAAATAGAGAGAGAGAGAGAGAGAGAGAGAGAGAGAGAGAGAGAGAGAGAGAGAGAGAGAGAGAGAGAGACCGGGGGAAAGAAAAAGAAAGAAAAAAGAAAGAAAAAAGAAGAAGCGAAAGAAAAAGAGAGAGAGAAAGGAAGAAGAAGAAGAAGAAGAAGAAAGAGAAGGAAAAGAGGAGGAAGAAAGAGAAAAGGAAAAAGAAAAAGGAGGAAAAAGAAACTGTTGTAAAAACGGTATCCAGGTTGGTGCATACTCCTTTTTGAAACCCTTGTGATTTTATTATGTGTTTTGATTCTAATTTGAGATTTTTGTGAATATTGGTGGATCTATGTTTATACAGTTCTTTATTTGAATATTTTGATTTAATACGATTTTCGATTTATACTGATTATGTTAGAAGAAATTGTTTGAGAATATTGTTTGAATTACGATTATCGTTTGGAAATTATATTGTTGAATTTAATTAAGATTTGAGAGTTACAACTACTGATTTTAAAAGAAATGAAATGTTTGGTATGAATTTTAATGAATTGCGATTATGAATGGAAACAGCCCTAGAATACTTGAACATAAAAAATGGATATAGAAGGTTGGTATACCAGCTGGGTTATTTCAACAGTACTGTACCGTTATTATTAGTGACTGTTGGACCTTGCGAGGGAAACTTGGCATAGACCAGTTTAGGCGAATCCCGGAGGTGGACGTCACACCGATATTGATATTATGTACCTTCCTAAGGATGGTTCAAGCCCCCAGTATTGTCTTAGGGTAGGGAGTTATTTCAGCCTATATTCTAGTCCTGAAATTATATTGAGTATACCAACGAGCCAGAATTGAAATGAATGGAATAAATGTTTATAAAAGAATTGAAAAGCTTAATTCTTATGATTTATTAATTTAATTGAGTTGTTTTTATTAAGTTGCTTATTAATAATATGTTTGAATATGAAATTAACATGTCATTTTACTTTTAAAGGTTATTTTATGAATTTTGAAATTATTTATTTAGTGTACACCCACTAAGCGATATGTTTAGCACGTTGATTTTTATCACGCGTAGGTAATAAAAATACCAGTGGAGGAAAAGATTGAAGAGGTAACTACAGACTAAGGATCAGAGTCATCATACCTTTGGGTTGTTATATAGTTTTGTATATTATATTCAGTTACACATGCATAAACAGAAGTTTGTAAAAGTGTCATATATATGTTTTGTAAATATTTGTTTTATGGTTTATATTTTCTTTTCAAAGTTTGTAAATATTGATTATATATGGTTTCATTTGAAAATGTTTGGAAAGTCGCACTATATGGTAGAGTACGCATTTGATTGAGAAAATTTTTTTGAAGTGTTAAATATTATATTATTTGAGTTTTTGTTGAAAACAGGATTTCTGGGAAGTCAGAAAAACAGAGGAAACTCTGGTAAAATTTTTCAAACAAGTTTTGATGGGCTCACTATAAAAAGAGATTTTAAAATATACATTATTTGGTTTTCAATGGTTTTCAAATTATAAAGTGAGTTTAGAAAAGTTTAAAAATCGGGTAGCGCTCCTTGGGTCGATCCAGGCGGGTCGGGTCAAGGGGTGTTACAGATCCTGTGTCCAGCCGAGAAGTAAGAAATCTGAAGAATCTCCAGGATGCATCTCGCCGGGAGGGGAATAAGGGTGATGAAAAGAAGAAGCGTTCCCCCGCGAAGAAGGACGCTGATGCTAGGGAGAGAATATTGGTTCCGGTGAAGCGCTGGTCAGATAATTTGGGAGCCTCTTCGGCTGTTGGTGTTCAGATTTATGCCCTAAAGCTTGTAATTGTAAATGGTTAAACACAATAATAAGAATTATTCAGATTATCATTCAAGTTTATAAATGTTTTATATTCAGTAATACATTCGTATTGTGCAAGAACATCCTAGAGAGCGAACAAAGCTGGGTACTTTGTTTGTGATTGATCTCCTGCTGCGGTCCATTTTATAAAGTACGGTGATCTTATCCTAGCCGCTCATGTAGTTGACATGAGAATGGAGGCACCTTATATGATGATATCATATAGGACTGGGCCACAATTTATATGAATCTCTCACCAAAATCCCTTAGTAGATGAGATTCATATATAATCGATAAACGATGGCTATTTATATTTGATCTGAATCCTGAGTGTCTTATCGACTCCTTCAGGTTAGATCGTGGCTTTTGATTTACCATAAGTGAGGTTGATGAGAATCTTAACCAATACCTCCGTATCTTGGAGTTAGGGTTTGGCTTGTGGCTGGGAAGGTTTGAACACAATAGTGGAATCCACGCCTTCTTGAATGAAGTAGATAAGTAGTTCCCTTAAGGGTTGATTCGGGCTTGAACAATTATCAGCGCTCTCCTTCTTCCGTGAGGAAGACAAGATTTAATTGTTCATTAGAGAATCAATGGTACTTAAAAGAAAAGATATTTCTAGAGGGGTATAACGGACTTTATGACCCAATTCTAGTTATGAACTATTTGTAGAGGATCACACTATATGCAATTAGCTATATCAATGGACACTAAGACTTCAGATTGTATAAACAAGTTTACAATTCTAAGAGTGCAGCCTCGGGTTTTTAGTGGAATAACTCCGAGGTTAATAATCATGAAATATTAATTAAAGAGTTTTAATTAATATTATTAAGTATTATTGGAGCTCAAAACTGTGGGTCCATTAGGTCCCCTTGCTAGCCCTTATGGTTGTTAGTAATGAGGGTCACGGTAGATTAATTGGATGGTCCAATTAATAGTGTTACGAAAGTAATGCAATTTAAATAAAAGAGAATAATTAAATAATGTGATTATTTAATTAATTAAATATTTAATAAAATAATATAAATTAATAAGTATTAATTATTAATGATTAATTCTATTTATTAAATATGAGGTCATGTGATTAAATAATGACTAGGACAAAAGAATTAAAATAATTAGATTATTTTAATAGTCCAAAAGGTCACAGGTTCAAGTCAATAGGGAGATTAAAAATAAGTAGGATTTATAATCCTATTTTGACTTGGTCAAACTAAAACCCTAAAGGACTACTATATAAGTGTTATATAGCTAGAAAAAAAACCTAACCTAGCACACAAGTGAAAAATAAAGAGAATTCGGCCACCAAAGAGAGAAGAAAAGAGAAAAAAAAAGTTTTTTCTGACTCTCCCCTCTTTTGCAGGATTCGGCCAACGTTCTTTTCACGTGACCTCCATCTCTTGCCGTAACGTGCCCACATACACGTTGTTAGACACAGGTCATAGCTCGGAAAATCTGGTGGTAGATCGAGGAATCAGAAAAAGGAAAATCAAAGAAAAGGTATGTAGTTTCTAAAGTCATTTTCTATGTATATACAGGAACTCGTTCCTGATTGAAAAAGGTTTCATTATAAGAAAAAATTTTGGAACCCAATTCCGCATGTTATACGATAATCAAAATCTTTTCTAATATTTCCTTCAGTTGGTGAGGGGATCTGCGATCTAACCCCCAAGACTCCTATAAAAAGGGCTAGGTTGTTCGGCAGCCCTAATGATCTTGATTTAAAGTCGAAAGGGGAGGGCGCTAGAAGAGTTCTAGTGAAGCATGTCCTATCGAGGCGCCCTCCTCGCCAGGCAAGGAGGATGTCTCGCACTTTGGAAATCTTTACTCCCGGTGAACCTGTCAATTACGTGCCTCATCCTCCTCCTGGTAGTGTCCCTGATGCTGTTTCGACAATTACTCCTGAGCCAAAGGTCCAACCCATTGTTGATTCTGAAGGAGAAAACTTGGAAGATGAGCCCTTGATATACCACTCATCCCTGAAGGGTAAAGGCAAAGCCATTCCGGAAGATGGGAAGCTCCCTGGTTCAGCGGTCGTAAGGGATGGTGAGATTGCTGTCGACCCATCCGGTAAGAAAGGCGTTGGGACTTTTGCCCACCCTGTTGGGGTTAACGGCGAGGCGCATAATAAGGCATCGACGTCGCTTCATCCTTCTTTGGAGGCCGTACTTATGGGTTGTTGAGTGAAGACGTGCACCTTGAGATACGAGGTGAAGCGGACAGGTTTTTAGGGGAGTCCTTCGAGAGGCAACTCCAATCTTTTTTCAGTGTCACTGCTTTGATAATTTTTACTTTACTTTTTTCTTTGTTTGTTAACAATTCGTCGTCAGCATTAACTTTCTTTCTTTTTGTAATGTAGTTTTTGATAAAGTTTAACGCCGCCGCATGAGATAGAGAGGGTCTACAGTATCGTCATGCTGAGCTCGAGGCCGAGAAAGCTTCATCTGGGGTTAGTGCAGAGATTGCCAAGGAACAGGATATTCTCAGGGAGAGAGTGGGCGATCTTGAGGGTATGATGAGGACGCTTTCTTCTAAGAGAGCGGCTCTTCAGGAAAAGGTTGGTATATTGGAGGATAAGGTAGAGGGCCTCAAGGCTGAAAAGGTGGTTCTCTCCTCCGAGAAAGACAAAGCTGTTGCGAATGCCAATAGTCTTCTTGATGCTGTTGTTGCTGCGCAAGTGGAGGCCGAGGCAAGACTTGTTGAATCGGAGAAACGAATAACAGAGTTAAACAGCGAGGTGGATGCTTTTCGCCTTAACTTAGATGGGGTGAAAATGGAGCTTGAGATTAAAGCGGTTGATCGTTACAAGGTCTCTCCTGCCTTTGACGCCTTCATGCACAAGGAGTTCAGAAATGGCATCAATGAATGTCGTCGGATCGTGGAGGGTCATCTTACTCCTGAGATGCAGAAAACTCCAGATCTTGCTGTTGCTCAGAATAAGGACAAATCCTTGTTAGATCTTAAAAAGGCCAAGAAGATATGGCGGTCTCATTGTTGGCTCTGAAAGTAGGGCTTCATATTCTACGACATTGTTGGTGGCTTTAAAATCGAATCTTAGATCACATTCTACTTCGTCTTGCTCTGGCATTGTGAGGACCACCCCTGCTCCGCTCCCATATGAATTTGAGGATCTATCAACGTGCAATTTCCAAGGGTAAATACTATCCTCCTCTCCGAAATCGGTAAGGGCTGCATCATCGATTATAGGTTCAATGAACTCTGCGATGAAATCGGTGACCGCCTGCCCCTTGATAGCGGCTCGTGATTTAAAGCTTATGTTGAACTCGCCTAACTCAATTGCCCATTTGGTTAGCCTTCCGGAGACTTCTGGCTTTTGCAGTATTTGTTTCAAGGGGCAATTGGTTAATACCACGATTCTGTGTGTTGGAAGTAAGGTCGGAGTTTTCGTACGGCTATGATCAAGGCCAGAGCCACATTTTCAGTGTTGGGATATCTTGTTTCTACGGCGACTAAAGCTTTACTGACATAATATACTGGTTTTTGGCATCCTTCTTCTTCGTGGATGAGGACAAAGCTTGTTACAGTAGTTGTCACTGATAGGTAGACGTATAGAATTTCTCCGAGCAGTGGTTTCGAGAGCATTGGTGCCTAACTGAAGTAGGTCTTTAATTGATGGAAAGCTTGGTCGCATTCTTCAGTCCATTCTATTCCTTTCCCTTTCTTGATGGCTTTGAAAATGGGAGGCACTTATCAATAAATCTAACGATAAATTTGTTGAGAGCAGCTAGGCATCCTATGAGTCGTTGGAATTCTTTAAGTATCTGGGGAGGCTTCATTTTGATAAGAGCATCTATCTTCTCGGGGTTTGCTTCAATTCCACGTTGTGTACTAAGAAGCCTATGAATTTTCCTGAAGACACACCAAATACGCATTTTTAGGATTTAGTTTCATCTCATATTGTCGTAGAACTTCAAACGTTTCTTGCAAGTTATCGGCGTGTTCTTCTGCTATGAGGCTTTTCGTCAACATATTGTTAACATACACTCCATAGTTCACCTTATTTATTTGGCAAACATATGATTGACTAACCTCTGGTAGGTGGCTCCCGCATTTTTTAGACCAAAAGGCATCACTGTGTAGCAATACAGTCCTTGATCTGTGGTGAATATTGTCGTCTCTTCGTCTGGGGTGTGCATTTTGATCTGGTTGTAACCCGAGTAGGCATCCATGTAACTGAAGAGTTCATGTCCAGCTGTAGCGTCCACCAGTTGGTCGATTTTTGGGAGGGGGAAGCCATCTTTTGGGGCAGGCCTTATTCAGGTTAGTGAAGTCTACGCATATCCTCCATTTCCTGTTTTTCGTTTTTACCAACACCACATTTGCGATCCAAGAGGGGTAGTACAATTCTCGGATGGAACCTGCGGTGATGAGTTTTTTAACTTCTTCCTTTATGGCTGAGTTCCTTTTGGGGTTGAAGTAGCACATCTTCTAGATTATTGGTTTCGCGTCACGATGCACCGCCAACCCATGAGAGATGGTGGAAGGATTAATTCCCGGCATATCAACGTGACTCCATGCGAAAACATCTTTGAATTCTTGAAGCAATTTCGTTAGATCCTTTTTAACTCCCGACTTCAGTTTTGCTCTTATCCTGACAACTTTCTTGGGAAAATTTTCATCGAGTACTACATTTTCGGTTGGTTCCACCTCGCCATCACTTTCCCGTGCCGTAGGTTCTAGCGGATCTATGGTGAACTCTTTGGGGACTTCGGTATTTCCCTCTTCTTCCGCCATCTTTGATTGCTATAATTTCTCGGTGATCTGATAAACTTTTGCTTTTCCTTTTCCTTTGAAAGCAGATAGGTTGGTTTGCCTGGCGGTCCTTTGACAGCCATTTATCTCTCCGACTCCGTTCTCTGTGGGGAATTTGACTTTGAGGTAGTAGGTGGCGGTTATTACTTTTGTCTTGTTAAGGAAAGGTCTCCCCAATAGTGCATTATATGGCCAGTTAGGTATGTCCACCACTACGAATTCTAGCAAAACCGTCTTTCTGCAAGGTTTGGTCCCGATTTGTACTAGTAACATCACTGTTCCCCATAGCCTAATTTCTGACCCGCCAAATTCCCAGAGTGGCGTGTCAAACGATTCCAAGTCTTTGCGCTGGAGATCTAGTTGATCGAAAATGGAGAGATGGAG
This sequence comes from Xanthoceras sorbifolium, assembly GCA_003430845.1. Classification (NCBI taxonomy): domain Eukaryota; kingdom Viridiplantae; phylum Streptophyta; class Magnoliopsida; order Sapindales; family Sapindaceae; genus Xanthoceras; species Xanthoceras sorbifolium. Next base: position 16,610,595 of record CM010618.1, read on the forward strand.
GATATCGGCGGAACTCCCATTATCTATCATAATTCTGCGTACATTCTTGTGTGCGATTTGGAGTTCCACAACGATCGCGTCATTTGGTTTGGCGTTTATTCCTAAATTATCTTCTGCAATGAATGAAATGGGGTCCCACCCTTCTCGCAGTCGTTTCTCGCCTCATTGCACTAAGTTCACAGCTGAAAGTTCGTTGCGTTGGGATGCTTCTCGGATTTTTGACTTTCTTTCTCTGTTGCTAGTGCCTGTTCCCGGGCCGCCATGCATGGTCTTAATAGACTAGCTTTCGGGCTCTCTGATCAACTGTCCGGCTTTTTGGGGCTATGGGGGTAACTTTGTCTTGCAGGTCCTCTTAGGCGCTCCTGTCTTTTATCAGTTGATCCCCTCGTTTGCCTTTAAATGTTATCGCTATCCCTCCTCACTACAAACTCCTTCAAATGTCCATCTCTGATCAGGTTTTCGATGTGGTCTTTGAGTTAGAAATATTTAGAGGTGTTGTGGCCATGATCACGGTGGAAACGATAGTATTTATCCTTATCTCATTTTTGGAGTGCCGATGTTATTTTTCCAGGCCAGGTTACTATCCCTTTGTTTTGTGCGACTGACAGTATCTCTTCCTGTCCTCGCGTCAAGGGCGTATATTGATCAAATCTTCCTTCTGGCCTCCTCATTTCTAGCTGCTGGTTTCTGACTTCTCGGCGATCATCTCTAGGGCCTTTTCCTTTGAAATGGTCATTATTCTCTTTGTTGGGATAACATTTTTGGCGTTCCGGTTCGTTAGGTTGTCCTCCATGTATCAGATTGCTGCCTTGGGCGATCTCTTCTTCTTCAGCACGAGCGTAGTCAGCGGCTGTTTCTACCATTTCTGGGTAGGTTTTCGGTCGTTGTTTTCTCAAATAGAAGGAAAATGCTTCGCTTTGCAGCCCGTTGGTGAATATGTTTATAGCGGCGGCGTCGTTGAAATCTTCTACGTGAACTGCTTCTCGGTTGAAGCGGGATAGGTAGGTCCTGATGGATTCTTCTTTCCCTTGTTTAACTAAAGATAGATGAGATAGAGACTTCTTTCGCTAAACGCTTCCCTGAATTGCCGGGAGAATGCGCGACCAAATTGTTCAGAACTATCGATGCTTAGTGGAGGGAGCTGTCGAAACCAACTTTCAGCGAGATCCCTGAAGGTGATTGGAAAAGCTTGGCATAGCAGTCGATCGTCCCTAGTCTAGGTACCTACAAGGGTGGTGAAGCGGGATATGTGTTCGACTGGGTCTCTGTCTTCCTTATATTCAATGACATTTGGCATTTTAAAGCTTTTCGAAATCCTCTTTGCCAATACTCTGTCAGTGATTTTGCTTGTCGCCGCTCCGGAGCAATCGGCTGGATCTTTGGAGCAGGGTCCTTTTCGATGGACTTGCTCGAGTCCTTCCTTCAGTTGCTGAATTTCCCTTCGCATAGACTCTCTCTCGTCGGTCGATGTTTCGCTAGGGCTCTCATGGTGACTTCCCAACATGTTCATTGAGCTCTCATTAGTTTTGCCATTGTCTGATCGTCATTCTATCTTGGTTGGCTTCACTTTCGAGATAGAGATGCGCTTCCTCTTGCTTTCCCTGCAGCGTTTCCTTTGGTGTGGTCTCAAGTCTCCTTTCGTTGGTGAACTGCCCGTGCTTTGAGAGGAAGATTCACTTGTGAATGGTGCTGGAAGGGGTAGTATCTCCTTCCCCTTGGCACTGCTGCGTTTCTTAGTGTTTCCATCGCTAGATCCCGCATTTCCTCCTCCAAGGAGGGTGAGTTTGCTACCCACTATTTCCATCAGTTTTTGGAGGTGATATTTTTCTTGGTAGATATCGCTGTGGATGGAGTTACAGGAGGAGGTTGGAACGCTGTAGGCACTCTTTGGGTATGATGAACCCAATGGGGGTCTGCTTTTTCGGAGACAAAGGGTTCTCCTGGGTATCGTCTGCTGGGGGTTACGTTCATTTCCTGGGTTGATAGAATCCATGACAAGGTTTCCTCGAGGAATATGATCAGCCCTCTTTCTAGCGCCAAATTGTTGACGGTGAAAAATCATTTCTTCAGTCAACGTGAGTCAACTATGCCACGTAAAGCGGTTTACTAGTTTAGTCGAGTGAGTTGTGCGAGATTATCTGGGATAATCTTGTAAAAGGAGTTTTCAGCAAGATACATAGACTTCTCAGAGTAAATCTCTATGATTCGCTACCTGTCAAGGAAGAGAATATTGTGAGAGGTGCCGGACTTAAGCCGGCAATCAACCTCCGACGATTAAGTCAGTTATCTCTTCAAAATAAAAGAGAGAAAAAATTCAAAGTTCTTCTAGGGTTGCCCTAAATATTAATAGCTTACCTACTCCTTTGTTAATGTCTTTATTTATATCCTGGACGTTCTTCACCTTGTTGGGAATGTTAAGATCTCCTTTCAGGAGGGGCTCAGGAAATCGTCTCCTTAAACATGTAATTCCTGACTTCCTGTAGAAGATTGCCTGGTTGAGATAAGAATGGTAAAATAAACAGTAACCTGTGCTGTCTAGGCCTTTAATTCGTTTGCTGCCTGTGATGACAGGTTTTTGACATCGACTGTGCTTGTAACAAATGTCAGACTGGTGCGCTGCAGTGTCCAGGTTCGGACCTGGCGCGTTGACTGTGTTCTTGTTGTACGTTTGAGGCTTCTTCGGGAAGATATTATTGTCGCATGAATAGTCTCACAGTAAGCTGAAATGTTCCTGCGACCTCTATAGCTAAACGACGCAGTTTTAAGGGACATTGGAAGTGGATCCTCCTTTTGTTTTTTCTCTGTGGTTGGCTGCTGAGGTGGCAGCTCCTTAAAAGATTTTACCTATAACACAATCTTTTTTCGAAGCATTAATTTTTGAATATTTTCTTTTATGGCTCGCGTGGTCCTTAACTTTTTAAAAATCCATCATTTTAATCATTCTGACCAAATTTTTAACAATCAAACATGACAGAATATACATATTGATCATTTTACTCTTAGCTTTAAATTGTTAAGTTATAAATACGATTTTACCCTTTATTTTTTAAAATTTAACAAATCAACCTTAACATTTACATCCAATAAGAATGAAACATGTGCCAACAAAATAAAATCAAAATTATAAAATACATATATTTTATAAGAAAAGTCCTTAAATATTAAAAATAAATTAATTAATTAGTACCAAAATTAAAAACCTTTAAAAAATAAAAAAAATCAGTACAATAATAACTAATTTATGAAATTTAATAATTTAAAAGAACACTTCAAATTAATATTAAAATATAAAAAATAAATTATATATATAAATAAATTATAATAAATTAAAAAATTATTCAAGTAATAAAAAAAATTTAAAACTATTTTTTAAAAATATCAAGAGAAAAATTATAACATTTTAATTATTATTTTTAAAAATAATTTTATTTTTAATTATTTTTTAAAATTATTTTTTTATTATTTTTTTAATTGTTATTATTTAATTTTTAGAATTTAATTTTTATTTAATTTTTTATTTATTTTTTAAGACAAATTACAGACAACCAATCCTAGGTTTGCTCTTTTACAGACGGAAATAACTTTATAAAAAATTGATAGTGAACCCCTTTTCCATTACCATTGACCGTTGACCATTTTAAAAGTGCAAAAAGATCAAAATACCGTTAATTAAAAAATTAAAAATTAAAACAAAATTGAAATAAAAGGGACAAATTACAGCCAACCTACCTGAAATTTAGCTTTTTACAGGCAGAATCAACTTATTGAAAAACTAACAGTTAACTACCTTACCATTAGCGTTGACTGTTAAAGATGGTCGTTGAACTTTTCAAAAGTGTAAAAGAACTAAAATATCCCTAATTAAAAAATAAAAAATAAAAAAGGCTAAAATAAAAAAAATAAAAAAGAATCTATATCTCCACCATCCACCCACCATCCAAGTGGATAATTAAGTATAAATTAAAAAATAATTAAAAAACATTTAAGATTAAAAAAAAAGAAAAACCAGAATCTATTAGAGATCAATGAAGATTCTCCATGGGCCTCCCCTTCGTCATGCAACAAAAGTCATCACATCTAAGGAGGCGAAGAGCCTCCTCTTACGATGAAGGGGAGGCTCTTCCCCTACCCTTCGTCACACCAGGTTGAACTAATGGAGGCTCTTTGCTTCCCTTAGTTTGCTGATGTCCATGTAATTTATCCTATTTCTTAACCCTAGTTTTTATTTTTTGTATCTAAAGACTGAAATACCCTATATCATTAAATTTGACTAATTGTTGACTAATATAAGGACTAAATTGATGGATTTTTAAAAAGTTAAGGACCACGTAAATTAAAAAAGAAAATATCGATTAAAAAGAAATAATTCAAAAAATATTGGGGACTAAAAATGATATTTTGTCCATAAAAATATGAATAATATCTATATAAAAATAAGGTACATTAAGTGATCAAATCAAATACTCCGCTGAATTTCGGTATAATATATTTGAAACTAATCAAACTTTTATTTAAATGTCTAACATATATATATATATATATATATATATATATATATATATATATAAAGTAAAACCTCCATGTGCTCGTAATATTGGGACCAAACTAATTTTATTAATATGAGGAGATTATAACTTAATAGAGTTGTAGTTATGAAAATTATTAATTTTAATAAGAAGGTGTTCCTACTGGCGAGTTATTACACACCCGTAAATACAAAAATATGATAACAACTCTAAAGAATAAGTCATTGTCCTAACAACTTTAGAAAAATATTTTAATCTATCTTAAACTTTTAACATAACATAACATATATTTTTACAATATACAAATAATTATTAATATATGGAGACAAATTTCTTAAGAAGTAATCTAGAAAAAGAATAACTTATTACAATGTGGTGTTTATTATTATTTATAATTTGTTCAAATTAAAATTAAAATTTTTTATGACTATATGAAAATTATTTTTTATAATATATATTTATTATGCTTGTGCCGCTCGATATCTATCAATCTTGTATGCCAATAAACAGGTATCATTGATTTGCTTCTTTTTTTTATTTGGTATCATTATTTTGCTTCAAAAAATCAATAAAGCTCAAGTATTAGTGTGTTACTTCGTGTATATATATAAGAATATAATAAAGGTAAAGTTAATGGTCCTCCTTGTTGCAAAAAAACATTGCATTTACAATTTTATACTGTACCTAAGTACATTCTTTTCTTGATTAATTTGTGTGTCTGTGTGGTGATTATTGGTCAGATTAAATCAAGTCAAGTTTCAATAGGGTTGTGGCTTGTAGTGTGTATCTGAATGAGTCCTTTATAAATAGGTTTATCAAGTTGAATTATATTTCAACAATAAAAAAACAAGAAAAAATATAATGTATGGGCAAAATATCAAAAATAAAAGACTTCAACGAAACCAAAAATAAATAAAAGGTCGAAAGACTATCTCGATTAAATAAGATTATTATTCCGCTGTCTTTCAATATTTATTTTGATTTTCCTACAAGTGGTATCAAAAATTTAATTTTTCAATCTTATAATTTTCCTACAACTGCCTACTAGGGAGTTGCTATTTTAATTTGCTGTAATTAATTACTTAGTCTATGTTTTGCTTAAGTAAACTTAATATTTAGCAAAACAATTACCTTTTATATTGATTGAAAAGTAACAGAGGGCACAATAGAAAAGTAACAGAGGGCATGATCAGCAGTTAAGTGTTGTGCGGAAGCGTCGGCTTAGTAACGACAAATTGACGGCAACTCAAACAGTAGAGAAATAATAAACAAATAATGGACACAAGGTATTTACGTGGTTCGGTCTTGAGACCTACATCCACGGACGAAGACAGGAGAATAAGTTTTACTAACAAAACAAAGTATACAAATTTTGAGTAAAAACTCTCAAACACCCAAAGTCTCAATACACCCAATAGATACTCTCACACTAGAGTAACTCCTAATGGCCTCAAGATCACAAGCTCACTTTTCTCTCAAATGAATTCTCTCAAATTGAGGAATTCTCAAATTGCTTGGATTGACTTCAAATGAAGGGAAGGAGGGTATTTATAGGAAATTTTTGGTTACTATTCACGTCACTATGAACGTTACTGCTCACACATACGGTACTGTTGATATTTTGAGCCCAACACTATTCGAGCCACAAAATCCAACAAACCACCCCTTGGTGAGAATTCCGTGACAATTCTTTGTCCCTTCTCCACTTTGTCTTCATTTCAATATTCTTCCAACTTTGTCTTCATCAAACCCGAAGGTGTTCAAATTCGCAGGATGTTGATCAAGTCCAAACAATGCCTGAACTTGATCGTTGTTACCGCATTGGTCATCATATTTGCAAGATTCTCCGCAGTGCCAATTTTCTGAAGAAATATATTTCCTTCATCAATAATATCCCGCACAAAATGAAACCGAACGTCGATATGTTTTGTACGTGCATGATAGACTTGGTTTTTTGCTAGGTGAATAGCACTTTGACTGTCACAATACACATTAATGTGCTCCTGTAAACATCCCAAATCTTCAAGCAACCCTTGTAACCATATAGCTTCCTTAACTGCCTCTGATACTGCCATGTACTCTGCCTCTGTAGTAGACAGTGCAACTGTAGACTGTAAATGTAATACACCCTCCCAATAGTTGTACTGTACACGTACATGTATTGTGATATATCTTTTCAAAATTGATTGTACGGTACTATAATGGAGTTTATTGGACGATTAGTACGATTTCGTAAAGTATATACGAAATCTAATTATACGTTTCGAAATTTCTAGTAAGGATTTTTCATAAATTAGATGTTAAAAGTATTAAGGATATCAGAGACTCGGAAAATATCTGGAATGATTTCAGATGATTAATAAAGTATATAAGAAATTTAAATTATATGTTTTGAAGAACATAGTGTAACATCCCGGATTTCGGGTGATGAATTTTTGATATATATGAAATATGTGAAAAATAAATTTTTACTATTTGAGGGGGTGTAAATGTAATTAAATGTAAAAAATGGAAAAAATGGAAAATGGAATAGTGAAAAATTATTTTATGATTTCCAGCGGACCGGATTGAATAGTGAAAAATGGAAAAAAAAATGAAATGAAAAATTGAAAAACTGAACCAGAGAGCATCGCGACCTGGTCACCGCGACCACAGGTCGCGATGGCTTGCTCACGATGAAAATGGCAAAACCTGGCAGTGAGCAACGCGACCAGCCACCGCGACCACAGGTCGCGATGGACTGCTCGCGATGAAATTGTCAAAAACGGGCAGAGAGCAGCGCGACCACTCGCGCGACCAAGGCGCGCTCGCGAGGAAGGCGGTGCGCGCACTCCAGTGAGCATCGCGACCTGGTGCCGCGACCACAGGTCGCGACGGCGGTCGCGGTAGCGACAAAAATATAAAAAAATTTTTGGCTTCTCGCGGAAGCCACAGAAAAATAGAAAGAAAGAGACAGACCGAGAGAGAGAAAAAGAAAAGAAAAGAAAAGAAGAGGAAGAAGAGAAGGAGAAGAGAAAGAAAAGGGAAGAAAAGAAAGAAGAAGAAGAAGAAAGAGAGAGAAGAGAAAAGGAAGTGTAGGAGGAAAGGAAAAGGGAAAGAAATCGTGGAACCGCGATTTGTCGAACGGAAACACGGATTCCAAGTAGGTGTACTCTCGTTTTCGAACCCGTTACGAGAAATATTTCGATTACGTGTTCGTTTGAGTTTATCGTGTTTGTTTCTCGTTTTCGATTTTGTTTAAAGTTTTTGTTTTGATTTTTCCTAAGTAAAGTGTCTATTTTATATGTATTTGCTGCATCTATGGTTGATCTTGGAACACGTTGATGTTAGATCGCATCTTGGTTTTCTTTCGATTTCGTAGATTCCGTAAATAATACATGATTTATATTTTTGTATGATTATTGTTGATTTTGGACTGATTTGTGATAAATCGTATTTCAATTTCGATTTCGAATATTTTGACTGTTATGATTTGTAATATATTGTGATTTCTTGAAAATTTATTTATTGTAACGGCCCTAGGATACTTAGACATAGAAACGGATATAGGAGGTTGGTATACCAGCTGGGTTTTACTGAGCAGTACTGCGCCGTTATTATTGTGTGATTGTTGTTGCGGGGCAATCTCGGACAATCACACCGATTTTAGTGATCGTTGTTGCGGGGCAATCTCGGACGATCACAATGATACTAGCGATTGTTGTTGCGGGGCAATCTCGGACAATCGCGATGATATTAGTGATTGTTGTTGCGGGGCAATCTCGGACAATCACGTGATATCAGTGACTGTTGTTGCGGGGCAACCCCGGACGTCACATTGACCCATATTCCAGTCCTAGAATGTTTAGTATTCTAGTGGGCCAGAATTGATTGAAATTCAAAAGTGAAACGAACATTATTGACTTCATTATTGAAATTAAAGTAATTGGAATTGTTTAATGTTTTGATTTTCGAAATTTAATTGTTTTGAAATGCAATAGAAATGGAATTGTTTTGAAATATTTATATTGTGATTTATTTAATTGAATTTTTAGTACACCTACTAAGCTTTATGCTTAGCGCGTTAGTTTGTTTCTAACGCGTAGGTACCAGGAATCCAGAGGAGGCTAGAGACTGAAGGAAGAGCAAGTTGCAGACCGAGTCACAGGATTTACACAGTTGGGTAGCTATATTTATGATATGTGTATATATATTCTGAAAGCATGCATATACAGGGAATTTGTAAATACGTTTTGTAAAATGTTTTGTAATTAATTAGTTTATGATTTATGTCTTTTATTATTAAAACTGTTGTAAATATTAAGGTCTGTTTGTTTTATTTTATAAATTGTGATTGATAAGTCGCACTAAACGGCAGAGTGCGCAACTGTTTGAAATTGTATAGAAGTGTTTGTGAAAAAATGTGAATTTTGAATTGAATTGTGTGAAAACAGGTTTTTGGAAAGTCCGAAAAACAAACGGCACTCTGCCGAATTTTCGTAAAAAGTTTAATTATTGTTTTTATGGGCTCACTTGAAAAGGATTTCTAAACTGATTTATGGGCTCACAACGATTTTAAAATGTAAAATAAAGTTTTGAAAGAATTTGAAAGTACGGGTAGCGCTTCCCGGGTCGGTCCGGCCGGGTCGGGTCGGGGGGTGCTACACATAGTGAAAATTTCTATAAATTGGAGTATTAAGAATATTTATTGGAAGTCAAAATATATTTTTACGATATGAGATTGTGATTTAATTAATTGATGGAAAAGTAAATTGAAATAGATTTTTGTGGAAAAGAGTTAAGGGATTGTTATGGATTAAATTGACAATTAAAGTGCCATTGGACAAATGTATGCAATTAGTTTTCAATTTCTGGTTACATTATGATTTTAAAATGAAAAGGGACAAATTGTAATTAGTGATAAGTAATATAAAATAAAATAAAATAATATATATATATATATATATATATATATATACACCCGGCCTTTCTCTTCTTCTTCTTCTTTTTCTTTTTTCATTTCTTTTCTCCACCGCCTCTCTTCCTCTGTTTTTGTTTTCATTTTTCTAGTTCCTTTCTTCATTTGCTGATTACATTTATATATATGTATATATACATATATACATATATATATATATATATATATATATATACATATATATAAATGTAATCAGCAAATGAAGAAAGGAACTAGAAAAATGAAAACAAAAACAGAGGAAGAGAGGCGGTGGAGAAAAGAAATGAAAAAAGAAAAAGAAGAAGAAGAAGAGAAAGGCCGGTCGAAGGAGAAGAAAGCGAAAAAGAAGAAGGGCAGCAGTGAAGGAGAAGAAGAAGAAGGGAGGAAGCAGTCCGGCCATGGAGGAAGAGAGAAGAAAAGAAGAAGAAGCTACGGGAGAAGGGAGAGAGCAGCGGGAGAAGAAAGAAAGAAGAAAGGGAAGAGAGAGAGATAGAGCTATCAGCAGTGGGAGAAAAAGAGAGGAAGAAGAAAAAGAGGAAGAGCAGAAACTTTGTAGAAAAATGGAGAAGAAGAGTTGCAGAAACCGTGAGAAGAAGAAGGAAAAGAAAAGAAAAAAAGAAAAAGAAAAGAGAAAAAGAAAGAAGAGGAAAACCAAGTCGATTTTGGGTAAACTTGATGAAGTTTGATGAAATTAAAATTGTGTTGTAAAGTTAGTAGTTGACAATTGATGAAATTGAATTGATTTTTGAGATTGATTGAGTTTGATTTGTTATTGAAATTAATTGTTGAATATAAAGTAAAATGGATTGATGGGTTTTGTGATTTTAGTGTTTGATTTGAGTATTTGGCAGTGTTTTATTTGAAATTAGTTTAATTGGAGTTGATTGAAATAAAAATCGAGAAAATTAGTAAGTTCAATTTTGGGGATTTTAGGATTTCAAGTTCAAATTAGTTAAATTGATATATTAATTGAGTAATTGAAGTGTTTTTGAGTTAATTTGTAGCTTGAATTTAAAATCGTTAAGTAAGAAATCAAAATGATTCTTAAATTAGTGAACTTGTAATATAGGATTTATATGATGTTGTGTTTGGAATGAAATTAAATCATTAGTTTTGAGAATTTTTGAAATTGAAGTTATAATTAGTTTAATTGAGTTTAATGAAATTAAATTTGATGATGTTAAGTGAAAGAAATTCATTTACATGAAATTGAGGAAGATTAGAATGAAAATTTGTGTAGAAATCGAATGTTGATCGTGTAAAGATTTCAATTTATAGGTAATTAAGTATTAGAAATTGTTATTGTATGATTTTGATATAAATTGGTGCTTAAAAAGTAAAGTAAATATGTTAAGTTGTGACGAATGAGATTCAATTTAAGAGAAAGTGCTTGATTTAAGGAATATATAATTTTAGAGACACGATTTTCAACAAATTAAATGTAATTGATTTTATGAGAATAGAAGAAATTGAAAAATAAAGTGTTAAATGTGTTAATTGAGTTTTTATATTAGTTGTTGTATTTATATTAATGATTTATTTAGAAATATATTACTTTAGGGAGAAATTTCTGTAGTATGGGAGAAAAAGAAATGTTATGGAGGGTTAAGGAATGCAATGAGGCGAAGGAATCAGAGTACCAAGCCTTAAGAGAACCAGAAATCTGTGAGTGTTAAAGTATTTTTTTTTTTTTTATATATATAAATGAATGTTATCAAGTTTTTATTTTATTTAAGAAGTTTTATTTTAGTGATATGTTTTATGTTAAGTTTAGCAAGTTAATATTTTCATTCAAGTTAGTGCAAAATCAGATTTTCAGTTGAATTATATTTAGTTTATTTTCTTTAAGTTTGATTTAGTATTTTGTGATTTTGTATATAATTGTTGATTTAAATGTATTTGGTTAAAGTAATTATTATATCTCAGAAATTTAAATTTTATATTCATTTAATAAATATTATATATATATATATATATATATATATATATATATATTCTATGGTTTTTGATTAAAAGCTAGTTTTCAAAATAAAGAAAACAGTTTTCAAACCCATGGATTACCCTTCAGATTCAGATCAGATCAGTTATCAGCAGTTAGACCCGGCCGGTACATCTCAATTGTGTGTGGCAAATTTAGGGGGGACAGTCCGCTAACTCCAAGGGGGTTGAGTTTGTCGAGTTCGACAGTCGCCCACATATTGGGATGTTGTCTCTCTATATGATGCGACGCAGCATTCCGCACATAGACAGTGAGATGTCTTTTATCAGATGTCACGTTGAGCGCATCAGTTAGTCGCCTCGTGACTTATATCAGATGTCACAGTGGACGGCGCAGTTAGTCGCCCTGTGACCCACTCATATGGTACGGCGCAGTTAGTCGACCTATGAGTTCAGTTCAGCTTAGGGGTCCATTGGGAGTTTTTAAATACAGAAGCCAAGCCAGAAATGCTTTACAGATTTTCAGTATAGAGCATTAAAGTTACAGAAATAATTCAGTATATGCTTTAGTATTTATTAAAGAGTTTTTGTACATTAGGCTTGACTAGATTTTCAGAAAACAAACAGATTTTAGCACAGTGTTCAGAAAACAGATTATTACAGATTTCAGTACATTATTTTCAGAAGACAGAATAAATTTTCAGAAAAGTTTATTATCAGAAAAGTATTTTATCAGAAGAATATTATCATAAAACTATGTTATTAGAAAAGTTTTATCAGAGAAGTTTTATTAGAAAAGCATTTTCAATAAAGTATATTATTTTGGTTTTTTTTTTCAGTTTTAAGAAAAGTATATTATCTTAATAATTCAGTTTTTCAGAAAACATATTATTTCAGTATTTCAGTTTTCAGAAAAGAATATCAGGTTAGTTTTCAGTTTTCGGAAATAGAAAAGATATAACTTCAGCTTTTCAAATTTTAATAAAGTGAAAGTATATGTATATATTCTTATTTTTCCAGTTTTTCAGAATTTGATTTCAGAATGGTTTTCTGTATAAATTTCAGAACAATTTCCAAAAAATAGATTTCAGTATAGCTTTGTGAGAAAGATTTTAATATATACTTCATAATAGCTTTTATAAAAGAGATTTCAATATAGTTTTAATTAATTAAATTTCAGTTCAATTTTCAAAGAAACAGAAAAAGTTTTATTATTTAGTTATTTACTTACTACAGTTTTCAGAAAGTAGTAAAAGATTTATTATTTTGGAATTGCAATACGTTAATTCCAGTAAACAGAATTTAGTACTGTGTTCAGTAAATATAAAAGTTTTATTAGTTTCATTTCCATATTTTCAACAATTCTTTTCAGATTTCAGGAAGTTATTAGAAAAAGGATTGAAGTTTATTTAGAAATTAATATCACTCACTGAGCTCCTTTAGCTCATTATAGTTTTATGTTTTTAAACCAACCTCCTAGGTACAGGTACAGGTGCAAACATTGCAGGGATGCCAAAGACTAGCGGGACTAGTCAGAGGATGCTGTGATTGTTTTATAAACATATATAATGTTTTAAATTGTTAAGTTTATATTTTAATATTGTTTTAAGTGTATAAGTATTTTATTTAAAGATTTGATTTATTTATCTTTGATAATTGTTAATTTTGATATTTAAACTGTTTGAGTTGTGGTTTGTGGAGATGGACCAGAGGTCCACAGTATTTGAGAATTTAAAGATTATAGAAATGTTTAAGTTTTTATGCAAGTCTCCAAGATTTGGTAATCTCAGAAAAATAGAGGAGATTCTGCCAAAATTTTTATAAAATAGTTTTGTATAAAAAAAAAAAATTCCTACTCAGATTTTCAAGTTAAGAAACTGCTTAGCTTCACGAAAGCCTTTCAGCGGGGCAAGTCTCGACTGGAAAGCTACCGTGGAGTGCCGGCAGGCTACCTAATGGGAGATAGTATATTAGGGGCTTGTCAGTAAAGTAGACTTCCAACTTACTGGATCTTTTGCAAGAGTAACTACATAACTAGTAGTTGATCGACGTTTATCCAAATCTCTGGCGTAGTCAGAATCAACATAGCCGATAACACATTGACCATCATCATCACCCCGCTGAAATACCAAACCAACATCTACGGTACCCATGATATACCGTAAAATCCATTTCACAGCTTGCCAATGTCCTTTTACCAGGATCATGCATATACCTGCTTACCACACTAACTGCTTGTGAAATATTTGGCCTTGTACACACCATCGCATACATCAAGCTACCCACTGCATTGGAGTACGGGACTTGTAGCATGTACTCTCATTCTGCATCTGGTTTAGGAGAGAAAACTGCACTAGGCTTGAAATGAGAGGCAAGTGGAGTGCTTACAGGTTTTGAGTTTTCTGTCATACTAAAACGTTGTAGCACCTTCTTCAAATATTGTTTTTGAGACAAACTAACCTTGCCTTTCATTCTATCTCTAAATATCTCCATGCTTAAGATCTTCTTGGCTTCACCGAGATCCTTCATCTCGAACTCTTGATTTAACTGGTTTTTCAAGAATTCAATATGTTGTTTAGTTTTCGAAGCGATTAGCATATCATCAACATATAAGAGCAAATATATAAAGGATCCATCTTGTAGCTTGCGAAAATACACACAATGGTCAAATTTATTGCATGTGTACCTTTGTTCCATCATAAACCGATCAAATCGCTTGTACCACTGCCTTGGAGATTGTTTTAATCCATAAAGTGATTTTCTCAGTCTATAGACCCAATTTTCTTTTCCAACAACTCTAAATCCCTCTGGCTGAGTCATATAGATTTCCTCCTCCAAATCACCATGTAAGAATGCAGTTTTCACATCAAGTTGAACTAGTTCGAGATCATATTGCGCCACCAAAGCTAGCAGAATTCGAATTGAGGAATGTTTCACGACTGGAGAAAATACCTCATTGTAGTCAACACCTTCCTTTTGAGCATAGCCTTTAGCCACCAATCTAGCTTTGAAACGAATAGCATTCTTGTTAGGAAATCTTTCCTTCTTTTCATATACCCATTTACACCCAATTGCTTTCTTACCCTGAGGCAAGCGAGCAAGTTCCCATGTTTTATTCTTCAACAGGGACTGCATTTCTTCATCCATTGCTTGCTTCCACCATTCACATTCTGAACTTCTTGCTGCCTCACCATAAGTAGAAGGTACATCATCATCTACAATTGGAAGTGCATAGGCCACCATATTAGCAAATCGAGCAGGCTTTCGAATTTCTCTTCGTGACCTTCTAACTGCAATCAAATCTTGTTGCTGCGGAGGCTCTTGGGTTGGAACCTCTTCTTCTATATTACTTTCTTCTGTCACCTGAGTATCATTATCTATCTCAGTGACATTAGCTGGGTCAATTGAAGTTGTCTCAAACTCCACCTGCTGCGAAGTACTATTAGCCTATTCTTGAGAATCTTTTTGCTTCAACATAGTAGATTCATCAAAAGTCACATCCCTACTCAGAATTATTTTTCTCGAATTTGGACACCAAAGTCGGTATCCTTTCACGCTAGTAGTTAGACCCATGTACAATGCTTTCTTAGCTCTTGGATCTAACTTTGATTCCTTTACATGAAAATAGGCTGTCGAACCAAAGACATGTAAAGAATCATAATCATTTGCAGGTTTTCCAGACCATACCTCCATAGGGGTTTTGCCTTCAATCGCAGCCGATGGCAAACGGTTAATAAGTTGACACACATATGTAACTGCCTCAGCCCAAAATTCCTTACCCAACCTAGCATTGGACAACATACACCGAACCTTCTCCAGCAAAGTCCGGTTCATGCATTCTGCCACCCCATTATGTCGTGATGTATTTCTAATAGTGAAGTGTCGAACAATACCCTCATCGTGACATACTTGCAAAATTGGATTATTCTTATATTCACCTCCATTATCCGTTCTGAGTCACTTGATTTTTCTGCCAGTATGAGTTTCAACCATCTTTTTCCATTTAAGGGAGATATTTAGAACTTCACTTTTATTTTTCATCACATACACTCACACTCGTCTAGAGAAGTCATCCACGAATGTGACAAAATAATGCATACCTCCTAAAGAAGCTACTTTGGTAGGACCCCAAACATCAGAGTGAACATAATCAAGAATCCCTTCAGTCCAGTGAATAGCGGACTCAAACTTCACTCTCGTCTGCTTTCCAAATACACAATGTTCACAAAAACCCAGTTTGTAGGTTTTTGCTCCTTTCAACAAGCCTTGCTTTATCAATCTGCAAAGGTTTTTCACCAGCATGTACCAACCGTATATGCCACAACTTGGTAGCTTCTGAATCTACATCCTTTTCGGATACTGAAGCTACTGATCCAATAACTGTACTTCCTTGAAAATAGTACAAGTTATTTCTTCTAACACCTTTCATCACCACAAGTGTGCCTGAAGCAATCTTTAGAAATCCATTTCTCATCGTGATAGTGAGACCTTGGATTCTAAAGATCCCAATGAGATAAGATTTTTCTTCAAACTCGGTACATACCAAACTTCTGTCAAGACTTTGATTGATCCGTTATGATTTTTCAATTGGATTGAACCTATCCTGATTGTTTTACATGTATTATTATTGCCCACATAAACAACTCCACCAACCAGCTCCTTGAAGCTAGAAAACCACTCTTTATTTGGACACATATGATAAGTGCAACCTTAATCCAGTATCCACTCATCAGAGTGATCTGACAAAGACGAACTGATCAAAGCAAAATCTAACTTAATATCTCCATGGTCCGCTACACAAGCATCAGAAGAAGTCTGCCTTTCTCGTGGCAAAAGGCGCATTCATCTTTGGCATATCTCGATCTCGATTGAGATCTGCCTTTTCTTTCCGGTTTGTGGCTAAGTGACCGACCTCTTGCTGTTAATGCTTCTGCCGATGTGTCTCTGTGATCCTTTTTATCTCTCTTTCGGGTTTCACAGTTGTACAATGCAGAACATACAATATCAAATGATATATTATCCTTCCCATGAATCAAAGTGGTCCTGAGATGATCATATTCATTGGGAAGAGAATTTATCAGCAGTAAAGCCTTGTCCTCATCTTTAAAATGTTCATCCAAATTCAACAGATCTACCAATATCTTGTTGAATGCATTTATATGATCGTTGATGGACATGCCTAGTGCATACATAAACCGATAGAGTTTCTTCTTCAAATAGAGCCGGTTTTCAAGGCTTTTTGTCATGTACTTATCCTCCAGTGTCTTCCATAATTTATTTGCTGATGTCTCTTTCATAACCGAATATTTCTGATCTTTAGCGAGACATAAACGGATCATACCGTATGCCTGACAGTTGATCTTCTCCCCTTTTTTTTCATCCATCGTGTTTGATTTTTCATCAAGAACTAGATCCAGTCCTTGCTGATATAAGAGGTCAAATACCTTACACTGCCACATACCAAAATTATTGGTACCATCAAATTTCTCTACTTCAAATTTTGCATTTGTCACTGTCGTCCTAGTTGATGAAGATTCTGCCATCTTTCTTTCAGCTACTAAACCCAAAAATACAACAGTACTATATTTAAGAATAGTACCCGTATATTAGAATAGTGAACGTAGTCGTAAATAGTACACCAGGAAAGTTCCCAAGAAAGAAAGGTGGGTCACAACGGACACCCTTAAATACTAAGTCTTTCCTTAGCCAGACCTTTCCTAGACATGCACTTTCCACACTACCATACTTACTTCCAGCAACCACAAATTCAGTAAACTCAAGAACAATTCTTTTCTGATGTGGAAGATCAGATAATACTGCAACCACAGAGCATACTAAGAATTTCCTAGAGAATCTGACACCTTAACAGCTTGGACTACAACCAAAGCTCTGATACCAATTATTGTGCAGAAGCGTCGGTTTAGTAGCGACAAATTGACGGCAACTCAAACAGTAGATAAATAATAAACAAATAATGGACATAAGGTATTTACGTGGTTCGGACTTGAGACCTACATCCACAGACGAAGACATGAGAATAAGTTTTACTAACAAAACAAAGTATTTACACCCAAAGCCCCAATACACCCAATAGATACTCTCACACTAGAGTAACTCCTAATGGCTTTCAAGATCACAAGCTCACTTTTCTCTCAAATGAATTCTCTCAAATTGAGGAATTCTCAAATTGCTTGGATTGATTTCAAATGAAGGGAAGGAGGGTATTTATAGGAAATTTCTGGTTACTATTCACGTAACTATGGACATTACTGCTCACACATACGGTACTGTTGATATTTTGAGCCCAACACTATTCGAGCCACAAAATCCAACAAACCACCCCTTGGCGAGAATTTCGTGACAATTTTTTGTCCCTTCTCCACTTTGTCTTCATTTCAATATTCTTCCAACTTTGTCTTCGTCAAACTCGAAGGTGTTCAAATTCGCAGGATGTTGATCAAGTCCAAACAATGCCTAAACTTGATCATTGTTACCGCATTGGTCATCATATTTGCAAGATTCTCCGCAGTCCCAATTTTCTGAAGAAATATATTTCCTTCATCAATAATATCCCGCACAAAATGAAACCGAACGTCGATATGTTTTGTACGTGCATGATAGACTTGGTTTTTTGCTAGGTGAATAGCACTTTGACTGTCACAATACACATTAATGTGCTCCTGTAAACATCCCAAATCTTCAAGTAACCCTTGTAACCATATAGCTTCCTTAACTGCCTTTGATACTGCCATGTACTCTGCCTCTGTAGTAGACAGTGCAACTGTAGACTGTAAATGTAATACACCCTCCCAATAGTTATACTGTACACGTACATGTATTGTGATATATCTTTTCAAAATTGATTGTACGGTACTATAATGGAGTTTATTGGACGATTAGTACGATTTCGTAAAGTATATACGAAATCTAATTATACGTTTCGAAATTTCTAGTAAGGATTTTTCATAAATTAGATGTTAAAAGTATTAAGGATATCAGAGACTCGGAAAATATCTGGAATGATTTCAGATGATTAATAAAGTATATAAGAAATTTAAATTATAAGTTTTGAAGAACATAGTGAAAATTTCTATAAATTGGAGTATTAAGAATATTTATTGGAAGTCAAAATATATTTTTACGATATGAGATTGTGATTTAATTAATTGATGGAAAAGTAAATTGAAATAGATTTTTGTGGAAAAGAGTTAAGGGATTGTTATGGATTAAATTGACAATTAAAGTGTCATTAGATAAATGTATGCAATTAGTTTTCAATTTGTGGTTACATTATGATTTTAAAATAAAAAGGGACAAATTGTAATTAGAGATAAGTAATATAATATAAAATAAAATAAAATAATATATATATATATATATATATATATATATATATATATATATAAATGTAATCAGCAAATGAAGAAAGGAACCAGAAAAATGAAAACAAAAACAGAGGAAGAGAGGCGGTGGAGAAAAGAAAAGAAAAAAGAAAAAGAAGAAGAAGAAGAGAAGGGCCAGCCGAAGGAGAAGAAAGCGAAGAAGAAGAAGAGCAGCGAGAAGAAAAAGAAGGGAAGAAGCAGTCCGGCCACAGAGGAAGAGAGAAGAAAAGAAGAAGAAGCTGCGGGAGAAGAGAGAGAGAGCAGTGGGAGAAGAAAGAAAGAAGAAGGGGAAGAGAGAGAGAGCTGTCAGCAGCGGGAGAAGAAGAGAGGAAGAGCAGAAACTTTGCAGAAAATTGGAGAAGAAGAGCTGTAGAAACCGTGAGAAGAAGAAGGAAAAGAAAAGAAAAAAAGAAGAAGAGCTGACGTACTGTTCACTTGTGGGACCCACAGGTGGTGCCTACCAGTCACTGTTCATGCCGTCAGTTCACTATTCATTCTCTTGTACGGTACTGTTCACATGTATGGTACTATTCATATTTTGAGCCCAACACTATTCGAGCCACAAAATCCAACATTAAGGTCATTAACAAGTTGATCAAGGCAGTTAAGATAGAAAAGTAACAGAGGGCATGATCAGCATCCCTATATAGAAGCTGGAATTTTCTTAGGAAAAATGAAGAAAAGAAAATACAAAAAAATTGCGAGAAAAAACCTTGTATGTGTTTTCTTAAATTCAATTGAATTCAAGTCTAATTTTTATATTGATTGCATGATATATTTTCTATTCACATTATATATATATATATATATATATATTGATTAAATCTTAGATTAATAAACTTTAGCTGACATGCCAGCCGAAGGATTGACGATAGTCTGTTAATTATGACAGATTGGAAATTTTGTTTTGGAATAATAGGATTTCCCGCCACTCTCTTCCACTCCTTCTTTACCCCATAATCATCTTGATACAACTCAAGTTGATCATCTTCTTTACTGAATGCCTACCAGTTGTTTGATGAAATGCTAGAGTAGCTTGAAAAGCTTGTATACTAGCTGTTTGATCAAATGCCTTGGTAGACATGTCCTCTTGATCAATTGTGGTGACGAGACCTACCCCAGAATCCTCTACTGTAGACTCTAGTGGCCCCACTGGGCACTTCAATGGAAGTCTCCCAAAATCTAACTGATGAAACTAGAAGATTCCATGAAACGAACCTTTTTTTATAAAATTGTAATTCTAATATTATTCTAAGAGAAAGGTTGTAGAGTTTTTTCTTTTTCTATAACTTTCAGCAGAGTCTCCCCTGTTTTCTAAAATTTACCAAAATCAGGAGACCTATATAAGAAAATGTACACTTCTAATTTTTATTTTCTCAACTACCATAGGACTTCTGGTCCGTCTCAAATCAACCACAACCAAAATGTTTGTAATACAATGGGAAAATTACAATAACTCCCGTATATATAGGTAAAATTACATAAAAATCTAAAAATATATGATAATAGCACTGACACCCCTTCTGATGCGTTGACTAACGGTAGTTAACTATTGACTAACGTTAATTACTAATATTGGAGGGTAAAACCGTCTTTCAATTCAGTATTATTAATAAATAAAAAAGAAAAATAATTTGTCCACTCATATTCTGCCACACTAGCCTATAAAATTTAAATTAATTAATAAAAAAAGGAAAAATAATTAATTATTAATAAATTAAAAAACGAAAGAAAAATGATAATGATAATGTTGATTTCTTATCCACTCATTATCATTTCTCCCTCGCTTCACGAACCAGCAAGGGTGTTTGATTTTGCTTTGGTGGGTTTTGTTTTCTTAGTTTCTGGATTTTCTAGATTTAAGGCTTTTAGGCTTTCGATCTTATGTTTTTTTGCCTCTAGAAGTGATTGTGATTAGATCTCAGCTAAGTAAAAATCTCTTCTTCTTTTTTTGTGTATTGGTATTATCTCTGTGATTTCTTTGCTCTGCTTCAGTTTCATGGCCTTGTTTGGTTGTTGAGGAAAAAAAAAATTAAAGGAAAAGAAAGGAAAAAGAGAATGAAATTTTGATCCTCAAGTTATTTCCATTTGTTGCTTTCCCAACCCAGCGGTGGAAATTGAAAAGTTTGAATCAATTTACATTTTATTTCTTGGTATATTTCTGGGTTGAACCTTTTGTATATTTCAGGGTTGAAGACGAGAGGAAAGCATCATTATTATTATTATTATTATTCAATATTTTTTTTCCTTTTTATTAAATGAGGTTAAATTAATAAGGGTAAAAATGACATTATTCCTTTTCAGTCTAAGCCTAACAGAATTTTAATGTTAATTAACGGGTCAAAGGAGTGTCAGTGCTATTATTATATATTTTCAGATTTTTATGCAATTTCACCTATATACACGGGAGTTAATGCAATTACCCCTAATACAATTAAAAACTACTAAATTTTAATCATATACATTTTCTTATAATTTATTTTGCAAACTTAACTTCAAATCCATGCATCGATATTTGATCAAACTAGAAATACTACCATATTTATATACATGACCAAGGATTTAAGAAAAAGATAATTATATAGGAAGTCAATCAAAATAAATGGTCATCGACCACCACCCAAATCAATCTGTCTCAAGTGATCTGGTTGCCTCAGCACTAGTACCTGTACCTGGAGGTTTTTTTAAAAACATAAAAACAAAGGGTGAGCTAAAGGAGTTCAGTGAGTGCATAAAATTTTTTTCCTGGGAAATCACATGTCTCAATATCTTCTGAAATACTCTTACATTTCTATTTCTTAACTAACTCTGAAAACCGTAAATCTGTTACATAAAAATTATTCTGAAATCTATACTAAAAAGTATAGCATAATAGTAAAACTTTTTCTATTTTCTGAATACCGTACTAAAAAGCATAATAATAATAAAACTTTTTCTGTTCACTGAAAACTGTGCTAAAATCTTTTTCATAAAAACTATTCTGAAATCTGTTTTCTGAAATCTAGCCAAGCATTATTTTCAAATAATTCTTTAATAAATACTAAAGTATAAGCAAAATATATATTCAATTATTTTTCTGCATTGAAAATTTGTAAAATATTTCTGGCTTGGCTTCTGTATCTGAAACTCCTAATGGAACCCGTAAAGCTCTGACTCATAGGACGACTAACTGGCGTCGTACCATATGAGTGGGATCACAGGGCGACTAACTGACGCTGCTCACTATTGACACACCTTTTTGTACCCGCAAGTATACGGGGTCGGCACAAGTAATAAAATGATGAGTAAATTATCGTATCTACAGGGATATTTAGGCGTTGAGTACTAAAATTAACCAAGCCTATTTCTATTTGGATAATCGAAAGGTTTTAAAAGATCGAATTGAAAGATAACAATATAAAAACATAAAAGTAAAGCAAACAACCAATATGAGAGATTAGTTAGGGTATTTGAATTCACCTAATCCATACAATTGAATTTCATGAAAGCACAATGTTGTAGTTTAACTATGCATGATGATGACCGTGTTCATCTAGATTATCCAAAGTCCCCTCTCGAGGTAAATCGGACCTATTCCGCACACACTAATATCCTATCTCTCGACGGTATATCCAAGTGCATGGAAATGCATTAATCACAATAAACACCTTATGTGATCACACAAGCAAATTAGTATATCTCTATCTAATTCTACTTGTGCTGGACATTACATCGAGCACGTTGTGGGCATCTCCTCTCGGTACATAACACACAACCAATTTATCATCTAAATGTAGGCCTTCACATCCAAAAGCATTAAGCACAATAATACCACTCAACAACACAATAATCAACCACAACAAATTAAACAATCAATTCATTTAATCATCATAGAATAAGATTCATCAAAATCCTAACTTACAAGTTTAGCTCATAATCATGGTTTACAATTAATTAAACTAAATTAAATTAACTAAAACAATTAATATAAAGCGAGACGGATTCAATGGAGGATAATGCGAGGTGGTCACACGGTTCCAATCACGGAAATGAAAAACATATTGATTATTATTAAGCACATAACATCATGAAATAAATCACATAATATATTCATAAACAATAAAATCCAAATCCGTTCATAGTTCCGAAAATCACCTAACAATAGTTCTAACAACTCATAATCATAAATGACAAATCAAAGGAAGATTAATGAAATGAAATACAACCCATCGAAGCTCTCAAGACTCGAAGTCCCGCTTTGGTCCGGCTTGAACTTCTCCGTTTTCGATCTTCGTCTTCTTCGATGAGCACTCACGATCTAAAGATGTCTTTGTGATTTGGGATGTTGGGATGTGTTTAGGAGAAGCAAGGAGGGTGGAAAATCACCCTTGGAGTAGCTTGGGAGCTGCTGGAACTGGTCTGCCACGAGCTCTCTCTCCTCTTCTAGCTGTTGCGCCATTTTCTTCTTATAGCAGCAAGTTAGGGCTGCGTTTTTCCTTTGCCGCGACCACCACCGCGACCTGTGGTTGTGCTGGCTTGGTTGCGGTGCCCACTGGACCACTTGGAGATGCTGCACCGCGAGGAGGGATGGCCGCGCTCGAGCTAGCCATGCTCACTGGTCACCTTTCTTCTCCATCGCGAGCTAGACCGCGAGATGCTGTGGTCGCGCTGCACACTGCTGGGCTGGTTCATCATTGCCGCGAGCTGGAGGACGCGAGCACAGGTCGCGGTTTTCCTCGCGTTGCTCACTGGTTAGGCTTGAACATCTTCATCGCGAGAAGAGGCGCGAGGGGGGGCTGGTCGCCATGCATGCAGCTTCTGGTTTTTTATTTTTGTTTTCTTCTTTAACCAAAACAACGTCATTTTGGACCAACTCTTTGGTGCCAAAACGACGCCGTTCCACTTAAACCCAGCTGCCTTAGGTGCAAAACGCACCGTTTCACTAATGGCTGGGGTCAACTTTCTAAATTTACGGTTTGACCCCAGCACTTTAACATTCTTTCATCGATGCCCTTCCACAAAGTTACTGAATTTATACTTTTTTCCCAAAAATATATAAAATCGTCACTTAGGTCCCTAAACCTGCACACTCAAGGAAAACACGTCAAAAGCACCAAAAATACTCAAGAATAGAATTAAAAGATACGGTTTAAGGATCGTAATTATATGAAAATAAATGACCGATCAACTGTGACAGTCACAGGGCGACTAACTGATACCGCTCACCGTGATATCTGAAATAAGACATCTCACTGGCTATGTAGCGGAATTCTGCGTCGCCTACATATAGCGAGATAATACGCCATAAGTGTGAGGACGACTCACTGGACACGACAGACTCAACCCCCAGGTTAGTGACATGCCCTCCCAACACTTACCTCGCACAAATAAGGTATTCCGGTCGGGTCATAATCTGTATCTCTGTTTTTGATCTGATGGGAAATTCATGGATTTAAAAACTATTTTCTTTACTTTAAAAAAAACTAGCTTTTAATCTAAAAGCTTGAAATATACAAAAAAAAATATATTTTTTTAACTAAATTTCATGCATAAATATTTTCTCAAGTGAATGTAAACTCAAAAATTATGAAATATAAAAATTTCTTAATTGAAATATATTTGAGGCAATCAATTTTATTTTGATTATAAAATACATGTAAATAAATAAATGTATATACAAAGTCATACATAATTAAACCAAAGATGGAAAACATTCTAAAGTATATTTCAACTGAAAACATAATTTTGCACTCACGATTCCGCGTTCCTTGATAGCGAAGCTCCTTCCTAATATTTTTCTTCTCTTCCCACACTTGATGTACCTTCACCTACACAATTAAACTCCTAATTTAAAACCAACACGATATAAAATCTCAAATACCAAGATGTGTGGCAATTGTGTACAGCTCCATAACCATATTAATTTCCAATTTGACATTCATCTCAAAGTTCTGTGTCCACATATTTATTTTTAACTCAAACTCAGGATACCTTACTCAAAATCAAATCGAAATAACTCTAAAATAATTTCAGCACTTATAAATGTTTATTCTAAGTTCATAAGAGCCCTATTAACTATAATTCTCCATTTTTGGGCTCCTAAAATCAATCAAACAAAATCTCCTATTCAATTTAGAAACAAGAGCAACATCAATCCCTAAATCAATTAATTACCCATAAATTATATGTTGTCCCAAGCCATCTCAACTCTAAAATTTCTTCAAATACCATTTACTAGTTATATAACACAAGGGAGATTATCACACTAACCTGATTTTAAATTCACCAACTAAGAATCAAATTCTTTTTCCTTCTTTCTCCTCTTCTCCCTTTGCTTGGCCGGCTCTCATCTTCTTTTTCTCCCTTTGCTTGGCCGGCTCTCCTCTTCTTTTTCTTTCTCTTTCTCTTTTTTTTTTCTTCTCTTCTCACTTTACTTGGCCGGCTCTCCTTTTCTTCTTCTCCCTTCTTCTTCCTTATTTGGCTGCTGCCCTCTCTTCTCTTCTCTCTTCTTCTTTTCTCCTTCAGCCGCTGCTCTATTTTAAATCCTCTTCCTCCTTCGGCCGCTGCTCTTTCTTCTCTTTTCTCTCTTTTTCTTTTCTTTCTTCTTTCTTTCCTTTGGCCGATTTGCTCTCAGTTTTTGTTTTCTGGTTTGACTTTATATTTGGTGAGTGGAACCTCCACTAACATATATATATATATATATATATATATATATATATATATATATATATATATAATTGTAACTTGCTCTCTTGACATTTTAAAATCCTAAAATGGCAACAAATTTACAATTAATCACATGTGATTTACCAATCATCTATTAATTATCAAACTAAACCACCAATTCTTGACTTGGGATTTCATGATTGGTTTATTTTTATTTCACATGGATTGTGCTTCTTTAGGAAAAATTTTCCATATATATACTCATGTCATTCTTATGAAATTAAATTTCAAAAATATTTCACACTTATCCAATTACCAAATTGACTTTATCAATATTCAATTAAACCTATTATCATCCAAATGCACCATAAAAATAATATTTCCAATGGAGGTTAAATCGGTTAAAATTAAAATTCATTTTTACACTATATACCGAATATATATATTCTATCAAAATTACGAATCGGGTTTTACATGTGGACTGATCAGCTGTGGGCTAATCACCTACATCACTAACAATCTCTATCATGGATTCTCTAAAATCTTCTCTCAAAGTCATAAGAGCACTTCTCCATGGCGGCCATCACAATGAATCTTCAACTTAATAGCACTTTAGAAGCCTTATTTTGATTTTAAAATTCATAATGGTGCTGGATAATTTTTGTATATATGTGTGTATATATAGTTATTAAATTTTATTTTATTTTTTATTATTTTTCATTTTTTTCATTTTTCTCACCAACCACACTTTGTTAACCTAGATGGACGATAGTTAAAGATATTTTGGAACTTAGGATTTCTTTTTGAGCTAATTATATCGACCTTTCCTGAGGTTTTCCCAACTACAAGCGGAGTCAACTTTATCGTTTATTGACAAACACCTCCCCTACCATTAGTTAACTTCCGTTAGACTTAACAGTTGACAACCTTCAACTATTAAAAAAACTAAAATACCCCTAAAATAATATTTAAAATTATTAAATAAAAAAATAAGATTAGATCTCAACCCGACATCTTTAAGATGATGGAAGGTTAAGATTTATTTAATTTTTTTTAATTTGTTTTTAAAAAAAAATTGAGTTTGAAAAATAAATAAAATAAATAAATTTATTTTTTCTGGCTTCGCCTTTGAAGGCGAACCCAATGACGAATCCAGATGGGTTCATCTTCGTTGACGATCCCTTCTAGGTTCGTCGCGCTGGAGATCTAGCCATGGCTGGATCACTAGAAAATTTAATTTTTTTTTTCTTTGAAGAACCCAGTTTTTCAAAGAACCAAATTTCCAATTTTTTTTTTTTTTTGTCTTGGTGGAGATCCATTATCCATATTCGATCTCCACTAACTCAGATTTATTTTTTGTTTTTATTAATTTTAAATTTTTTAAAATAAATCTTAACCTCCATCATTTTAAAGATGGAGGGATGAAATTTTTTTTTATTTTTTTTATTTATATTTAATAAAATAAAATTTAAAAAGTCAGAAAAGACGAAAGTGCCTCTGACCATGTTAAGTTTGACTAAAGTCGACTAACGGTAAAGGAGGTCGTTGTCAATAAACTATAAAGTTGACTCCTCTTGTAGTTGACAAAATCTCAGGAGAAGTCAATGTAATTAACTCTTTTTTTTTTTTTTGGCAATTTATTAGGGGAAGAGGATTTGAATTTAGGTTATTAATATTAATTGACATGTAGTTACTATTAGACACACTTACCAATTAGGAATCATAACGAGAGGAAGGGAAGTTAATTCCTCTTTTTTTTTTTTTTTAATTACAGTGCAATTAAAATCGGTTGAGAATCAAATTATGTTGACCATACACACAAATTAGGAATTATGTTCCTTTTGGAAAGGGAATTTGATTCCCTTCCAACCTAGGGAATCAAGTTCACAATCCTAATTCATTTAAAATTAAACTTGATTCCAATTAATTTTTATTCCAAATTGCTAAACGTGCCATCAAGTTATGTCTATGGCCACAAAAATGTAGAAGTTAATTTGATCAAATTTTGGCAATAAAAAATAATAAGTAAATAAAAAAAAATGCAAAGACTAAAATGCCTACAATTCTACCTATACATAAATTGATGGTCATCAAATTATTCCTTACCTATTTGTCCGAGTATTTTTCAGTCAAGAAAATATCAACTTTATAAATTATTTGTAGTAAAAAAAAAACAATAAAAAAAATCATGACTTAGTTAACATATATATATATATATATATATATATATATATATATATATATATATATATATTGAAAAGAACATTCATAAAACAAAACCAGCACTACTTTGGCAGTTCTGTCAAAGCTACATACTCCACTGAGAGGAACACTCTCCATCATAAATAAATCTGAGTCTAGAGACAACGCTAACTTGGCTAAGGCATGAGTAGCCTGGTTACAAACTCTAGGAGTGAAACAAATAGAAGAGATATTAGCCTCAAAGAGAGCCAATTTAATCTAATGCAAAGCCAACCCGAATTCCGGACCAACACCGCAACCTGAATTAACAGCCGCCACAACCCCTGCAGAATCCGATTCCAAAGAAACACATGAGAGAAAGAAAAAGCTAGATAGTTTTTTTTTTTTTTTTTGGACGGATTCGGATTCACTCCTACATTATTTTTGTGCCGAATTCAAATAATTAAAATTAATACATTACAATTAAAAATTAAAAATAAAAAGAAATTTTAACCATTGTTTATAGATATCTTTAGTTCTAATGAGATGCACACAAAGATCAGCTTACTAATCGATGACTAAAGAATCTCAATCCTTTCCTTTTTCGAGAACACTACTCTTCTTAGGAAGTAGACGACGGACTGAGTTGGAAACAGAAGCCAGACAGCCAACTACTAACCTGCAAGGAGGAGCTTCCCAAACAGCCATGAACAAGTTGTTCAAAGCATTTACAAACGAAGCAAACAACGGGAAGTATGTAAGTGCCAGCACGCTAACTGGGAAGTACGCAGCGCAGCAAATTAGAGTCAGCGTCCACTGTCGACGCTTGTCCAAGTGGATGATGAGGATAACTGTGGAAGTGAACGCGAGCATGGTTGTTGCCACGGACATGAAGAGCAAGGCAAAGCCGAGCGTCAGTCTTCTAGGGAGCAAGCGATGGAAGTCGTCGAGCTCGAAGGACGATGTGAGGATGGAGAGAAACATAACAACGGCGGTCAAGGAAGAGGACAACGAGATGACATCCGAGATGCTGAAAAACAGGAAAAAAAAATGATTAAAAATTAAGGAAAATACAGAAAGTATCAGAAAAATAAGGAAGAGAAAAGTAGAGAGAGAGAGAGAGAGTGAGAAGGGGAGAAGAAAGATAAAGAGACCAGACCACTTTGTTGGAGGCCACATCCCTCCATTATTAGAGGTATAGGCAGACCTCAATTTGATGAAAAAAAAAAAAAAAACCTTGTTGGAGGTCCGTGTAGAAGACTTCCAACCATGGAGGTATGTGTGTATGTGACCATTTGAGGATGAAAGAATAGAGTGTAAATTTATTTATTTTTTTAGAATTTTAGTTTTAGACTCTAGCGTATAAAATTAATTTTACTGGAATTTCAATTTTATACACTAGAATGTAAAATTAATTTTAGTAGAGTATAAAATTGATTTTTGGTGCAAATTTACCAATAAAGACACAAACGACTAAAATACTAACAAATAAAGAATTCTACATAGAGTTTAATACCTCATATGATACACTTAAAACTCTACCTCCCGACTCTAGAAGAACAACAAATAGTCACAAAGTACCTGCAAACACAAAATTCTATAGAGTCAACCACTTCATATGATCCATTTAAACTCTACCTCCTGACTCTAGAAGAACAACAAACAGTCACAAAACAACCGCAAATAATTCTATAGAGAGTCAATCACCTCATATGATCCATTTAAACTCTACCTTCTGACTCTAGAAGAACAACAAACAGTCACAAAACAGCAGCAAATAATTCTATAGAGAGTCAACCATCTCATATGATCCATTTAAACTCAACCTCCCAATTCTAGAAGAACAACAAACAATCACAAAACATCCACAAATATAGAATTCTACATAGTTAAACACCTCATACGATTCATTTAAAACTCCATCAAAAAATTAATTTTAATTTACATAGTAGCTATGAACAATGAATTTATGGTTTTACATTCAAGCTTTAAATCTCTCTATCTCTACCTCTCTTTCTCTCACTCACATATATAGAGCTTGCAATCCAATTTTCTCTAGAGATTTGATAGAGTTTTTAGAGCCCATTTTGTTATATTCATTCTTGTGTATATATAAATGTAACACCCCCCGACCCGACCCGGCTGGACCGACCCGGGGAGCGCTACTCGGACTTTTAAAACTTTCCAAATTCTTTTTCTAACTGAAATCCATATAATTTATAATTTAAAAATCATTTTCGAGTGAGCCCAAATCAATATAAACTTTTTACGAAAATTCGGCAGAGTACCGTTTGTTTTTCGGACTTTCCAAAACCTGTTTTTACACAATTCAATTCAAAAACAATTCTCAATAGCACTTCAATATCCCATATTCAAACAGTTGCGCACTCTGCCGTTTAGTGCGACTTACCATCACAATTTTTTTAAAATAAAACAAATCATAAAATAATTAATTGCAAAACATATTACAAAATGTATTTACAAATCCCCTGTATATGCATGCTTTCAGAATATATATATATATATATATATATATATATACATAACACAATATAGATACCCAACTGTACAAATCTCTGGGACTCTGTCCGCAACTCTTTATCTCTTCAGTCCTTAGCCTCTTCCAGATCCCTGGTACCTATGCGTTAGAAACAAACTAACGCGCTAAGCATATAGCTTAGTGGGTGTACTAAACTCAATTAAATAAACCACAATATAAATAACTTTTAAGAATGAATAAACCACAATATATATATATATATATAATTTATTTCGAAGCAATTTCAAAACAAATAATTTCAAAATCAGAGCATTAAACAAATTCAATCACTTTAATTTCAAATATGAGGTCAACCTATGAATGCAGTCAATAAAATCATTCGGTTCACTTTTTAATTCAAATCAATTCTGACCCGCTAGAATACTAAACATACTAGGACTGGAATATCGGTCAATGTGACGTCCGGGGTTGCCCCGCAACAACAGTCACTGATATCAATGTAATTGTCCGAGATTGCCCCGCAACAACAATCACTAGTATCATTGTGATTGTCCGAGATTGCCCCGCAACAACAATCACTAAAATCGGTGTGATTGTCCGAGATTGCCCCGCAACAACAATCACACAATAATAACGGCATAGTACTGCTAAGTAAAACCCAGCTGGTATACCAACCTCCTATATCCATTTCTATGTCTAAGTATCCTAGGGCCGTTACAATAAACAATTTTTCAAGTAATCACAATATAGTACAAATCATAAACAATAGTCCTGCGAGCAGTATTTTTCACAAATCATAACAGTCGAAATATTCGAAAACGAAACTAAAATGCGATCTATCACAAATCAGTCCAAAAATCAACAATAAAGACCTCAAACATCGATTTTTCATATACAATAAACAATGTTCATACGAAAATCGAATGCGAGAAATCTCTACGAAATCGAAAACGAAATCTTCCAACGAAATCAAAAACGAAAACGGAAACGAAAACGAAAACGAAAACTTTCAACACAATCGGAAACGAAAACAAAAACAAAAACTAAAAACAAAACAATAACGAAAGACTTTTCGTAACGATTCCGAAAACAAACGTACACCAACCTGGAATCTGTGTTTTCGTTCGACAAACCGCGGTTCAACAATCTCTTTTTCCTTTCCCTTTCTTTCTCTTTCTCTTTCTTCTTCTTCTTCTTCTTCTTCCTTCTCTTTCTTCTTCTTTCTCTCTTCTTCCTTTTCTTCTTCTTCTTTTCTCGGTCACTTTTCCTTCTTTCTCGCTCTCTCTCTTTTCTCTCGCTGTTTTCTGGCTTCTGCGAGAAGCTTCTCTTTTTTTTATATATATATTTTTTTCACTACCGCGACCGCCATCGCGACCTGTGGTCGCGCCACCAGATCGCGATGCTCACTGGAGTGCTCGCACCGCCTTCATCGCGAGCGAGCGTTGGTCGCGCTAGGGGTCGCGTTGCTCTCTGCCAAACTTTGACAATTTCATCGCGAGCAGTCCATCGCGACCTGTGGTCGCGGTGGCTGGTCGCGATGCTCACTGCCAAAAATTGCGTTTTTCACCGCGAGCGAGCTATCGCGACCTGTGGTCGCGGTGACCAGGTCGCGATACTCTCTGCTTCAGTTTCCAATTTTTCATTTTTCAACTATTCAATCTGGTCCGCTGAAAATCATAAAAATAAACATACATTAATTACATTTTCACCCCCTCAAATAATAAAATTTATTTTCACGTATATAAAATTAATTACCCGAAATCCGGGATGTTACAATAAATATATCTCATTTTCTTATTTTTCTCCTTCTTTTTTCCCAAGCTCCTAAAATTCCCACTATTTTTTTACAATTCTTTTCAAGACATAAATCCATACTTGCACAGTACTCAGTCTCACTTCTTTTTTCCGAATCAACTTTGTTTTTTTTTTCTTTTTTGTTCTGGATTCAAACCCCTTTTTTAAAAAAACTTGTTTCGAAACATGGTTCCTGCACTCAAAATTAAAGAAAATAGTTAAACTGCAATCTTCGGTTTTAAAGGTAGAGAATTAAAGTTTGCAGAGAATTAAAGGTAAGTTGCAAACTTCATTTATGGAATAAATGTTGCATTAATCTATGGTTTTATTGTTCCCTGTTTGATTTTAAAATGTTGGATTTCATTCTATTAGTGAAGGATTATTGTGGTTGAGCATTGTGTCTGGGGAGAATTAAAATGACTTAACTGTTTTTTGTTCTTTATATGCTTTTTAACATGGTTAATTCTTGGCTGTTATATGCATAATTGTTGACTATTGGATTTTAAATGGCTTGGATTTTCTTCTTTGATGTAGAAGTTTGAAGTTAGAGGTTTATTTTTTACATAGCTTCGAATGAATTAGATTGTTATAAATAACTCTCATTTTGATGGGTTGTTAATTGGTAGTTTAATGTAAAGGCAGCTGATAGGATGCAGAAATCCTCCAACATGGCAGCTTATTCATCAGACAATTCCACAGCCAAGTATTGTGCTACTATACTTGTTTATCCAGCAAGCTTCGGTGCAGCTCAGCATCAGAGCCTTACAAGTGCAGATCAAATACTGAAGTATGATCAAGCTGGTGATGCAAGGTTCAGAGGAGGATGAGCTTAAGAGCCCGTGTTAGCTGAAGAAGAGTTAGTTAGAAATCTGCCATGTCATCCTAAGGTTGTTAGGATTGGATGGCTCTCCTTAATTCAATGAGAAGTTAGTTGATTGCTGAGTCAGCAACTCTTCCATATATATATGATCCTCTCGTGTAAACTGATTATGTTGAACAATCATCTTCTTGAGTGAAAAATTCAGAGAGCTTCTCTAGTTTATTAATGGAATTTTCTTTGAGGATTATCACAAACACCTTGTGACAAAATATCAAATATATTTGTTTTCTGTGTTTGATTCTCTTAGTTCTATATACTTACATGGTATCAGAGCTTTAAAAGAACTAATCGTCCTTGGCTTCCAACTCCAGCGCTGCTTCTTCAATCCAAAGTGCAGATCGAATGATTACACCATTTTCAACATATTTTGCAGCTCTTGCCAAGTCCATAAACTTCAACATTCCTACTAAGCTTGATAGAGAGAACTATGTGTATTGGAAAGCTCAGGTACTTCCTGCTATTGAAGCTTCAAACTTGATGATTTCATTTCTGAAACTAAACCTATACCTGCTAAATATGTTGAAGTTGAAACTGAAAATGTAGAGAAACAAATTGTTATCAATAAAGAATATGTTAGCTGGAGAAAAGCTGATAAGTTGTTAGTGTGCTAGTTGCTTTCTAATGTTAGTCTTAGCATAATAGGAGAAGTAACGAGTTGTAACACAGTATGTGAAGTGTGGAATGTGTTAAAGCCTCTGCATTCTCAACAATCACTAGCCAAAGTACTTCAACTTAGACAGCAATTGCAAACTGTGGTAAAAGGTTCTAACTCGATTAGTGAATTTGTTTTGAAGGTTAAGAACATAGGTGATGCTAATAGAGGTGCTGGTGATATTGTGAGAGATTAAGACTTGTTGCTTAGTATCCTAAATGGTGTAGGTCACGAGTATGATCTAGTGGCAGTGTTGATTGTAAATCAAAAATAGACCATAACCATTCAAAAGGCTCAGTATATGTTAATGGTTCATGAACAAATAATAAAGCATCTTAGCTCCACTAGTAAGCTTAATGTTGCAAATGCTAGTGCAAACTATGTTGTTAATAATCAGAACATGAATAAGCAACCACAAAGATGAGGTCTTACAAACAGTCGA
Source organism: Xanthoceras sorbifolium (assembly GCA_003430845.1). Lineage (NCBI taxonomy): Eukaryota > Viridiplantae > Streptophyta > Magnoliopsida > Sapindales > Sapindaceae > Xanthoceras > Xanthoceras sorbifolium. Next base: position 16,644,471 of record CM010618.1, read on the forward strand.
GGTCAAAATCCAAGTGGTAGAGGAAGAGGAAGGAATGGTGGCAGGTACAATGGGAACATACATGCTTGTCAAATCTGTGGCAGAAATAGACACTCAGCCATCAATTGCTATAATCGTTTTGATAGAGCTTATCAAAGCTTCCAATGAGGTATTTCCAAAAATCAGCAGCCTCAGTTTAATTAGCATTCCTTTCAGTAACAACTGTCAAGGCTATATCCAGGATTTGGTACTCCACAACAGCAAGCCAACTTCAACCAACCAACAGCTTATTTTGCAACTCCTGAGTCAGTATGTGATCCAGCATGGTATACTGATAGTGGGGCCACGAATCATGTCACCTCTGAGCTAGGAAATCTCTCCATTTAATTTGAATATCAAGGAAATGATAGGTTAGTGGTAGGCAATGGGCAGCAACTCAACATCTCACACATTGGTAACATCTTTATTACTCCATTTATGCCTTATGCTACTCCTCTTGTGCTAAAAGATGTGTTTTATGTTCCTTCAATTGCCAAGAATCTATTAAATATCTTAGAAAAAGGCTATGATATTCATATGAAGGATTGTAGTCTTTTTATAAGAGATGGCAAAGGAAATCTAATAGCCAAAGTAAGAATGTCAAAGAATAGATTATTTTCTTTGAACATTCAAAACGATGTTGCAAAGTGTCTGAAAGCCTGCTACAAAGATGCATCTTGGTTATGGCACCTTCGATTTGGGCATCTCAATTTTGGAAGCTTGGAGCTACTATCTAAGAAGGAAATGGTGAGAGGACTACCATGCATCAATCATCCTGACTAACTTTGTGAAGGATGTTTACTCGGGAAGCAATTTAGAAATAGCTTTCCAAAAGAGTCAGACTCAAGAGCCAAAAAACCACTCGAGCTAGTCCATACCGATGTGTGCGGTCCGATCAAGCCAAGCTCTCTCGGTAACAGTAATTATTTCCTTCTCTTCATTGATGATTTTTCAAGAAAAACATGGGTTTATTTCTTGAAGCAGAAATCAGAAGTCTTTGGAGTATTCAAAAAGTTCAAAGCAGCTGTGGAAAAAGCGAGTGGCCATAAGATCAAGGCAATGAGGTCCGATAGAGGAGGAGAATTCACATCCAAGGAATTCCTGGAGTTTTGTGAAGCTAATGGAATTAGACGTCCTCTAACTATTCCCATATCCCCCCAACAAAATGGAGTTGCAGAAAGAAAGAATAGAACAATCCTGGATTTGGCGCGAAGCATGCTCAAAAGCAAGAAATTGCCCAAGGAGTTTTGGGCGGAAGCAGTGGCGTGTGCAGTCTATTTGTCCAATCGTTCTCCAACAAGAAGTGTGTGGGGAAAGACACCTCAAGAAGCATGGAGTGGTAGAAAGCCCTGCATCTCCCACCTAAGAGTTTTTGGAAGCATAGCTCATGTTCATGTACCAGATGAGAGAAGAACCAAGCTTGACGATAGAAGTGAGAGTTTCATCTTCATCGGCTATCCCGCTTATTCAAAAGGTTACAAGCTATACAACCCGAACAACAAAAAGTTTGTGATCAGCCGAGATGTGATATTTGATGAAGAAGGAGAATGGGATTTTGGATCGCATGTAGATAACTTCAACTTCACTCCACAATTTGAAGAAACAGAGCAGACGCTAGTGAAGCAACTAGAAGAACCTCAACAAGAACCCACTACACCACCAACATCACCAGCTTCAATAAATAATGAAAATTCACCACCATCATTTTTACAAGAAAGAGCAATGGAGCAAACAAGAGGTCTTCAAGATTTATACGAGGTAACTGAGAGATCTGATAATCTTACTCTTTTTTGCCTCTTTACTGATTGTGAACCAGTGAGTTTTGAAGAAGCTGCTCAAGAAAAGAAATGGAGAGATGCGATGGATGAGGAAATCAAGGCCATTGAAAAGAACAACACTTGGGAACTTGTTCCACTTCCAAAAGGACACAAGGCAATTGGTGTTAAATGGGTGTACAAAACAAAGCGAAATTCTAAGGGAGAGATTGAAAGGCACAAGGCAAGGCTAGTTGCGAAAGGCTACAGTCAAAGAGCTGGAATAGACTATGATGAGGTATTTGCTCCAGTTGCTAGATTAGAAACTATAAGACTAATCATTTCTATGGCAGCGCAAAACAAGTGGAAGATACATCAGATGGATGTAAAGTCTGCCTTTCTAAATGGAGTTCTTGAAGAAGAAGTCTACATTCAGCAACCACTGGGCTACGAAGTCAAAGGCCAAGAAGACAAAGTTCTGAAGCTGAGAAGAGCTCTCTATGGGTTAAAGCAAGCACCAAGGGCATGAAATAGCAGAATTGACAAGTACTTCCAACAAAATGGCTTTACCAAATGTCCCTACGAGCACGCCCTATATATCAAGATCATGAATGGAGATATTCTGGTAGTATGCTTGTACGTGGATGATTTGATTTTCACCGGCAATAACCTAAGCCTGATTAAAGAGTTCAAAAAAGCAATGGCCAAGGAATTTGAGATGACTGACATCGGATTAATGGCATACTATCTTGGTATTGAAGTCAAGCAAAAGGAAGAAGGCATCTTTATCACCCAAGAAAATTATGCAAAGGAGATACTCAAGAAGTTCAAGATGAATGATTGTAAGCCGATAAACACGCCAGCAGAATGCAGAATCAAACTATCGAAGCATGGTGAAGGTGAAAGCATAGATCCAACATTCTTCAAGAGTTTAGTTGGAAGCTTACGCTATTTGACGTGCACAAGGCCAGATATTCTTTATGCTGTTGGACTTGTAAGTCGATACATGGAGAATCCAACAACCACCCATTTCAAAGCCGCTAAGAGAATTCTCCGTTACATTAAAGGTACGCTTGATTTTGACTTGTTTTATTCAATTTCTAATGATTACAAGCTTGTGGGATATAGCGATAGCGATTGGGGTGGAGATATAGATGACAGGAAGAGCACCAGTGGGTTCGTGTTCTTCATGGGAAATACAGCTTTCACATGGATGTCAAAAAAGCAACCGATTGTCACCCTATCCACTTGTGAAGCCGAATACGTAGCTGCTACTTCGTGCGTTTGTCATGTGATATGGCTCAGAAATTTGCTGAAAGAATTGGGTTTGCCACAAGAAGAACCAACTGAGATTTGTGTCGACAACAAGTCAGCCATTGCCCTAGCAAAGAATCCAGTGTTCCATGATCGAAGCAAGCATATTGATACTCGTTACCACTACATAAGGGAATGCATAGCGAAAAAGGATGTGCAAATGGAGTACGTGAAGTCTAAAGATCAAATTGCAGATATTTTCACCAAGCCACTCAGGTTTGAAGATTTTTCGAGATTAAGAAGTTTGCTTGGCATGGTAAAACAAGTTTAAAGGGGGGTGTTGAAGTATAAACTTGTTTTAGGCCCAAACCATTTGAAGGCCCGAACTATTATGGGAGCCCAAACCCAAGCCCAAATAAATTAGAGTCCAAGTCCATGAATAAGGTCCAAGCCCTCTATCTAGAATTCTCTAGGGTTTGGTAATTAGGCATAAAAATCATGTGGTCAATTGGAAGAATATGGAAGGATGTAGAATGATGAGGTGTATGGTTATTATAATTTTGGATTAGTTTATTTGTGTGGTCTAAAATGATTTGTAAGTAGTATAAATACCCCTCCCCATTTTGGTTTAGGCATCAAGAAGAAGCAAAACTTCTAAGTGAGTGAAGAAGAAGCAAAAGAGTGAGTGAGTTCTTGAGTGAGAGTTTTCTTGTAATATTTATTTTGAGTTTAAATAAAAGTTTTTTGAGTGTTTTATTTCCAACAAAAACAAGTGGCTTAAACACATGAGAGAAAGAAAAAGCAAGATAGTTTTTTTTTTTTTTTGGACGGATTCACTCCTACATTATTTTTGTGCCGAACTCAAATAATTAAAATTAATACATTACAATTAAAATTAAAAAATAAAAAGAAATTTTAACCATTGTTTATAGATATCATTAGTTCTAATGAGATGAACACAAAGATCAGCTTACTAATCGATGACTAAAGAATCTCAATCCTTTCCTTTTTCGAGATCGCTGTTCTTCTTAGGAAGTAGACGACCGACTGAGTTGGAAACAGAAGCCAGACCGCCAACTACTAATTTGCAAGGAGGAGCTTCCCAAACAGCCATGAACAAGTCCTTCAAAGTATTTACAAACGAAGCAAACAACGGGAAGTGTGTAAGTGCCAGCACGCTCACTGGGAATTACGCAGCGCAGCAAATTAGAGTCAGCGTCCACTGTCGACGCTTGTCCAAGTGGATGATGAGGATAACTGTGGAAGTGAACGCGAGCATGGTTGTTGCCACGGACATGAAGAGCAAGGCAAAGCCGAGCGTCATTCTTCTAGGGAGCAAGCGATGGAAGTCGTCGAGCTCGAAGGACGATGTGAGGATGGAGAGGAACATAACAACGGCGGTCAAGGAAGAGGACAACGAGATGACATCCGAGATGCCCAAAAAAAGGAAAAAAGGGGAGTTGAGGAGGATTGGAGTACCATTTTTGTCATCAGTGCCACCGGGTACGATGAAGGCGGCAGCGAAGACCACCGTGGTGACTAGAACAGCAACTTGGGAGCATGACTGAGAAGTCTGTTTTATCCATTTTTGTGCCTCCTTAAGTTTATCTGAATGTTTCTCTATGAAGAGCTCTTTGGCAGTTAGATCCCGTTTGTCACGATGCTTGGTAAAAAAGGACGGCATTATGTCCTCTACCCTCTGCATGTGCACAAATATACCAAAATCTGGAGTTTATGCATATATATATATATATATATATATATATATCCATTAAATGCTACTAGTTTGATCATGTGATTTATGATATGTTAGATGGTAATGCCGGACATATGTTAAATGTTATCTACGTGTGTATGAATAAGAAATGAGCAAAGTGTATATATGAATAAAAAATTAAAACAAAATGGAATGGAGGATGTAAACTCTAGACATCCTAACTCTAAAATTATATTATTAATTCTAAACCTAAAAGTTTCCACTCTTAGATTAAAAATATAAGTTCATGGGATTTATAATTGAAATGAAAAAGCAAGGTTGACATCATGAAATGACAAAACAAAGTTGACTTACTTTGAACCACTCTAACTCCTCCTGAAGTTGGTAGGCAGGACCATAGCGAGTGCCTCCATGATAGTTCGCGGTATCTGCAACATGTTGTAGAACAGTGTAGCTTGTTGGGAAAATTAACCTCCCCAAAATCTCCCTAGAAATATGCTAAAGATCAGAAATAGCAGAGAAATAAAATAGACAATAATAGCAATCACCACAACACAATATTTACGTGGAAAACTCCAAAACCAAGAGAAAAAAAACCACGGCCCTCGGAAAGAAATTCACTATGTGATAAATTATTACAACCACACAGACTATTCTCTCTAAACTACGACACCAATACACTCACACTCTCTCAAAGTATACAATAATTCACACCTTTCTACACTCTAAAATAAGAGAAACAAGAAAGGAATTTAATTAGAATTAAATACAATGCTTTAAGTGTATTTAATTGGTGCAATTAGAAACTAAGGACTTGATCTCCTTATATAGCCTTGAGAAGCCTTGACATGTTCTTATTTTTCCAATGTGGGATTCATATCCCTTCATTGCCTTCTCATTTGCTCTCATAATTTTGCCAATTTTTCAACAAATATCCACCTTGGCAAAATACAGGAAACCTCCGCCCTTCCGCCGCAACTTTCATGCAACCATTGTCTATACCGACAATCATAATTCTCAACTTAGAGAACTATCATACTCCGCCGCAACTTTCATGCAACCATTGTCTATACCGACAATCATAATTCTCAATCCAGAGAACTATCATACTCCACCATAAAAGTATACCACTTAGAATTAATCACCAATTCTAAGATTTCTACCTCGGCACATGTCGAACAAACTTGCTGAAATTTATGGTGCAACTCCCATGTTGGCTTTCCCCGGAAGTTCTTCAGCCATCGACATAATTCTACCACACACCTTGCATCAATGCCGCCAACCAATGCCCGTGTGCAAACTTATAGACCCACTAATAGTGACACATCCTTTTTCATAGCACCTAGTGATATGCTATAAGGATGTACATATCCTTCTCAAAGGATAAATTCAGTGTCTTCACAAGACACACTATTAGCTTGATTGTTGGAGCTACCTGCCGAACCTGCTCCACCGTTTTGACAATTTTTCTTAACATGCCCAGATTGCCCACACGCCCAGTAAAATATTTTCTTCCTGGAGTTATTCTTCTTCCAATTGCTCCCATTGCTAGCTACCAATGCTGTGTCTTCTGATGAAGTACGACCTCCACCCTTCAGCCTTCTCTCCTCAGAAAGGAGTTTACCGGTAACTTCTGCAAAATTCAAAGTCTCCTTCCCATATACCAAAATAGGTTTCATATGTTCATAGGAAGATGGAAGAGACAATATAAGCCTTAATGCTTTATCTTCGTCTTCAATTTCAACTCCAATAGACTCCAGTTCAGAAAAAATACCATTGAGAACACTCAGATGATCTGAGATTTTTGCACCTTCCTCCATACGCAGAGTATGAAACTGTTCCTTCAGGTACAACCGATTTGAGATGCCTTTTACCTGATACAACCCTTCAAGTTTTTCCCAGAGTTCCTTGGCTGAATGTATTCCATGCACATTTGCAAGAACATTCTTGGCCAAACACAGACGAATCACACTTGCAGCTCTCAAATCCATTTCTTCCCAATCTTCATTGCTCATACTAGACTCACCTTTGCTGGAATCACTTAAAACAGAGCCTGATTTCTCCTTCAATACCTTGTGTAACCCAGATTGTATTAACACATCCTTGACTTGCACTTGCCAAAATTAATCATTCCATCAAATTTCTCTACACCAAACTTCAAGGAGCTTGAAAATTTAGACATTCTAACCGTATACTGAAATAGTGCCCGTAGTCCGTGAACAGCACTCCAGGTAAGTTCCAGGAAAGAGAGGTGGGTCACAATGGACACCCTTAAATACCAAATCTTTCCTAGCTAGAACCTTCCTTAGACAAGCACTTCCACAATACTACCACACTTAACTCCAGCAACCAAGAACAATTTAGACCAAGAACAATTCTTTTCTGATGTGGAAGATCAGACAATGCTGCAACCACAGAGCATACTAAGAATTTTCTAAAACCTCTGACACCTTAGCAACCAACCTAGGCTCTGATACCACTTGTTGGGAAAATTAACCTCCCCAAAACCTCCCTAGAAATATGCTAAAGATCAGAAATAGCAGAGAAATAAAATAGACAATAATAGCAATCACCACAACACAATATTTACGTGGAAAACTCCAAAACCAGGAGAAAAAAAACCACGGCCCTCAGAAAGAAATTCACTATGTGATAAATTATTACAACCACACAGACTATTCTCTCTAAACTACGACACCAATACACTCACACTCTCTCAAAGCATACAATAATTCACACCTTTCTACACTCTAAAATAAGAGAAACAAGAAATGAATTTAATTAGAATTAAATACAATGCTTTAAGTGTATTTAATTGGTGCAATTAGAAACTAAGGACTTGATCTCCTTATATAGCCTTGAGAAGCCTTGACATGTTCTTATTTTTCCAATGTGGGATTCATATCCCTTCATTGCCTTCTCATTTGCTCTCACAATTTTGCCAATTTTTCAACATAGCTTTCATCGTCAATTCCCAGAATCAACCTGCTTGTTGGTATCTTCATTTCCTTGACATGCTCGAAGACCTCTTTTTGACGGTAGCTGGCCGCCACGTGTAATATGTTCTGCTTCTTGGGGCTAATGTGCTCAACTGCCTGAGGATGCTCCTTGAGTATCGCCTTCACAATCTCTATCATCCCGGTTCTAGTTGCAGCAAGCAGTGGAGTCTCTGGTACTTCTTCTACTTCAATCACTATTTGTTTTTGATTCTCAGATATTACTTTCTCCGAATTTTCAGTTTTTTTATCTTTTATTTCTATATTGCGATCTAAGCCTCTAAATTTTTTGAACGGATCTTCTGTACGACTTCGCTGCCATGAGTCATCGTTCTTTATTAGTTTACGGGCCAGTTCAAAAGCAAATTTACGCTTTCTCTGGCGTACTGTAGCAATATACTGTTAGAGTCTCTATAGCAATATACTATTATATTCACTGTAGCACAATATTATATTTTGATAGCCCAATTTACATAGGTCTCATAGTAAAATATAGTTTAAATTTTTTTTATGAGTTTAATAAAATTAGTGATGGCCTAATATGTGGTGGTCTAGTGGAATAATAAATATAAAAATAAAAAAAATTAATAATTTTTTTAAAAAAATAAATAAAATTATCTCCACATAGAATTGAACCCAAAACCTCAAATTTAGAAAACTGGCGCTCAACCATTGAACTAGAGGGGCTATTGTTGAAAAAAAATTAGTATAAGCCCAATATAACAACAAATTTTTATTTTTATATGTATAATAATATTATAAAATATTGGGCCCTCCCTGAGTTTGGGACCCTGGGCGGTCGCCCCTTGCGCCCCGGCCCAGGGCCGGCCCTGCGTAAATGTATAATATAAACTTTATTAGATGGATTTAAATACATACAGACGATGATGATGATGATGTGTTCATATATGAGAGAGAGAACATACCTCCGATGAGATATTTCCATAATGATTGGTTTATAGTTTCTAAACCTGTGGAAATAGTGCACAGTCGTCAGATGATGAAAAGTTGAACCTCATGTCAAATTTCAATGGTTTTAGTTAATATTTATTTATGATACAAAAAATACCACATGCATACTTTATTTAGAAATGAAATTTGTATGTTAAATGATGTCACAATTGAGAATTGAGATTTAAAATTTAAAATTGTTGTCAAATTATTACTTCAAATCATCATATACCTATACAGCAATTACATTATAAACCAATTGTCCAGTTGAAATTGGGCTATAGACTATAGTGTTATTCTCAATAACAATAACTATTAATTTGAGACAATGTTATCTTAGTTAACTTTACAAACCTGTATAGATTTTCAATCGGCTGCATAAATTCTTACATTGATTGTCACCAGCTTTTGCATATCCATCATCATTGTCAATGTTATTAGCAACGTTGTTATCATGAGTTTTTACATATCCATCATCGTCATCAATGTTATTAGCATGATCGTTGTTATCATGACCGGTTGGAATGCCTATAATTAAAAATCTTGATGATTAAAACATATATAATTAATTATCAAAATAATTCTATAGAGTGCTTGTAATTAAAAAAATTTTGACAATGAAAGCATATATAATTAATTATCTTAATTCTATATAGTTACAATCTCAGTTCACATTTTCGTTAATTATATAAAGACACGGAAAACTGCACAGTAATGTAAAATAATGAAAATGTCTGAAAATATAATTGAAGAAATATATAAAATGATGAAAGTAGGAGAAAATGTAATGGAGGAAAAATGTGCATTTGTTTCATTAATCTTGTAAGGTATATATACATAAAGATATAACACATAAAGTCTAACACCTACCTAATATTCACCTAACACTCACCTAACATTATATAAAGTCAAGAGTACACCTAACACTCACCTAACATTACATAAAGTTAAGAGTACAATAAATACTCACCTAACATTACATAAAGTCAAATATACAATTAAGATTTACTAACACTCCCCCTCAAGTTGGAGAGTGAATATCATGAAGTCCCAACTTGTTATGTAAATTCACAAACTGATCATTTCCTAAAATCTTCGTAAATACATCAGCCAATTGCAAGTGTGAAGAAACAAAAGAAGGATTGATTATTCCGGCTTGTACTTTTTCTCGTACTATATGATAGTCTATCTCAATGTGCTTTGTACGCTCATGAAAGACAGGATTCGCAGCAATGTATAAAGCTGCCTGATTGTCACAAAATAATGGTGCAGGAGTTGTTTGAGGAACCTTTAGGTCATGTAGTATGTAACGCAACCAAGTTAACTCCAAACATGTGTTAGCCATTGCTCGATATTCAGCCTCAGCTGATGATCTAGAGACATTTGCTTGCTTCTTAAATTTCCATGATATGAGAGAACTTCCAAGGAAAATACAGTAGCCTGTAACTGATCTTCTTGTGGCGCGACAACCTCCCCAATCTGAATCACAAAAAGCTTTCAAAGTTAAACTATTTATGGAGGGAAGTAGTAATCCCTGACCAGGTGTACCTTTAATGTATTTGAGGATTCGAATGGCAGCATCCCAATGAGGTATTCTAGGTTCTTGCATGAACTGGCTCAATATGCGAACTGAATAAACTATATCGGGTCTTGTTACTGTAAGATATATCAATCTGCCAACTAGTCTTCTGTACTTTGTTGGATCATTTAGCAATACTCCATCAGTGGGAATAAGTTTCAAATTCTGCTCCATTGGAAAATTGTTGGGACATGCGCCTAAGAATCCAGAATCTTGTAAAATGTCTAACGCATACTTTCTTTGTGACATAAAAATGCCTTTTCTGGAGCGAGAAAATTCAATACCGAGAAAGTACTTCAAGTTTCCAAGATCTTTGATACGGAAGCGTTTAAAAAGGAATCTTTTGAGACGTTCCATTTCATGTAGATCATTTCCTGTAAGAAGTATGTCATCGACGTATATAAGAATTGCTGTAAAAGAAGTACCTTGAGTCTTAATGAAAAGGGAATAATTAGCCTTTGATTGTTGATAGCCGGCCTTTCTGATAGTATCTGAAAATATGGAAAACCAATTTGTTGATGCTTGTTTAAGTCCATAAAGAGACTTGTTGAGCCGACATACAGTGTGCTCCCCTATCGACGAAGACCAGGTGGAGGTTCCATGTAGACGACTTCCTGGAGGTTACCATGGAGGAAAGCATTTTGAACGTCCAATTGGTGGATGTGCCAATGGCGAATAGCAGCGATAGTAAGAAGACAACGAAGTGTTGTAAGCTTTGCTGTTGGAGAAAATGTTTCTTGATAGTCAATGCCCTCAACTTGATTGTATCCTTTAGCAACAAGGCGAGCCTTGTAGCGTTCAATGGTGCCATCAGATTTGTATTTGATTTTGTAGACCCATTTGCAACCAATTGGTTTGTGGCCAATGGGCAGAGGGACTAAGCTTCATGTGTTGTTGAGCTGCAAGGCTTCTAATTCTGTATTCATAGCTTATCGCCAATGTGGATTAAGGACAGCTTGAGCATAATTTTTGGGCTCAGTGTGATCTGTGATGTTAACTAGAAAAGTAGAATGGGAAGGTGAAAAACGTGAGTAGGAAAGAAAATTATAGAGTGGATATCGAGTACCTGGTATAGGACTTGGTGCAGAGGTAGACTGATGTGCCTGAGATGACATCAGGAAATCTCTATGCCATGCCGTGCTTAGGCCGTGTTGACTGTCTCGGAGGTCGAATAGTAGTAGTTTCAGAAGGAATATTTGATGGGTCTGAAAGTGGTGGTAAGGTTTCGGCATCTGGTGTGTTTATGGAAGGTTGATCAATGCTGGAGGGAACAACAGGTGTGGATAAGATGGGTTCATGTGTATCAGATGTTGTTGTTTGCTCAGATTGGTGTTAGAAGAGCATAGTGGCGTGATAGGCTGCATTTCTGTGGTTTCAGATATGATATTAGGCACTACAAAATCAGAAGTGGATGGGGTTGAGATAGATGAAAAAGGAAAAATGGATTCATGAAATTTGACATCACGACTGACAAAAAATTTCTTGGTTTCCATGTCATATAGTTTGTATCCCTTTTGCCCAGTCGAATATCTAGTAAAGATACAACACTTGGCACGAGGTTCAAATTTTTGAATGGGATGTACAATAGTTGCATAGCATAGACAACCAAAAACCTTTAAGTGATCAAGTGATGGCGGGCGACTATATAGCATTTCAAAAGGTGTTTTAGTTTAGAGCAATAGTGATGGCAACCGGTTAATGAGATAAACAGCAGTTAAAACACATTCACCCCAAAAATATAAAGGTAAATGGGATTGAAAAAGTAGTGCTCGTGCCACAGTGAGAATATGACGATGTTTCCTTTCAACGACTCCATTTTGCTGTAGGGTGTAAACACAAGTGCGTTGATATTCAATGCCATGAAGTCTAAAAAAAATTTTCATAGATAAAAATTCAGAACCATTGTCTACTCTAATTGCTTTGACATAGGCATGAAATTCAGAACCATTGTCTACTCCAATCTGGATCTCCACCAAGAACAAATATATATATATATATATATATATATATATATATATATATATATATATATATATATATATATATTTTGAAGCCATTCAGAAGGGTTCGAGATTCATTGAACCCATAAGGGTTCGTTTTTCGAACCGTTCTGGGTTCGAGATTCATCGAACCCATAAGGGTTCGATCTTTGAACCCTCGGGGTTCGAGATCGAACCCAGAAGGGTTCGAAGAAAACCTTCTAGGTTCGTGGAACCCAGATCTGGCTTCCACGAACCTAGAGGGTTCGATTCGAACCCTTTTGGATTCGAGGAACCCAGATCTGGTTCCTTCTTCGAACCCTAAGGGTTCAATGAATGCATTCAAATTTTTTTTTTTTTTTTTTTGTTGTTGGAGGTCCATATTGGATCTCTACCGTCCATCATTATTGATGGACGGTGGAGATCTAATCTGGCTGAATAGTAAAAAATTGATAATATTAATTAATAGGGGTATTTTGGTCATTTAATAAATTTGAAAAAAGTCAATGTTTATTTTGACGGTCAAAGTTAACGTGATGTGAGGTTAGTGTCAATTAATACAAACTTTGATTGCGAGTGTAATTAGCCAAACCTCAGGAAGGTTTAGTGTAATTAACTCTAATTTTTTCACATTTTGTATAAAAATACTCTGTGGTCACGTGGAAGGGCTGCTCGAAATTTGAAAATAATAATAATTAAAAGTTAAGTAAAATAGAGAAAGTATTAGAAAAATAAGGAAAGAGAAAAGTAGAGAGAGAGAGAGAAAGGGAGAAGAAATATAAAGTAGTTATGGCCCCGGTTCAGTTCGAACCGGGCAGTTCGAACCGAACCGGCAGTTTTTAACTGGAACCGGTTCCAGTTAGCTTAAGTAAAGAACCGGAACCATCCAGTTCCGACGGTTCCAGTTCTTGGACGATTTATATATATATTTTTTAATTTTTAAAAATTTAAATTTTAAAAAACAAAAAAAATTCGAAAAATGTGACCATTGGCCTTTTCAGGCCAACCGCCACATGTCAGGTTGCTGACACTGCCACCATGCCTTGGTGTAAAATTACAACCAAGGACCCTAAAAAATTACATTTTGACCCTTAAATTTTGAAAAATATTATTTTTCTCCCCAACCTAAAAAATTATATAAACCCCATTCCTTATTAATTCAGTCACACCATTTTCTCTCAATCTCATTCTCTTATTATCTTAATATTTCTCTCATTCTCTCAATTTTTCTCTAATTCTCTTATTCAGTTATTCTCTCAATCTTGTTCTTGTTTTTCAATACTGCAATTATTTTTGTTATTTATTTAAATTGTATACTTTACCATTATAAATTTATAATGGCATCATAATCAAGATTGTCTACTTCCGGAGGCCGAAGATCTGTTTCCAAAAGGTCAGTTACCGGCAGAGACATTGAGCAGGTACCGGATTTAAATGCTAAAGAAGTGCAGAGTCGTCGTGCCGCTGGCCCAGAATTAAATTTCAACAATGCAAATTTTGCTGAATACCTACAACAGAGAAAATTTGATGAGGTAATATTTGGTAATGATTCTCCTCAGTATTCTCATCTCCCTCCCCCTGGTCCCTCTCGTGAAATTCCCCCCCCCCCCCCCCCCCCCCCCCCCCCCCCCCCCCAAGTGAAACCGTACAAGGTCCACTGCCATATTTGGCAAAGTACAAATCTGAACATTTTAAAGTTCATATAAGGAGGGTGGAGAAGGAATTGGGGGAAGTTGTGGTGACTTGCAACTATTGCAACAAAGATTTTAAGTGGAACAAATCCGAAGGGTACGGGACATACTGGAAGCACATCAACAATAAGCATCTAGTCGAAGCTCAGCATGAGCATAGACGAGGACAATACCAAAATTTCAGGTACACATCTCTTAACCATCCTTTATTTAAATATAGTGATGTAAATAACAGGGAACAATTAGCAAGAATGGTAGCGACCAAACATCTTCCTTTTAGTTTTGGCGAAAAAACTGGTTTTTTTTTTTAAATATTGTCATAATGCTTCAAATCCCGCTGCATGTAGAGTACCTAAGATCACATTAAAACGTACTATGTGTGACATTTATAAAAAAAAAAAAAGCATTAGTTAGATATTTTCAAAATTATATGGGTCGTGTGTCTGTTTGTGCCGATAACTGGAGCGATGGCAAAAACATTCATACTTAAGACTTACTTGCCATTATGTTGACCAATCATGGGAGTTGCAAAAACGAATTCTTGCATTTAGAGTTTTTGACGACACCCATACTGCCGATAATATTTATAAATTAATGAAAATTATTTTTAAAGAATATTGTATTGAAAGTAAAATTTTTACAATTGGTTTTGATAATGCTGCAAACAATACTGCCGCCGTTCCACAATTAATTCAATTGTGTCAACCCTACTCTGGCGGCAGATTTTTTTCATCAAAGATGTATTTGTCATGTTTTAAATATACGTGTATAACATGGTTTGCAAATACTTTAAAAATAGATTACACCAATTAGGGATGCCCTATACTATTTATGGAAACATCCTAACACTATGAAACAATGGGCTAGGTATTGTAAATTTAACGGGAAACATCCAATTAGGTTTTCCCATGATGTTCCAACTCGTTGGAACTCCACATATAAATTGCTTTGTGAAAACTATGACTATAGAAAATTATTAGTTAGATTTATGGAACATAATATTAGTAGCGTTAATTTGTTTGCTCTTCATTGGAATGTTTGTACTAAAATTTACATGCTTTTAAAAGTTTTTCATGATGCAGCTAACGCTTTATCCGATATATATTATTCAACTTCACATTTATTTTTATGTGAAGCCATTAATATTATAGATGCACTTAATGAATGTGCACAAGTATCGGAACTAATTGCATGTGTTTGTGCAATGAGAGATAAATGATTAAATTATAATAGGGACATTCCTTAGATTTATACTGTTGCTTCAGTTTTTGACCCTAGATGTAAATTTGATAGTTTATATGAATTTTTAATACTTTATTATCAATTTCTAGGGCTACACAACGTAGATATTAGTGCTTTAAATAATAATGTTAGGCAATTATTTTATTTAATGTATGACGAATACCGTTCTGTATACGGTCCCTCGCTGAACATTAATGTTCAGCAACCGAATGCAAGCAGAAGTGGTAGTACTAGTAGTCATTCTCATTCTCATTTTCCCTCATTAAGGAAGTTAGGATCAAGCGTATTGTCCAAAAAATCAAGGGCACAGAGGAGTTCTTCTTCTTCATCAACCTATGTTTCAGAGGTTGATCTTTACATAAACACCTCTTTTGAGATTTTAGACAGCGAAGACTTTAGCATCCTACATTGGTGGAGGGAGCACGAAACTAACTTTCCAATTTTGGCCCTCATTGCCAAGCAAATTTTTGGAACCCCTATCTCGACCGTGGCAGTCGAACAAGAATTTAGTGCAGGTGGCAATGTTCTCGACGAGAGACAGACATTGCTCAGTCCTGACTCAATACAGATCTAGGTCTGTGTTGGCGACTGAACCAATGCCTCATACTGACAGCAGGAATTAGATCTGGTGTCCGACGACAATGACTTCTTCGACACCAATGACGATACAACGACTACCGAAGGAACAAGCGACGATTGATCACCTCCGGAACATAACAGGAAAAATAACCACGTGGGCTTTGATTCCTCCTTGAGGATATGTAGGCAGCTTAATTGAGGTAAAATTAAGTGTAAGCCCTAATTTCTTATTTATTTATTTAATTTTATAGTTTTATGATATTATCATAATTTTATTTTAATTTTATCGTTATTTTATTGCTATTCAGTACCCACTTTTTAATTTTTTTTTTTTTATATATGAGATATATCATATATGTGAGATGATGTAGAGAATAGATGTTTTAAAGAGATGAAGAAGGGTAATTTTGTAAAATATAATTTTTACAAATTTAACCTTCTTCAGCTCTTTAAAATAATTCTTATCTACATCATCTCTCATCTCATATATTAAAAAATTTTAAAAAAACAAATATCTCTCATATAGTCATATTTTATCTTAATTTAAATTAAATGTAAGCCCTAATTAACTAATTTCTTATTTATATATTTAAATTTCTTTTTAATTTTATAGTTTTATGATATTATTATTATTGTAATAAACTTCTTGTTGAAGTTGAACAAATGAACCCTTTTATTTATATATTTAAACGTTTTTATTAATTTATTTATAAATTTTATTTTTTTTAATTTTTTTATTTTTTCCAGTTTCGAATTGGTCTAGAACCGGCGGTTGAACCGCATGTTCCAAAAAACCGGGCAGGAATTGGAACCGGGACCGGGAGCTCCACGGTCCCGATTCCGATTGACAAAAAATATGAACCGAAACCGCCGGTTCGGTTCAAATGGCAGACCACCTTTGTTGGAGGTCACATACCTCCATTATTAGAAGTGTAGGCAGATCTTCAAAGGAAATTGTTGGAGGTATGTCTAGAAGACTTCCAACAATTGAGGTATGTAAGTATGTGACCTTCATTTGAGGACGAAAGAATACATTGTAAAATTTTTTTTTTTTTAGAATTTCAATTTTAGACTCTAGCATATAGAATTGATTTTACTAGAATTTCAATCTAGAATTTCAATTTTATATGCTAGTATGTAAAATTAATTTTAATAGAGTATAAAATTGATTTTTGGTGCTAATGTTTTTAACAATAAACCACAAACGACTAAAATACTAGCAAATAAAGAATTTTACATAGAGTCCAACACCCCATATGATACGTTTAAAACTCTATGAAATAATTAATTTGAAATTTTAATTTTACACTCTAGCTTAAAAAACATTTTTTTTAATAGCATATACACTGGTAAAATACAATAATCATTATAAAACTCTACCTCCCGACTCTAGAAGAATAACAAACAGTCGCAAAACACCAGCAAATAATTCTATAGAGAGTCAACCACCTCATATGATCCATTTAAACTCTACCTCCTGACTCTAGAAGAACAACAAACAATCACAAAACGCCTGCAAATACAAAATTCTATAGAGAGTTAAACACCTCTATGATCCATTTAAAACTTTATAAAACGATTAATTTTAATTTTCATAGTAGCGGCTAAAAAAAAAGAGAGATAAAAGCTTGGAACTAGTTCGTAAAGCTTGAACATGTTAGAGAATCCATATGTGAAACTAATACAAGATGTGATGAATCCCATATTAAAAAAATATAAAGAAATAGAATGATACATACATAGATACATATATCCACAATATATATATATATATATATATATATATATATATATATATGTTATCCACAATATATATATATATATATATATATATATATATATTGTTGAAGTATAAAATTATCTTAGTCCCAAACCATTTGAAGACCCAATTCATTTTAAGCTTCTAGAAGGCCCAACTCATGGAAGTTTATAGTGTTGGAAAATAAATTATTTAGTTGGTGGTTGAGGGTTGAAAATAATTAATGAGTTGGTGAGAGTTTGTAAGAATAATTAATATGTTAGGTGAGAGTTGGTAGGAATAATAAATAAATTAGGTGAGTTTAGGTGAGAGTTGTTGATTTTTGTTGTCTCCCTCTTCCTATAAATAGCCCATTCCTCTTAGTTTGTAATCATAAAGTTGAGAAGCAATAAAAACACTTTTCTTTCTTTCTTTCTTAGAGTTATATCATAGTTGTGAGTGTTGAGAGTATTTTAAATAAGAATCGATCCAACAAAGTGGTATCATAACTATAAGAAATTTGTTTCAAACAAAGCATTATAGCATACCAAATAGAAGATCTCGAACAGAGGAATGCAACGTTGTAAAAATCAGCCCGATCAGAGGTCTCACACATCAGCACGCTCCGCCGGAAGTTTGATGCAGAAAATTGAGTCAACTCAACGAGTTGAACTGGTTTTACTCACCGAGTTGAGCCTAGTCAAGCCAGACCGAGCTAGCTGAATTGCAATAAGCCGAGCCGAGCCGCAGCTGACCAAAGTCCTGTCATTTACTGTTCACTTTTGACTTTAACGGTTAGTTAGTGTTGACTGTTGATTTTAACCATTGACCAAAGTTGACTTTTTGGTCTAAGTTCTTTTTGAGGTTTTTCAACGTTCTGAATCCATCTGTGTAATCAAAATTTTGAAATTCTCATTATATTAAGAGATATGGCTAATGGTATAGCATCCTTCCAAGTTCCAACACTCAAGAGTGACAACTATGATAATTGAAGTATTAAAATGAAAGCACTCATTGGAGCATACGATGTCTGGGAGGTCGTACAGAAAGGTTACATCGAACCAGCAAAAGAGTCAACTCTACCCCAAATTCAAAAAGATAGCTTGAAAGACTCAAGTAAAAGAGACAAGAAGGCTCTCTATCTCATCTATCAAGCGTTAGATGATGATGGCTTTAAAAAGATTTCGAGTGCAAAATTCGCTAAAGAAGCGTGGAAAAAGCTACAAACCGCTTACAGAGGAGCTGAACAAGTAAAGAAGGTTCGTCTTCAGATTTTAAGAGGTGAATTTGAATCTCTACATATGAAAGCATCTGAGTCTATTTCCAACTACTTCGCAAGAGTATTGAAAAAACTCGAGAGATCGACTACTCTGCTCGCTGAATCCCAAATTTAAACACATCGTTGTAACGATTGAAAAAACTAAAGATCTAAAGGAAATGACGATCGAATAACTGCAAGGATCGTTGCAAGCTTACGAAGAAAAGCATCGACAGAAGCAAGAGATCAATGAACAACTTCTCAAGATGCAACTTAAGGAGAAAGAATATACCCAATGCCACGAGAGATACCAATGAAACCGAGGTAGAGGCAGAGGCCGAGGACGAGGCGGAGGTCACGGCTGTGAATAAGGTTGGAATTACAACAATAACAATTCCAACAACAGCCACGATAAAGGAGAAAGTTCAATCAGAGTTCGTGGAAGAGACAACTAGAACTCGAGGTATGAAAATCTCAAGTTCAATGTTATAGCTGTCAAAAGTTTGAACATTATGCTTCAGATTGTAGAGCTCCTAACAACAAAGTTGAGGAAAAGAATAATTTTATGGATATTAGCATGCAAGGTGGCGATAGAGAACAAGAGAATACTAGGTATCTCGACACCGGTGCGAGCAATCATATGTGTGGAAGAAAAAGCATGTTCGTAGAGATCAATAAATCTGTGACTGGTAATGTCTCATTCGGAGATAATTCTAAAATACCAGTGAAAGGAAAATGTAACATCCTTATTCGTGCAAAAGATGGTAGTCACCAATTAATTTCAGATGTTTACTATGTGCACAACATGACAAGCAACATTTTAAGTCTAGGTCAACTCTTAGAAAAAGGCTATGATATTCATATAAAATATTGTAGTCATTTTATAAGAGATGGCATAGGAAATTTAATTGCAAAAGTGAAAATGTCGAAAAATAGAATGTTTTCTTTGAATATTCAAAACGATGTTGCAATGCGTTTGAAAGCTTATTATAAAGATGCATCATGGCTATGGCATCTTTGTTTTGAACATCTCAACTTTGGAGGACTGGAGATGTTGTCTAAGAAGGAAATAGTGAGAGGACTACCTTGCATTAATCATCCTGACCAACTTTATGAAGGGTGTTTACTCGAGAAGCAATTCAGGAAAAGCTTTCCAAAACAGTTAAATTCGAGAGCCCAAAAGCCATTCGAGCTCATCCATACTGATATGTGTGGGCCAATTAAACTAAGCTCTCTCGGTAACAATAATTATTTTCTTCTCTGCATTGATGATTTTTCAAGAAAAACTTAGGTGTATTTATTAAAACAGAAATCAGAAATCTTTGAGGTATTTAAAAAGTTTAAAGTCGCTGTGGAAAAAAAAAGTGGTTGCCAAATTAAGGCAATGAGATATGATCGAGGAAGAGAATTTACTTCTAGAGAGTTTCTGGAATTCTGTGAAGCAAATGGAATTCGTCGACCAATGACAATTCCAAGATCCCCCTAGCAAAATGGAGTAGCCGAAAGAAGAATAGAATCATCCTCAATATGGCACAAAGCATGCTCAAAAGCAAGAGAATACCAAAGGAATTTTGGGTAGAAGTTGTAGCCTGTGCAGTATACCTATCCAATCGATCTCCAACAAGAAGTGTGTTGGGAAGAACACCATAAGAAGCTTAGAATGGAAGAAAGCCAGAAATTTCTCATCTGAGAGTGTTTGGAAGCATAGCACATACACATGTTCTAGACGAGAGTAGAAGTAAGCTTAATGACAAAAGTGAGAAGTTCATCTTCATCGGGTACGATAATTTCTCCAAAGTTTACAAGCTTTATAATCCAAACAATGAGAAGACTATCATCAGCCGTGATGTTTTATTCAATGAAGAAAGTACATGGGACTGGAAAACACATGATGAAGATTACAATATTCTTCCCTACCTTGAAGAAGAAAATAAGGAGCAATCAAGAATGGAGCAAGCAGAACAAAAACCCACTACACCACCAGCATCACCAGCTTCAACAAATAACGGAAATTCGCCACCATCTTTTTTACAAGAAAGAGCAATGTAGCGAATAAGAAGTCTTCAAGATTTATATAAGTAACTGAGAGATCTGATAATCTTACTCTTTTTGCTTCTTTGCTGAATGTGAACTAGTGAGTTTTGAAGAAGCTGCTCAAGAAAAGAAGTGGAGAGATGCAATGGATGGGGAAATTAAGGCCATTGAGAAGAACAACACTTGGGAACTTGTTCCACTTCCAAAAGGGCACAAGGCAATTGGTGTCAAATGGGTGTACAAAACAAAGAGAAATGCTAAGGGAGAGATAGAAAAACACAAGGCAAGACTTGTTACAAAAGGCTATAGTTAAAGAGCTAGAATTGACTGTGATGAGGTTTTTGCTCCTATAGCTCGTTTAGAAACTATGAGGCTAATAATCTCTTTGGCTGCTCAGAATAAATGGAAGATCCATCAGATGGATGTAAAATCTGCATTCCTAAATGGAGTTCTTGAAGAAGAAGTCTACATTCAGCAACCACCGGGCTACGAAGTTAAAAGCGAAGAAGACAAAGTTTTGAGGCTAATAAGGGCCCTTTATGGGTTAAAGCAAGTACCAAGGGTATGGAATAGTAGAATTGACAAGTACTTCCAATAAAATGGCTTCACCAAATGTGCCTACGAACACGCCCTATATATCAAGATCATGAATGGAAATATTCTGATAGTATGCTTGTACGTGGATGATTTGATCTTCACCATTAATAATCTAAGTCTGATTGAAGAGTTCAAGAAAGCAATGAATGGCCAAGGAATTTGAGATGACTGACATCGGATTGATGGCGTACTACATTGATATTGAAGTCAAGCAAAAGGAAGAAGACATCTTTATCTCCCAAGAAAGTTATGCAAATGAGATACTCAGGAAGTTCAAGATGGATGATTGTAAGCCGATAAACACACTAGTGGAATGCGGAATTAAACTATCGAAGTATGATGAAGGTGAAAGCATATATCCGACATTCTTCAAGAGTTTAGTTGGAAGCTTACGTTATTTGACGTGCACGAGGCCATATATTCTTTATGTTGTTGGACTTATAAGTCGATACATGGAGAATCCAATAACCACCCATTTCAAAGCCGCTAAGAGAATCCTCCATTACATTAATTGTACAATTAATTTTAGCTTGTTTTATTCAGTTTCTAATGATTACAAGCTTGTGGGATATAGCGATAGAGACTGTGGTGGAGATATTGATGATAGGAAGAGCACCATTGGATTCGTATTCTTCATGGGAAACATAGCTTTCACATGGATGTCAAAGAAGCAACCGATTGTCACCCTATCCACTTGTGAAGCCGAATATGTAGCTGCTACTTCGTGTGTTTGTCATGTAATATGGCTCAGAAATTTGCTGAAAGAATTGGGTTTGCCACAAGAAGAGCCAACTGAGATTTGTGTCGACAATAAGTCAGCCATTGCCTTGGCAAAGAATTCGGTATTCCATGATCGAAGCAAGCATATTGATACTCGTTACCACTACATAAGGGAGTGCATAGCAAAAAGGGATGTACAAATGGAGTACGTAAAGTCTCAAGATCAAATTGTAGATATTTTCACCAAGCCACTCAAGTTTGAAGATTTTACGAGATTAAGAAGTTTGCTTGATATGATAAAATAAGTTTAAAAGGGGGTGTTGAAGTATAAACTTATTTTAGGCCTAAACCATTTAAAGGTCCAATCCATTTTAAGCTTCTAGAATGCCCAACTCATGGAAGTTTCTAGTGTTGGAAAATAAATTATTTAGTTGGCAGTTGAGGGTTGAAAATAATTAATGAGTTGGTGAGAGTTGGTATAAATAATTAATATGTTAGGTGAGCGTTGATAGGAATAGTTAATAGGTTAAGTGAGAGTTGTTGATTTTTGCTCTCTCCTTGTTCCTATAAATAGCCCATTCCTCTTAGTTTGTAATCATCAAGTTGAGAAGCAATAAAAACACTTATTTCTTTCTTTCTTAGAGTTATATTATAGTTATGAGTGTTGAGAGTATTTTAAGTGAAATTTGATCCAACATATATATATATATATATATATATTTGTAAAAACATAACAGAACACCTTTTGGAGAAGATAAAGAGAAAACTATTAATAGAAAGAAAAGTATAATATTTTTGTCAATTTAATATAAAGAATAAACAAAATTATTAGAAAATAATAATTTTGAAATGAACCATTAATTTTCTATGTGTATAGACAGAAAGAAAAGTCCACATAACTGTTTTCATATATACAGAGTAACGTATGTGCGTGTTGAGGAAGCCTCTCTGTGGGCATTTGCATATTTTTCTTATACAGATATATATATATATATATATATATATATATATTTATCATATTTTTCTGTGGAATTTATAATAATTGTGAGGTTATATTATAATTGTGCCTCTCGATATGTATCTATCTATCAATACGGGTATCATTCATTACTTTGCCTTTATTATCTTTTTCTTCTTTTTTTTTTATTTGGTATAATTATTTTGCTTTAAAAAATCAACAAAGCTCAAGTGTTGTTACTATAAATATAAGAATATAATAAAGGTAAAGTAAATGGTCCTTATGGTTGGGAAAAGGTATCACATTTATACTCAAGTATTAATTGCTTTCTTGACTTGTGTGTATTTGTGGTGATTATATAGTAATATAGGTGTGTTAGGACGTGAAATCAGAATTAAAGCCAATTTTGCATCAAGGGATAGAGGAGCTCACGAGTTAGGTACCTGACCTGAGTAAAGTTCGCGCCAAAAGTTGCCATTCAAATCCAGAGTAGCTCACAGGTGATATCTAAGAGTCCTGATTCGTTTAGGATTTAGTTTTGAGTATAGAAGAAAAATAAGAGTGAGTTTTTTGTGTGTATCTTTGTAATCACTTCTTTTATAGTGGATTGAATGTTATTACACTCTCTAAATATAGAAATCAATTTAATTGTCGAACTACGTAAATTCTCGTATTTATTTTTTATTATTCATATTTGTTATTACGTGTGCACTTCGTCTGTAATACACCCTCCCGATAGTATATACAATATGTATAGGTGTTGTAATATATTCTCCCAAAAATTATTGTACAGTACAAATGTAAATAGATAAGCTCTTATTATGAATAAATTGGATGTTAGATGTATTAATGGTGCTATAGTGGAATTTATTGGATGGATCCGAAAGTTTCCGAAAAGGGTATCAAAGACCAGAAAATATCTGGAATAGATCCAGATGGTTATTAAGGTTCCATAAAGTATATAAGAAATTTAATTATAAGTTTTGGAGAACATAGTAATGATTTCCATAAATTTGAGTATTAAGAATATTTATTGGAAATTAAAATATATTTTTATGGTATAAGTGTTGTAATTTAATTGGTGTTTTAAATGTGGTGGAAAAGTAATGTTGGTGGATTAATTTTGAGGTGTACAACTGAACTAATCAAAGTTAGTAATATGGACAAATAAAAGTTAAGAGTTAGTGGATTTGTATGGAAAATTTCCTCCTAAAGAAGCACAATCCATGTGAAATGAAATGAACCACTCATGAAATGCCAAGTCAATAATTAGTGGGTGGAGAAATTAATGAAATAAAATGTGATTATTAGACTAAATTGACAATTAATATATTATTAGATAATTACATGTAAATAACTTTCAATTTGTGATAATTTTATGATTTGTAAAGGTCAAAGGGGCAAGTTGCAAATATTAGAATATATATATATATATATATATATATATATATATATATATATATATATAATATTTGAGTGGAAATTGCCACTCACAAAATAGAAAACAGAGCAGATCGAGAACAACCCAGAAAATGCGAGAAAGAAAAGAAGAGAAGAAAAAAAAAAGAAGAAGAGAGAAGAAGCAAGTCGGCCGAAGAAGAAAGAGAGAAAAGAAAGAGAAGAGGACAGCGGCCAAGAGAGGAAGAAGAGAGAGCAGCAGCCGGCCAAGAAGAGAGAAAGAAAAAGACAGCAGCTGGCCGAAGAAGGAAGAAAGAAGAAAAAGAAAAAGAAAAGAGAAGGAAGAGGAGGAGATTTTGGTCAAGCAAGAAGAAGGAGAAGAAGAGAAAGAAGAGTCAAAGAGGACTTGGGGTAAGTGTTGATGAAATTGAGTTGTTTTGGAATTTTGTTGATATTATAAATTCTTTGTTTAAATTGATTGAGTTATTGTTGTGTGTTTTTGCTTGAAATTAGTTTGATTTAAGTTTATTCAAGTGGATAAAGTAAAGGAAAAATGGTTCTCAAATTAGTAAACTTGGATTATGGGTTTTGTGATGTTGTGTTTGGTGGTTGATGAAAATTGTAATAATTTAATAAATTTGCTATATATATTGTATACTAGAAAACCAAGAAGATTAGTAAGTAAAAGTTAGGATTTGAAGTTGATTTTAGTGTAGAGATTTAAATTAAAGTATGATAAGATATTAGAATTGGTGTATGTGTATTTGTGATGCTAATTGGTGCTTAAAAATTCAAGAAATCATGTTGAATTGTGATACATGAAATTCGGTTAAGAGAGAAATTGAATGATTCAATGTATATATAGTTATAGTGACATAATTTTTAGTGGATATAAATGTAATTGATTGTGTTAGATATGAAGAAATTGAAAAAGGAAAAGGAAATCAAAAACTTAAATGTTGGCATTTTATAATTTAAATGCCTTATAAATGTTAATTGAGCTTTTGGGTGAATTGTATTATTTATATTTATGATTGATTGGAAATATATTATTTTATTTTATAAAGAAATCATCATAGTATGGGAGAAGAAATAAATTTTATGGAAAGATAAGAAATTTAATGAGACGAAGGAACCAGAGCACCAAGCCTAGAGAAAACCAAAAATCTGTGAGTGTTAAACTATTTTAAGTAAAGTTATAGAAAATTTATTATTTCATTTATGTGAATGTTTAAACTATTTTATTTAAGGGATTTGCTAAGCTATTTTATACAATGCAATTTTATTTTAGTAATATATTTTATCTAAAGTTTAGCAAGTTAATATTTTTATTCCAATTAGTGCAAAATCAGATTTTCGATTAAATTGCATTTAGTATATTTTCTTCCAAGTTTGATTTGTTATTTTAAAATTTGATATATATTTATTATTTATACGAGTTTTAAAATTTAAACAAATTGATGCCTTGATTGATATTTCAGAAGTTTTAAATTTATCTTCTTTTTAGAAAATATTAATATATATACATGAGATTTAATTTAAGAAATATATTCTATGAATATTTTATGATTTTTGATAAAAAGGATATTACAAACAGATTTTATGATTTTATGAATGTTTTAGACAAAAAGAAAATATTTTCAGGCTAATAGGATATCTATTTATTATCAAATTATCAACAGCTTATCAGAATTATCAGATTATCAGCAGTAGACCCGGCCGTTACACCCCATTTGTGTAGGGCAAGTTAAGGGGAGACAATCCGCTAACTCCAGGGGGGTTGAGTCTGTCGAGTCTGTCAGTCGCCCACACATTGGGGTGTTGTCTCTCTATATGTAGACGACGCAAAATTCCGCCACATAGTCAGTGAGATGTCTTTTATCAGAGTCACCAGAGCGACGCTAGATTAGTCGCCTGGTGACACCCTCCATATGGTGCGGCGCCAGCTGAGTCGCCCTATGGATTATCAGTTATCAGATATGGGTTTCCATTGGCATTATTAGAAAAATATATTTTCGCAGTTTTTCAGTTTTCAGATAAAAGTATAATATATCAGTTTTTTAGTTTTAAAAAATGTAGCCTTTCAGTTTCCAAAAAAGTAGAAGTATATTTTCTCAACTTTTTAGTTTTCAGAAAAGTAAAGTATATATATTATCTCAGCTTTTTAATTTTCAAAAAGTATGCAGCATTTCAGTTTATCAGTTTTCAGCAATAATAGAAAGTTTGAAAGGTTTTCAGTATAGAAATTAGATATGAGTATAGTTTTCAATATGGATTTCAGAATAGTTTTCAGAAAATAGATTTTAGAAATAGTTTATCAGTTCAGGTTCCAATAAAGTTTTCAAAAAGTAAATTTTAGTATAATTATCAGGAAAAGATTTCAGTATGGCTTTCAATATAGTTTTTTTTTATGATTCAGATTTCAGTTCAGTTTTCAAAGAAACAGAAAAAGTTTTATTATTAAGTTATTTACTTTACTATAGTTTTCAAAAAAATAGTAAAGATTCATTATTTAAATTTCAGTACATTATTTTCAGTAAATAGACTTTAGTACAGTTTTCAGTAAACAGAAAGGTTTTATTAGTATTTTATTTTCAGAAATTTTCAGGAAACAAGAAAAATATTATTTTTATTATTCATATCAGTAATTTCGAAAAATAAGTTTCTATTCTTTTTAGAAAAACATTAGGGAGGTTTAAGCAGAGATATTAAATTGTTTAGAAACTAATAACACTCACTGAGCTCGTTCAGCTCATTATATTTTTATGTTTTATAAACCAACCTCCCAGATATAGGTGCAGACGTTGCAGGGACTTCCAGGACCAGTCAGACATTGCTGTGACAGTTTTAGAATTATGTATTATGTTTGATTGTAACTCTTATGTAAAATGTATATTGTTAAAGTTCAGTATTTTATTATTTGAAATTTGTGATTGAATTTGTGGTTGATTTGAGACAGACCAGAGGTCCTGTGGTAGTTGAGAATATGAAAATTAGAAGTGTACAGTTTCTTATGCAGGTCTCCTGATTTTGGTAAATTTTAAAAAAACAGGGGAGATTCTGCCAAAATTTTTTTAAAAAATAAAAATTTCTATTCAGATTTTCAGAATAAGTAACGACTTAGCTTCACGGAAGCCTTTCAGCGAGGCAAGTCTCAACTGGGAAGTTACCGTGGAGTGCCGGTAGGCCGCCTAGCGTGAGATAGTAGGTTATGGGTCTGTCATCGTCTCTTGTTAGTTTGCATCCAGGAAATTTCGCTGTGCAGGGTGATTTTCCCAACAATATGCTCCTAGGTAGCTACTATTTTAATTAGATGCTATTAATTAGTCTATGTTTTGATTCAAAAAAAAAAAAAAAACTAGTCTATGTCTTGCTTAAAGTAAAAAAAAAAAATTAGCAAAACAATTATCTTTTATTTCTGATCAATTAATATTTAAAGTCCTTTCGCGTTGGAGTAGTAAACAAGTCAAAAAAAAAAGAAGGTGAGTCCTAAAATTTATATAGGTTTTTATTAAAAAAAGAACTACTTGTGTAGTTTAGTTTTGACATACATACATAGACAATAATTTTCATGTTAATATCATCCTAATTAATATGGTTTTTTGTCTATTTAATTAGATTATTTATTTGCTATAAAATTATAGAAAAGCATCTACTAGACTAACCATGGGTCAATGGTTCCATCTATAAGAGAGAGAGAGAAGGAGAAATTGAGCGCCAATTTTTGTGCTAGTATCATAATACTATGTTAAAATTTTAAACCTTCTTATTTAATAAATTTTATCACACCATCTTGGATGTTAATTAAAAAAAATTAATTCAAATTAATTACGGACATTGAGGTGATCAATTGATAAACCTCTTATACCCACCACATCAATAAGATTACAAATTTAAGTAATATTTTCTTCTCCTTAATTTTTAAATTTGTAATAATATACTGTTTGCAACTAGCAAGCAATATCATTGAATAATTATATAGTTCTAAAATTTGAAAACTCTTCATCAATCACATTTACAAAATGGAAACAAATAAGAACAAACCTCGTAGAAAACCTCAAGTATGATCCCATGGTATTCCTTAGAATCCATGGACATAATAATTCAAGCGGCTACGAAGACCCTTTGCATCTTCAATCCAGTTCGCCATGATCATCTCGATCATGGATTCTCTAAAATCTTCTCTTGGATCATAAGAGCACTTCTTCATGGCCACCATAAAAAAGATATAGTTAGTTTTTGTATACTAAGTTTTATATATCAATAAATAAATCGTAAATAACATACATATAGGGCGGCTTGGGAAGATGCAGAAAGAGAAGAGAAAACATAAATTTGCTTTTGAACTAGCCAAAAAACTAATAGAGAAAGATACTACGTGGCTATGTATTGAAGATCAAGCTACTGAATTAGTGGAAGGACCAAAAGAGCAGACAAAAGCAGAAGAACATGAAGACACATGGGAAGATCATGACCATGCAGCTGTTGCTAATAGGAGCACAAGCTCAAGTTCCTTTGCTATGGGAACAAGTAAACAAGTGCCAAGCCCGTTGCTTCTTGCAGCTGCAGTAGGAATCATGGAGATCGTCAATGAGATGATTCGTTATTGTCCTCAGGTATTTGTTAAGCATAAGCTCAACAGAGCCTTAGTTTCTTCAGTTGCAGTTCCTTCAGCAGCTGGTCATCATAACAACAAGCTAAATAGAGCCTTCAACAAGCTAAATAGAGCCTTCACAGGACTTGCGATTCTGGAAAGAGCTGGAGCTGGTACTGTGACGTATGATGAACGTGATTGGTCCAAGTCAGTTGAAGGTATACAAGATTATCATAAGGATGATACACATCAGCTAAAATCTAGATTTGCCAAGTTGTCAAGTTAGTTACCAATTAGTTACTCTGTTTTGTCAACTTGTGCAAATTCTGTTTTCCTGATCATGCACTGTTTAGGTGTGATTATATTTAGCTAAATTTTGTTTACTCTTCAATCTTGTAGTATATATAATGAGTGAATCTCATTGTTGTAATTAGTCAGTTTTTCTAATGAAAACATAAATCAACCAAAGAGAGTTTTCTCTCAACTCATCCATGGTGTCTCTTCTTCTTCTTCTTCTAGATTTCTGAAAATAGATTGTTAGTTTCAATCTTCACAGTATTTGCCACCAAAATCATGACATTCGCATATAATATATTTTCAGGTGTACACTCTCTATAAACTGTTTTTTTCTTTTCCAATCTGATTATCTGTATGTCATGTTGCACGATCCGAACAGCTAGCTAGTCATGTGACCTGAATTTTGGTTTCGCCCCATTGCACTTAAGAAAAACTAACAAGACATACATATATACCAGCATTAAGATAACATATTATTATGTTTGGTCAGGCAGTAGCGCATGTGAGTGAAACGGCACCCCTTTATTAAACAATCACTAACTCACCTTCTAACCATAGTTACACGCACTAACTCTCTCTCCTGATCAACTAACTCATTCCAGATATTTCTTACACTTTCTGGTCAAACTCAACCAAGGTAAAGTTTTCTCTCTTCTCACTTTGTTTCTCTGTTTCCTCACAGATCTGATTTGTTCTTCTTCTTTTCTTGCTTGACAAATCTATAATGGTGGTTTTAATACTATATCATCAGACGAGAAGGAGAAGATACATGAAAGATGAAATCGCCATTGTTGCAGGTAACAAGTTCTCTCTTTATTTTCTGTTTTGATTTTTCTTCAACTTTACAGAAATGAGATATTAAGCTCTCTATTTATATGCATAAAATTCGCTATCAGATTTGTAACTAAATTAGTTACAAATCTTTTACGGTTTGTTATTCTTGTTATGGATTTATGCTATAAACACAAACTGTTATCTATGGTCATTATATTTTAATAGATTTGTGCCTTGGTGCTGTGAGCTTTGATACTGTGACCTGTGCAAACCTTACTAGGTTTGCACTCGGTTTGTTTGCTGTGAACCTTTTGATTTGTTTTGACTTGTTTCTTGATTTACTTGATTATTCTGACCAGTATATATCTTTACATCCCCCCTCAAACAAACTGTGGTGAATCAACCAAGTTAAGTTTGGAACACAAAAACTGAAAACGTAGTATAGTCAGCCCTTTAGTAAGTATGTCTGCCACCTGAAACTCAGTAGGCACATACCTAGGTTCAATTTCTTTAGAGGCAACCGTTTCACGAATAAAGTGAACATTGATCTCCACATGTTTGGTGCGAGAATGATAAACCAGGTTGAGGGCTAAAGCATTAGCACCCAGATTGTCAAACAAACCACTACTGGAGAAGAAATAGGAAACCCCAATTCAGCTAATAGAGATTTTAACTAGATAACATCAGTAACAACCTGAGACATAGATCGATATTCCGCTTCAGTACTCGACCTAGCAACAACAGGTTGTTTCTTTGAACTCCAACAAATTAGGTTGCCACAAAGAAATAAACAATTACTACTAGTAGACCATCTGTTATCAAGACAACTCGCCCAATCAGCATAGGTGTATGCTTCAATAGTGAGAGCAGCTGCACCTTGCTTAAACCATAGCCCTCAAGTAATGAATCCCTTTAGATACCTCAACACCCATTTACAAGCAAGACAAGGGTTTCAATAATCAAATAATTTGGTTATTATTACTTCACTTATTATTAAAATAGTCCATTTTATTTCAATTTTATCATTTATATTTTAGTATTATACTCCAATATATAATATTTAGAAAGTAAATTGACCAGATTAGCATTAAATGCTATAAAAAAATCTTTAATATTACAAAATATTCCTATATATTCATAGAAACTTCTTAAATTTTTTAAAAAAGTTATTAAAAATTACTACTTAAAAAATGAATTAATAACATCCAACTTACCTGAGGTATGATAAATTACACTCAAAATCAAAGTTTGCATAAACTGACACTGACCTTCTCTCCCATTAAGTTTGACCGTTAAAAATAATGGTTGACCGTTAAAATAAAGGCAAAGTAGAAATAGTAATAATAAGAGTTAATTACACTAAACCTCCTTGAGGTTTGGCTAATTACACTCGAAATGAAAGTTTGCATTAATTGACACTAACCTCCCCTCAAGTTAACTTTGACCGTCAAAATAAACGTTGCGTTTTTTTCAAATTTATTAAATGACCAAAATACCCCTGATAATTAATATTATCAATTTTTTACTATTCACCCAGATTGGATCTCCACCGTCCATCAATAATGATGGACAGTGGAGATCCAATCTGGATCTCCAACAAAAAAAAAAAAAAAAGCTTTTTGAATGCATTCCTCAAACTCAGAAGGGTTTGATCTCGAACCCAGAGGGTTCGATTTGGGTTCGAGATCGAACCTAAAAGGGTTCGAATCGAACCTTCTGGGTTCGTGGAACCCAGATCTGGGTTCCACGAACCCTTTTGGGTTCGATGAATCTCGAACCCAGAAGGGTTAAAAGAACGAACCCTTCTGGGTTCGATGAATCTCGAAACCAAAAGGGTTCGAAGATCGAACCCTTCTAGGTTCGATGAATCTCGAACCCTTCTGGGTTCCATGAATCTCGAACCTAGAAGGGTTCGTAGAATGAACTCTTCTGGGTTTCATCGAACCCAAAAGGGTTCGAAGATCGAACCCTTCTGGGTTCGATGAATCTCGAACCCAAAAGGGTTTGATGAATGGCTTAAAAAGAAATTTTTTTTTTTTTTTTTTTGTTCTTGGTGGAGATTCAATCTGGATTCCACCTTTAATTTTTTTAATGAATAGTAAAAAAATTGATAATATTAATTAACAGGGGTATTTTGGTCATTTAATAAATTTTAAAAAAAGTCAACGTTTATTTTGACGGTCAAAGTTAACGTGAGGGAAGGTTAGTGTCAATTAATGCAAACTTTGATTTCAAGTGTAATTAGCCAAACCTCAGGGAGGTTGAGTGTAATTAACTCTAATAATAATAATAGAAAGGAATCTATATAACTCTTTCCCACTCAACGTGAATTATGAACTTGTAGAATAATATAAATATTATTCTTATTGTTTAAAAAATTAACAGTTTAGCGTAAGTGTTTCAATAATCAAATAATTTGGTTATTATTACTTCACTTATTATTAAAATAGTCCATTTTATTTCAATTTGTATCAAATTTATCCCACTAAACCGTCATCGTTAATAATTTTACCATTTATTTTTTAGTATTATACTCCAATATATAATATTTAGAAAGTAAATTGGCCAGATTAGTAAGAGAAATTTCATAAAACATTAAGAGTGGCATAATATAATGTAGAATGCAATTTCTCATAAAACTTTTTGCACAGAACTACTAGCAATACTCTATACTATCGATATCTTATTTGGGGTCATTAGACGGTCGATAAATTCACAACTTTTGTAGTGGTTGGTAAAAGAAATTTGGTAAAAAAATTAAGAGTGGCATAATTCAATGCAGAATCCAATTTATGATAAAATTTCTTGCACGAAACTACTAGAACTATTCTATTGATATATCAAATTTAGAGTCATTCCAAGACATTCGAAAAATTAACAATTTTTATAGTGGTTAGTAAGAAAAATTTGATAAAAATTAAGAGTGGTATATTTCAATACATAACGCAATTTCTCATATAAGCTTTTTCTAGAACTGCAAGAAATACTATATTTTATCTATATATCAAATTTAGGATCATTCCGAAATGGTCGAAAAATTAACAATTTTTGTAATGATTAGTAAGGGAAATTTGGTAAAAAAATTAAGAGTGACATACTTCAATGCAGAATGCGATTCTCTTAGAACTTTTTCCTCGAAATTGGTAGAAATGTTCTATTTTAACTATGCGATTTCTCTTAGAACTTTTCCCCCGAAACTGCTAGAAATGCTCTATTTTAACAATGTATCAAATTTGGGGTCGTTTCGATATGGTCGAAAAATTAATAATCTTTGTGGTGGTTTATAAGGGAAATTTGGTAAAAAAAATTCAAAGTCACATATTTCAATGCAGAGAACAATTTTTCATAAAACGTTTTCCCTGAACTACTAAAAATACTCTATTCTATATATACATCAAATTTCGAATCATTCACAGTCGGTCGAAAAATTAACATTTTTATAGTGGGTTAGTAAGAGAAATTTGATAAAAAAATTAAGAATGCTCTATTTTGATGCAAAATGCAATTTCTGATAAAACTTCTTACACAAAACTGCTACAATTACTGTATTCTAGTGATGTATTAAACTTGGGGTAATTCTGAGACGGTTGAAAAATAAAAAATTTTATAGTGGTTGTTGATAGTGAAAACTCGATCACTGAGTCAAAAGTAGTCAAATACACTACACAAGGCAACAAGATGGTAAACCGATATGTTGATGTGCTCGACTACGATAGAACTTGTAGAAAAAGTCGTTGGACGATGAAACCTACAATCAAAGAAAGATTGTTAGGGAGCGCCACACTTGTATCGGCAATTAAGCTTCGACGATCAAGTCAGTTTTGTGGAAAAGTACCTTTTGTAATGAAGTAACAAAGGTATTAGGGTTTAGAATGTAAAAAAAGGTTATCTTATTCTTCTCTTTCGGAGCTATTTATCTGAAAAAATTTTATTCCTCTGTCCATGCATAATCGTATTTCAGTATCAGATCTACCACCAGATCTTCCGAGCTATACGCAGAAAAAGACTTTAGAAACTACATACATTTTTCTTGATTTTTTTTTTCTGGTTCCTCGATCTACCACCAGATCTTCCGAGCTATGACCAGCGGACTAACAACGTGTGTGTGGGCATGTCACGGCAAGAGATGAAGGTCACATGAAAAGAACGTCAGCCGAATCCTGCAAAAGATGGGAGAGTCAGAAAAAACCTTTTTTTCTCTTTTCTTCTCTCTTTGTCAATGGATCATCCACACTATCATTAGAAATGACACTATGTGCCTCTCCAATGCCTAAGTAGTGATCAGGTTGTCGAACTACCCTTCCACTACGCCTCGGCGGTAGTGTATCCTAACTAGGAATTATCTGACTATCAGATGTTTGTGGAATAATAACATTGTCTACAACTCTTGTTGACTTAACACTGGTCGTACCAGGTTCTAGCTCTTTTAATACAATCTTATTATGATGTTTATGATTACTCATATAATCCTCCTCAAGAAACGTTGCATTTTTCGATAAAAACACTTTATTTTCTTGTGGATTATAAAAGAATCCACCTCGTGTTTACTTTGGATACCCTACAAATAAACATACATGTGAACGCGGTTCCAGCTTTCCATGCCTATTCTTCAGTACATGTACTCGACATCCCTATATGCGAAAATGTCGTAAACTTGTTTTACGACCATTCCACAACTTTAGGGGAGTCTTAGGAACTGATTTGGATAGAACTACATTCAGTGTGTAAGTCACTGTTTGTAGTGCATATCCCCAAAAGGAATATGGTAATGATGAGAAACTGATCATAGATCTCACCATTTCCATCAAGGTCCTATTTCACCTCTCCGCAACACCATTCTGTTGAAGTAGATGCCTTGTGACTGGGAAGGTTTGAACACAATAGTGGAATCCACTCCTTCTTGATTGAAGTAGATGAGTAGTTCCCTTAAGGGTTGATTCGGGGCTTGAAAGATTATGAGCGCTCTCCTTCTTCCGTGAGGAAGACATGATTTAATTGTTCATTAGAGAATCAACGGTACTTAAAGGAAAAGATATTTCTAGAAGGGTATAACGGACTTTATGACCCATCTCTAGTTATGAACTATTTGTAGAAGATCACACTATATGCAATTAGCTATATCAATGGACACTGAGACTTCAGATTGTATAAACATGTCTACAGTTTTGAAAGTGCAGCCTCGGGTTTTTAGTAGAATAACTCCGAGGTTAATAATCGTGAAATATTAATTAAAGAGTTTTAATTAATATTACTAAGTATTATTGGAGCTCAAAACTGTGGGAACATTAGGTCCCCTTGCTAGCCCTTATGGTTATTGGTAACGAGGGTCACGGTAGATTAATTGGATGGTCCAATTAATAGTGTTACGAAAGTAATGTGATTTAAATAAAAGAAAATAATTAAATAATGTAATTATTTAATTAATAAAATAATAAAAATTAATAATTATGAATTATTAATTCTATTTATTAAATATGAGGTCATGTGATTAAATAATGACTAGGACAAAAGAATTAAAATAATTAGATTATTTTAATAGTCCAAAAGGTTACAGGTTCAAGACTTTAGGGAGACTAAAAATAAATAGGATTTAGAATCCTATTTTGACTTGGTCAAACTAAAACCCTAAAGGACTACTACATAAGTGTTATATAGTTAGAAAAAAACCTAACCTAACACACAACAATGGAAGATTCTGACAAAGAGGAATGGCTTAAAGCCATAAATCTCGAGATGGAGTCAATGTACTCCAACTTAGTTTGGGAACTTGTAGACTTACCAAATGGGATAAAACCTATAAGATGTAAGTGGATCTACAAGCGTAAGAGAGGAGTAGGTAGAGACCTTCAAGGCAAGGCTAGTAGCTAAGGGTTACACCCAGAAGGAAGGCATTGATTATGATGAAACCTTCTTGCCATTAGCTATGTTTAAGTCTATTAGGATACTCTTATCCATAGCTATCTATTTCGATTTCGAAATCTGGCAAATGGATGTCAAGACTGCATTCTTGAATGGAAATCTAGACAAGAGCATCTATATGATGCAACCAGAGGGATTCGTATTCCAAGACCAAGAGCAAAAGGTTTGCAAACTGCAAAGGTCTATTTATGGACTTAAGCAGATGTCTAGATCTTGGAACATTAGGTTTGATACTGCGATCAAAACCTATGGCTTTGAGCAGAACGTTAATGAGCCTTGTGTATATTCTTGGGATCCAATTGATAAGGGATCGTAAGAACAAACTGTTAGTGTTGTCTCAAGCATCGTATATCGACAAGATACTTGTGCGATTCTCCATGTAGAACTCAAGGAAAGGTAGTTTACCTTCAAGACATGGAGTTCACTTGTCTAAGGAACAGTGTCCTAAGACACCTCAAGAAATTGAGGATATGAGAAGGATTCCCTATGCGTCTGCAGTAGGCAGTCTTATGTATGCTATGCTATGCACAAGACCTGACATCTGCTTCGCAGTGGGAGTAGCCAGTAGATATTAGTCCAACCCAGGATTGGATCATTGGGTTGCTGTTAAGTATATTCTCAAGTATCTTCGGAGAACGAGAAACTATATGCTTGTATATTCCCATCCGAATTTGATTCCATTGGGATATACAGATTCTGACTTTACGTCAGACAAGGATTCAAAGAAATCCACATCTGGGTCAGTATTCACCCTTAGTGGTGGAGCCATAATTTGGAGGAGTATCAAGCAATCTTGCATTACTGATTCCACCATAAAAGCCGAGTATGTAGCAGCTTCTGAAGCAGCTAAGGAGGCTGTTTGGTTTCGAAAGTTCTTGAGTGATCTAGAAGTTGTTCCAGATATAGATAGACCCATGACACTTTATTGTGATAATAGTGGACTGTGGCCAAATCCAAATAACCAAGAAGCCACAAAAGAGGAAAGCATATAGAGAGGAAATATCATCTCATCGGAGAGATAGTACAGCGAGGAGACGTGGTCGTGATGAAGATTGCGTTGCAAGATAACCTGGCTGATCAATTTACAAAGACCTTGACGGCTAAAATGTATAAAGGTCACCTAGAGGGTGTAGGATTGCGAGACATGTCTCAGCTGCTTTAGTGCAAGTAGGAGATTGTTAGTATTTATGCCCTAAAGCTTGCAACTGTAAATGGTTAAAGACAATAATAAGAATTATTCAGATTATCATTTAAGTTTATAAATGTATTATATTCAGTAATACATTCTTATTGTGCAAGAACATCCTAGATTGTAAGATGTAACCTCATAATGAGTATATGATGGTCATATACAGAGAGGATTCATTTTGAGACGTGCAATCTAAAAAGTCCGTAGAGAGCGAACAAAGCTGGGTACTTTGTTTGTGATTGATCTACTGTTGCAGTCCATTCTGTAAAGTACGGTGGTCTTATCCTAGACCACTAATGTAGTTGACATGAGAATAGAGGCACCTTATATGATGAGATCATATAGGACTGGGCCACGATTTATATGAATCTCTCACCAAGATTCGTTAGTAGATGAGATTCATATATAATCGATAAACGATTGCTATTTATAGGTGATCTTAATCCTGAGTGTCTTATCAACTCCTTTAGGTTGGATCATGGTTTTTTATTTACCATGAGTGAGGTTAATGACAATCTCGACCAATACCTCAGTATCTTGGAGTCACGGTTTGACTTGTGGCTGGGAAGGTTTGAACACAATAGTGGAATCCACTCCTTCTTGATTGAAGTAGATGAGTAGTTCCCTTAAGGGTTGATTCGGGGCTTGAACGATTATGAGCGCTCTCCTTCTTCCTTGAGGAAGACATGATTTAATTGTTCATTAGAGAATTAATGGTACTTAAAGGAAAATATATTTCTAAAGGGGTATAACGGACTTTATGACCCAGCTCTAGTTATGAACTATTTGTGGAGGATCACACTATATGCAATTAGCTATATCAATGGACACTGAGACTTCAGATTGTATAAACACATCTACAATTCTGAGAGTGCAGCCTCGGGGTTTTAGTGGAATAACTCCGAGGTTAATAATCGTGCAATATTAATTTAAGAATTTTAATTAATATTACTACGTATTATTGGAACTCAAAACTGTGGGTCCATTAAGTCCATTTCCTAGCCTTTATGGTTGTTGGTAATGAGGGTCACAGTAGATTAATTGGATGGTCCAATTAATAGTGTTACGAAAGTAATGCGATTTAAATAAAAGAGAACAATTAAATAATGTGATTATTTAATTAATTAAATATTTAATAAAATAATAGAAATTAATGAATTATTAATTTTATTTATTAAATATTAGGTCATGTGATTAAATAATGACTAGGACAAAAGAATTAAAATAATTAGATAATTTTAATAGTTCAAAAGGTAACAGGTTCAAGTCTTTAGGGAGACTAAAAATAAATAGAATTTAGAATCCTATTTTGACTTAGTCAAACTAAAACCCTAAATGACTACTATATAAGTGTTATATAGTTAGAAAAAAAAACCTAATCGAACACACAAGTGAAAAAGAAAGAGAATTCGGCCACCAAAGAGAGAAGAAAAGAAAAAAGAAGTTTTTTCTGACTCTCTCCTCTTTTACAGGATTCGGCCGGTGTTCTTTTCACATGACCTCCATCTCTTATCGTGACGTGCCTACACACACATTGTCAGACCGCGGGTCATAGCTTGGAAGATCTGGTGGTGGATCGAGGAATCAAAAAAAAGAAAATCAAGAAAAAGGTATGTAATTTCTAAAGTCTTTTTCTGCGTATATACAGGAACTCGTTCCTGATTGAAAAAGGTTTTTAATATAAAAAAAAAAATTAAACCCAATTTCGCATGTTATACAATAATCAAAATCTTTTCTAAAACTCCCTTCAGTTTAATGATCTTGTTTATGGCTTCAACCTGTCTGTTGGTTTGGGATGAGCTGGTGACACATAGTAGTTTCTGATTCCCAACTTTCTGCAGAATTTTGAAAATTTTAGATTGTCGAATTGTGTACTGTTATTAGAAATAATGGTATCTGGGACACAAATATGTAAATAATAAATTTATTGACAAAGTCTATGGTATTTTGTTCTGTGATTCTCACGAAAGATTCTGTCTTGGCCCATTTGGCGTACCTAGCTAGTCCTACTGCTACTGGCATTGGTCCTATAAGATCAATTCCCCATTGAGGGAACGTCCAAGGGAAGGTAAAGCTCCTAAGTTTCTCAGGTGGCTGTCTAATGTTAGCAGCGATCCTCTGACATTTGTCACACCTCAATGCTGATGTTTTGGCATCAGTGAACATTTCTGGCCTGTAGAATCCTTGGAGCAGGGCCTTGTGTGCTAAACTAATCCTTTCAATGTGATTTCCACACACTCCTTCATGGATGTCTTCTAAGATTATCACAGCCTCTTGGGGATTGACATACTTTTGTAGGGCGTTAGAGAATCCCCTT
The DNA here is from genome assembly GCA_003430845.1 of Xanthoceras sorbifolium. Classification (NCBI taxonomy): domain Eukaryota; kingdom Viridiplantae; phylum Streptophyta; class Magnoliopsida; order Sapindales; family Sapindaceae; genus Xanthoceras; species Xanthoceras sorbifolium. Next base: position 16,684,024 of record CM010618.1, read on the forward strand.
TGATAGAGTTTATCGTCGATCATGGTGTATCGTGCCAATGAAAACCTCAGGCACTTTGCTTCAGTTTTGTCTTCTGGAAAATTCCTAATTCCAAGAACGCTCAAAGAGATGTCATCCAATTAGATTCGGTGAGAGTCACTTCTCTAAGTTCTTCGGCTTCATCGTTAACTATGATCGGTGTCTTTAGATGGGCCACATGTATTGTTTTGGATAGAATCACATTGGTGGCCGATGCTACTTTCGACAAGGAGTCGGCCTTCAAGTTTTCCACTTACGGGATCTGTTTGATTTTATAGCCAATGAACCTATTGAGTGCTTGTTGAACTTTTTTGAGGTATGCTATCATCCATTCCTCCTTCGCCTGGTATCATTACATATCTGGTTGATTACCAATTGCGAGTCGCTAAAGATCTCAATTTTTTCTGCACCTAGCATCGTAGTTACTCTTAATCCTGGGAACATTCGACTTTATCATTTTCTGGCGTCATCAATACCACTCCAACTCCACTGCCGTAAGAATTGAAGGATCCGTCTACATAAAGTTTCCATGGATATGGTCCTGCCTAGAGGTTATCGCCTCCGAGCGTGCTAGCTTCAATCAAAGGTTCCATAAATTTCGCATTGAGGTCGGCCACAGCTTGAGCTTTGATTGCAATTCTTGGCTTAAAACTTATGTCAAACTCGTTCAGCACTATTTCCCACTTTGTCAACCTTCCCGACAGTTCAGTCTTTACTAACATAATATATCGGCTTTTGTATTCTGTTTTGCTCTCGGACACGAATAGAGCTCGTCGCTGCTGAGGCTACTGATAGATATAAATATAGAATTTCATTATTAAAAGGTTTAGAAAGTAACGGAGTAGTTCCATAGTACGTCTTTAGTTGTTGAAAAGCTCATTCGCACTCTTCATTACATTTTACCCCTTTGCCTTTCCTGGTTGCTTTGAAGGACAGAATCGGTAGATTTGGTTATGAATTTGTTTAGTGCTGCGAGGTATCTAATAACACGTTGAGATTCTTTTAGTGTCTTAAGGGACTTCATTTTGATGAGGGCGTCTATTTTTTTTAAGATTGGCCTCGATTCCTCTTTAATGGACTAAGAAGCCTATGAAGTTTCATGTGGCCACTCCAAATACACGCTTTTTAAGATTGGGCTTCATTTCGTATTATCGTTGGACCTCGAAGGTTTCTCTCAAGTTATCGGAGTGTTCTTCTACTGTTAAGCTTTTGGTTAGCATATCGTCGACGTATACTTCCATTGTTCTCCTTATTTGCTTAGTAAACATTTGATTGACCAATCTTTAGTAGATTGCTCCGGCTTTCTTCAGGCCAAATGGCATCACGGTAAAATAGTATAATCCTTGATTGGTAGTAAAAGTGGTTTTTTCCTCATTTGGTTAATGCATCTTAATCTTGTTGTATCCGAAATAAGCGTCCATGAAACTGAGGAATTCATGACTAGCGGTTGCATCTACTATTTGATCAATCTTAGATAGAGGAAAACTGTCTTTTGGACATGTTTTATTGAGATCGGTGAAATCTACACACATTCTCCATTTTCTTTTTTCTTTTTTTTTTTCACTAGTACTACGTTGGCTATCTAGGGATAGTAATGGAATTCTCATATTGATCCGGTGGCGAGGAGTTTTTCAACCTCATATTTGATTGCTGTGTTTCTTTCAATGTTAAGACACCTTTTTTTTTCTGAACTACGAGTTTGGCATCCCGATGAATAGCTAGACAATGGGATATAATGCTAGAATCGATGCCAGGCAAATCGACATGACTCCAAGCGAATATATCCTTAAATTCCTGCAGTTGTTGGGTCAGGCTTTCTTTGACTCCAATGCTAAGATTCGAACCAATCTTTACAGTCTTCTCGGCGTACTGGCGTCGAGTATCACATTTTCTATGGGTTCTACATCTCCTTCTTCTTATCTTATTATAGATTCCCTTGGGTCCAAAGCGAACTTCTTTGGAACTGCAGCTACATCTTCTTCTTCTTCTATCTCCGCTGCCTACCATCTTTCTTAGCTTTCTTTCTTTTTCCTTCTTCAAGTCTTATCTCTAACTTGGTGTAAATTCATACACGGGGTGATCGATGGTATCTGCCGGATCGGATATGACGGGCTCTCAATTTGTATCATTTGCTGAGGGTTGTGCTCCTTGTTTTGGTTATGTAGATCCATCGTTTTAAGGTATTCTCAGACGGAATAAACAAAGCCCACCTTTTAGTGCCAAATTGTTGACAGTGAAAATTAGATCACTTAGTTAAAGGTAGTCAAACACACTGCACGAGGCAACAAGGTGGTCGGTCGATATGCTAATGTACTCGGCTATGATGAGAACTTGTAGAAAACATTGTCAGACAATGAAACCTGCAATCAAAGAAAGATCGTTAAGGAGCGCTAGACTTGTGACGGCAATTATATTTCGATGATCAAGTCAGTTTTTATGGAAAAGTACCTTTTATAATGAAATAACATAGGTATTAGGGTTTAGAATGTAAGAAAATAAAATACCTTATTCTTCTCTTTTGGAGCTATTTATCTAAAAATCCTTATTCCTTTGTCCATGCATGATCATATTTTAGTACCAATTATGAATTTTCTAATATAGTATTTGATGGCGACAGCTTGTCAAGCAGTTCAGGTCGTATCACCATCAATGCTACTGTGTTGGCATGTCACTGCTTTAAGGCCATGTGCATTTAATGTTGTCAAGTGTATTAAATGTATGCGTTTTTTACTGATATCACATGGATTTGACTTATCCGAGAAGCAACTTGGAAATAACGCCTCATACATCGCTTGCATGTTGTTGCCGAGAATGTCTTATACCTTCAAGGGTAATTTTGACAGATCTCTTGGATCCTTAAGGCCTAAACCTCATATTTGATTCTTTTTGGCGGGCTTTATAATACGAAAAATTAATTCAAAAATCTACTTACAATAGTGGTTAATAAGGAAAAATTGGTAAAAAATTAATAGTAGCGTATTTCAATACATGCAATTTCTCATAAAACTTCTTGCACTGAACTATTAGAATTAGTCTATCATATCGATGTATCAAATATGGGGTTACTCCAAGACAGTTGAAAAATTAACATTTTTCGTAGTGGTTAATAAAAGAAATTTGGTAAAAACTTAAGAGTGGCATAATTCAATGAATGCGATTTTTGATAAAAATTATTGCACGAAACTGGTAGAAATACTTTATTTTGTCTATGTATTAAATTTGGGGTAATTCTAAAACGATCAAAAAATTAACAATTTTTATAGTGGTTGTATATCTGTAACTAAGGAAAATCTTACTAGAAGAAGTGAATGAAAAATTTATATATGTTTTTGAGAGTTAAGAAATTATATATATATATATATATATATAATGAAAAAAAATTATTTAAGTTTTGGGTTGTTAACATGTAATAATAAGAGAAATGGGAACGCACACACAAGTGTTAAGTTTGTCAGTTAAAAAATAAAGTTTTGACCGTTAAAAAAGAAATAGAAGAAGCGACGCATCCATGGTGATCACGAACTAGGGAGGTTCGAGCATATTTTTTAACGGTCAAATTTAATATTATGGGAGTTCATGTGAATTTCTGTGAATTTTGATTCTAAGTGTAATTTAAAAAAACTTTAATTAGGTTTAATGTTATATATATATATATATATATATATATATATGTATATATATATATACACGTATGTGTATATGTATATATACATATGTACATATATATACATACGTACATATATATTATACATATATACACACACACATATGTTGTACTTATAAATTGACACAAAATCTACGTCATCATTTTCCCATTTCTCGATCAAAGAATGTCTTCATGGATGCTCGCTCGTTCTCAGCCAAAGAAATATGCTCGTAGGTTCTCAGCCAAAAGAAGGTCATCGCGAGTTCTTGGCCAAAGAAGTTCCTCACAGATGCCTGCAAGTTCTCAGCCAAAAAAGGTTATCAGATGCTCGTAGGTTCTCGGACAAAAAAGGTCCTCGCGGGTTCTCAGGCTCCTGGCCAAAAAGATTCTCACGGCCGTGTCAGACCCACGTGATTATGACATTACATGAGAAGGAATACATATCACCTTATCACGTGGTCATCTGACATAACATGAGATATAGGCAAATTACATCATCATGTGGCCATCTAACATTGAGTAAGGAGAAAGACAACTTATGTTAAATCGATTAATGTTCATATTTATGACCCTTGATTCCTATTTTTATAGTTATGTTTCTTGTAATTTTGGTGTTTTAATGTGTTTTGTGAGATTGTGTAGATTATCATACCTAAATAAGGTTTTCAGCTTAATTGAAGAGCTTTGGATGCTGAAATTGGAAAATTAAAGATTTTTCATGTAGATCTTTCATGTTTCGGAAGATGCCATAAATTCCAGAAGATGTATTGGGTTGTATGCCTTATATTTGTAGAAATATTTATAAGTCTAGTTTTCGGAACATTTTACGGTTCATAATTCCAAGTTTTTTAGAGGAAAGTTATGCTCATTTTCTCGTCAGTGCGCAGCAAAGCTTCAAAAAATCGTGAGTGTCATAAGTTGCAGTCGGGACCTATTGCCCTAATTTTTGGGCCATTATAAAAAGAAAAAGTGAGAAGTAAAGAAATGGTTCGAGCAAGAGAAGAAGTGCTCGCCCAAGAATCCTTGTCATCAATGATGAGGGATTGTTGATAATTCGCCCAAATATAGCATTTTTTGTAGTGCTCATAAAACAAAAGACCCAGGTCAAAAAGTTACTCAAAAACTTATTTTTCTGATCAAACAAGACAATGATTCACCAACAAAATGGAAATGAAAAGCAGAAAATAGCAGAGACAATGCTGAGGCTCATTTACGGAGAAAACAAGAAGACCCAGATGAGCGAAAACTGCTATTTTATCATATACCTATTGAAATACATGCCATGAAAACCACTAGGATTCACCAAATAAATTGCAAAGAGAAATTTAAAAAAATAAAAATAAATAAAAAAAAACACTCACTGAGTGGTGGCAGAGCGGAGGCCATTGAAACCCATGAAGAAGATATGAGATTTTTTCGAGATTGAGAAGGGATTTTGTAGTTTGATGATGATGTTAAAGAAGGAAAACTTGTAGCTGGAATCAGTTTCAAAGCCATTTGTTATACGATGTTTATGGTGAAGAAAAAAAGAGAGTTGATGAAGTCCATCATAGGTGGAGCCGAAGCTCCTTCGCCGATGGAGCCGACGCTCCATCTACGATAGAGCTCTGCCCCATCAATGGGGGTAGATGTGTTCTCATAAAAGTGTTTTTTTTTTTTTTTTTATTCTTGCTCATCAATGGGAGCAGCTGTGTTCTCATAAAAGTGTTTTTTTTTTTTTTTTGTTCTTGGTGTTCTCGGTGGAATCTCTACCACCAGGAACACAAAACAAAAATTTAGTTGATTTTTCTTTTATAAAAAATTTTATTTTTGAAAAAAAATTTCAATATGATCTACACCGTTCATCGAGAATGATGGATGGTGGAGATCTTTCAATGGACGACAAAAACCTATCTTAATTTGATTTTTAATTTTATTATTATTTTAAAAAATAAGAGAAATTTTTGTTTTGTTTTGTTTTTCTCTTTTTTAATTATTATTTTTTAAAATTTTTTTATTAAAATAATCTTGGAGATCAATTTAATTTTTTTAATTTTTAATTTTTTAAAAAAAATAAGGCAAAAATGATCATATTACCCTTTGACTGTTGGTTAACCGTCAATTCTAATAGTTAACCAGTTAGTCAAAGGTATTAGCGTATTATTAAGATTAAACTCACAATTTTGTTATAATATAACCAAACGTAAGGGTGCTTTATTGTAATTCGTCCATATTAAAAAAATTTGAATCAATTGAGCTCAAAAGTATTAACTTGTTATTAAGACAAACGTTATTGTAACATAATATAACCAAACGTTAGTCAAAGGTACTAACGTGTTATTAAGATAGAAAGCTCAAAGAGTTGCCATTTGCAATGTTGATGTGGATCAACATTGCTGAGCTGGAACTAACAGTTACAAATGATTGGCTGCCAGCAATTTAAGGAGAGTTAGTTAAATATGTTAGCATGCTTTGTGCATGATCATTAGTCTATAAATAACAGCTGTGATGTATTTATCAAATAGTTTTTGCCTTTGTAAAGTTGAGAGAATTGTTTGTAAGTTGACAGATTTTCCATTAATGGTGAAAGCTATTGAGGCATTTCGTTAAACAGTTTTTTATTTCTATGAAACACCTTTCTTTTTCAATAAAACTAACCCATGAAAGACACTTCCTGCAAGCAGTAAGAAGAAGGATTTTGCTATTATATTGAATAATTATTGCTATATTATGTAGTGTAGCTAATTTATATAGATTTTTTAGTTTTTGAATTATTAAAAATCGATCAAATGAACATCAATTACCTTCTAACCTCCCACCTTATTCCTTTACAACTCATCCAAAAGAATAAAGCCAAAATGGGAATAAAACAAAGAAATTAAACTATCGTTTTACGATTTACTTATGTTAAGATGCATATTTATTTATATTTTAAGTGGTAAATGCATTTTTTCCTTCACATCCATATTAACAGTTCATCGTTCAAATATCACTTTTATTGATAAACTCCCAAAATGTGGGAAAAATCAGACCGGAGTTATTACAATCAATGCGCAAGAGAACACTCAACTTTATCGATTAGTTAATAACAAATAAGCAAACAAATGTTGATTTAAACACAAACAAATAAGAAGAAGAAAAAAGGCAAATTAAGGACCGCATGCACCAAACTCTTAGTTTCCCTTGTCCTTGGAAAGTAGATGTCGTTTGACTGAGTTCAGGCTGCGACGTACTAAGCTGCAAGGAGGAGCGTTCCAAATGATCGTGAACAAGTCCTGCCAAGAATTTATAAACGAAACAAACAATGGGTAGTGTGTGAGTGCCAGCACGCTCACTGGGAAGAACGCAGCGCAGAAAATTAGAGTCATCGTCCACCGTCGACGCTGGTCCAAACGGATGATGAGGAAAATCGTCGACGTGAACGCCAGCATGGTTGTTGCCACGGACATGAAGAGCAAGGCGAAGCCGAGCGTCAGTCTTCTAGGGAGCAAGACGTGGAAGTCTTCGAGCTCGCAAGGGGATGTGACGACGGAGAGAAACACGACAACGGAGGTCAAGGAGCACGATAAGGAGACGATGTCCGTGACAGTGAAGAACAGGAAGAGAGGAGAGTTAAGGAGGATTGGAAGACCGTTTTCGTCATTAGTACCACCGGGTACGGTGAAGGCGGCTGCGAAGACAACGGTGGCGACCAGAACAGCAACTGCGGAGCACGACTGAGAGGTCTCTTTTATCCATTTTTGAGCATCCTTATGTTGTGCTCTGTGCTCCTCTTTGAAGATTTCGTACGCAGTCTTCTTGCTATAATCAGTGAGCATTATATAGTAGGATGGCACTATTTTTTTCACATTCTACCTCCACAAACACACATAAAAGAATTAAAAACAGTTATTTGCCATATCAAATGTCTAATAATTTTTAAGGTAAATATGGTGTCTTGGCTTGACGTAGATACAATATAGGGGCAATTTTAAAAAATGGATAAAATTTTAATAGAAAATTGTAAATAATAAAAAAAATTCAAAAAATATTTAAATAAAAATTACTTTATTTTAAGAAAAACAAATTGGACCTAGGGCCTCTGAAGCCCTAAAAATAGCTTCATCAATGTAGATATATGATCCTGTGTCTTTTTTTTAAAATTAGTGGGTAATACCGCACCTGAAACCTGCGTATAGATCCTGATATATTCTAAAAAAAAATAAGCAAAAGGACAGTGAATCTCACGTTGAACCAGTCTAACTCCTCTTGCAGTTGGTAAGCAGGACCAGAGCGAGTACCTCCTTTGTAATGCTTCGTGTCTGCAACACTGTGTAAAACGGTGTAGCCTTTTTCATCAATTCTCCGAGCCAACCTCCTCATTGGTATTTCTTTCGTTTTCACAATATCGAAAATCTCCTTTTGACGGTAACTAGCAACCATATGCAATATGTTCTGGTTCCTGTGGCTGTGGTTAATTAGCTCAATTGCCATTGGATGCTCTTTAAGTATCAACTTGACTAACTCTGCATTTCCTGTCCTTATTGCAGCAAATAATGGGGTTTCTGATTCTTCCTCGTCTTCCGCGTCTTCCTTTACTTTGGGAGGCCCAAACAACACGTATTGAAGTATAGTATCCTCCCATGATTTATCTTTCTTTACCAGTTTCTCGGCAAGCTCAAGAGCGAATTTACACTCTCTCTTCTCTTTCCAAATTTTCCTCACAGCTGGACTCCCTATTCAAGTTTGCATATATAATTTTTGTTCGTTTTGTTTTACTAATTATTTGATAATTGGAACATATAAAGAAGGAAAAAAAAAAAATTAGTACCTTGAATGATGAATCTCCAAATAGATATATAGATTCTATACGAAACTGCCAAAAAACAATAACACACAATCAAATTTAATGTAGAAATACGTTTTGATTTTGAGATCAGTGGAAATTAACTTTATAGATTAATTAAAATTTATGATTATCTATATTACCTAACTAATTATTAGCTATATTACCTTTATGAAGAACACTAGAACTCTTTATATCTTCATCTTCCTTTTCTAAATTATCAGTATCGTCGTTATTACCACAACCAACTGGAAGGCCTGTAAATTTTAGGAATTAGTCAAGTATACATAAATAATGAAATTAATGGTTTTTAAAACAATATATCAATTAATTATTTGTCATGTATATATACACATACATATATAGAATAATTTTACGGTCCGAAAAATAATATACAGGACTTTTATTTCATAAATTTATATAAGTAGTTTTATAAGTTAAACTAAAGGGTTAATTGCAATAAAGTGCCCTGACGTTTGGCTATATTGCAATGAAATCGTGAGTTTAGCCTTAATTGTATGTTAATACCCTTAACTAACTGATTAATTGCATGTTAGTACCCTTGACCAAGTTGACCGGTATGTTGACTTTGACTTTTTTGGTAAAAAGATAAAATTGCCCCTGGTTAAAAAAAAAATTAAATAAAAATTTAAAAAAAAATTTAAAAATTAAAATTTTTAAAAATAGATCTCCACCGTCAATCAAGATTGATGGACGGTGGAGATCCATTTTTAAAATTTTTAATTTTTTCACTTTTTTTAAATTTTTATTTAATTTATTTTTTTTAAACCAGGGGCAATTTTGTCTTTTTACCAAAAAGTCAAAGTCAACATACCGGTCAACGTGGTCAAAGGTACTAACATGCAATTAAGGCTAAACTCACGATTTCATCGCAATATAGCCAAACGTCAGGGTACTTTAGTGCAATTATCTCTAAACTAAATTAAACATTCAGTTTTGTATCACAAACATTATGGAACAGAGCTACTGAATAAAAATTTTAAGACGATGTCGTGACTAGAGAATTATTTTATATATATCATGAAATTAGAATTTACTACGTTATTTGTGGTACACATACAATAGTGGAGAAGCGTCTCCATTAAGCCCATTTGGCGCCCACCCTTGAGGACAGATGGAATCTTAGCTAGCAAGAGTAGACTAGTCCCTTTGTTGTCTTTAAATTCTGCTAATTCTTCATCCATTTTCAGCAACTCTAAAGCCGTTCCTGCAAAGACACAAAAAAGAAATTATATAACATAATATGGCAAGTTGCAAAAATATATATTTTTTGTACAGGATCTCACACTTGAAAAGTAATATGTTATAGATAAAGATTATTATCAGAGATGATCAAAAGGAAGAGTACTGAGAGAGAGACCAAAATTGTGCCCTTGGACAGCAGCATGAAGAATGGAGGCACCGTCACTCCTCTTGCGATGAATATCTCTGAGCTGCACTACTGTAATTCCATCATCAGATTTAATCCTTTGCCCATTCCGCTGAGCTAAAAACTTGACTATTTTCGTATTCCCGAACGCAGCAGCACTAAACAGCGGCGTTTCACCGTAAACGTTAGTCGTCTCATGAAGTAGCAGCTCATCATTAAGCTCAACCAGAAATCTCACGGCCTCAAGGTTGACGGCAGCCGCATCATGCAGCACCGTGTTTCCCTGCTCGTTCCCGGCGCCTGTGATAGACTGGACTAGATCTTTATTCGAAAGAATCTGATTAAGTGGTTCCTTGCTCCCACTGTGTACTGCCAAGTGAACTATATTGACGCCGTCCACCGATACAGGGCACAACAACCTGTTGTCTATATTATTCGATAAGTCTTTGTTCATGGCTTTCCAGTCTTCACGCAAAACTGCCTCGTAGAGCGTCTTTAAAAGCATTTTTGTTGAATCATCCATTGATCTCTGTGTTTAAAATGAAAAGAAAAAAATTTAGCTATGACTGGGGGTATTTATGATTGGGGGTTGGTTTAATATATAGACTGCATGCTCCAAAGATATAATGCAGTAATATTTCAGTAATTAATCTGAAATACCATCACTGAGTTTTGATAGTAAAGAATAATTATTTAGTCTGACAATACTGTATATTTGAATCACCGTAAATATACAAAAAAGAAAAAAAAAATTCAAAATCTTAAACTTTGACTAAATAATTTTAAAATTGATAAAAAATCTCGCTAAATTAAAAAATTTTCTTTAATATCATTATAAACCTTCCCTAACAACCATCAAAATACAAGTTTCATAAAACATATTAGCTATGTGATATGATTGATTGATTGGGGTTGGTTTATTATATAGACTGCATGCTCTTAGATATAATGCGCATATTATCTTATTAATTAATCTGAAATATTACCGTTGCTACACCGCAACTGGTATACAAAAAAGAAAAAATTAATCCAAAATAAACTTTAACTAAAATATTAGATACTAATTTTAGAATTAATTAGAAATCTCCCAAAATTAAAAAAATATCTTTAATATCATTATAAACATTCCCTACTAACAATCAAAATACAAGTCTCATAAAATTTATTAAAAGCTTCATTATATAGTGGAGTTCTCTATGATTTTTTTTCAAAGCTGCAAGAATTTGTTTGTGATTACACTAAATTTTCAAATGGTATCTATTCTTTGCTAAATTATCTAATAAAAATCAACTATACTAGAATCAACATAATAACTAAAAGATAAAGGTAGATGTCCTCTTAAGTGGAAAAACACATTGCATCATTTTATCAAAAAGAAAGTGGTAGATGTTCATGATTCACATGCAATTTTTTTTTTTTCCTTTTCCCTTGATGCAAGAAAGGGATATTTCAACCTTTTTTAGACTTCAACAATAATTTAGTGGTGATTAATAATTATCAAGTCGGTCCTGTATCTTATAAAATGTGGATGTGACTTGTATATTGCACAGAATAAATAATAGATGTATTTAATAAATAACTGATAAAACATTAAAATATCTGTATTTAATAAATAAAAATCATGATTACAAAGCCGTACATGATTCGCACGGAGTTTGTAAAGGTCCAAATTTTTGTGTATATAATTACTAATGATCATGTGGATATCTTAAGAGTTGATACTGAATTTTGATTTTGATTGAAAATTATTAATTATAGGATAATTATTAATTTGATCCTTAACTTTTAAAAAATTATTAATTTTTTAACTCAGTTTTATTTATTATATCCTTGGATACTTAGTTTTTGTAAATGTATAAATTTAATCTTTCTGACTAATTTTTTAAAAGTCAAACTAATTAAAAATATTAAAAAGATATTTTTACCCTCGATTCTATTTAAATTAGTTAAAATTATAATTTTACTTTTAAATTTTTAAAAATATTATTAATAATAAGAAGGGAAATCATTTTATATTAATTTTTTAAAAATAAAAAATTTAAAAAATTTAAATGAATGTTCTATTTAAAATTATCATTAAAAAAATTTTAAAATATTTAATGAGACTTTATGAAAAAAAAAATTTAAAATTTTATTTTTAAAAAATTAATATAAGTGACTATATTACCCCTCTAATTATTAATAATATTTTTAAAATTTTATTAGTAAAATTATAATTTTAACTCACTTTAAATAGATTTAAGGGTAAAACTATCTTTTTAATATTTTCAGTTAGTTTAACTGTTAAAAAATTGGTCAAAGAGACTAAATTGATATATTTATGAAAACTTAGGATCCAATGTACCAATAAACGAAACTGCATTAAAAATTGATAATTTCCTAAAAATTAGGAACCAAATTGATAATTACTCTTAATTATATTAGTTATGTGATATGATTGATTGATTATTGGAGTTGGTTTAATATATAGGCTGCATGCTCTTAGATATAATGCACATAATATTTCATTAATTAATCTGAAATATCATCGTTCAATGTGAGTTAGGGGCAATGCTTATTCAACCAGGCAATATTTTATATTCGAGTCACTACACTGCAGTTGGTATACAAAAATAAAAAAAATTAATCCAAAATATACTTTAACTAAAATATTAGATATTAATTTCAAAATTAATCAGAAATCTCCCTAAATTAAAATATATCTTTAATATCATTATAAACCTTCTCTAATAACCATCAAAATACAAGTTTCATACAATTAAAAGCTTCATTATATAGCGGAGGTCTCTATGGTTTTTTTTCAAAGCTACAAGAATTTGTTTGTAATTAGACCAAATTTTCAAATGGTATCTATTCTTTGCTTAATTATCTAATAAAGATCAACTATACTAGAATCACCCTGATAACTAAAAGATAAAGGTAGATATCCTCTTAACTGGAAAACACATTGCATCATTTTATCAAAAAGAAAAGTGGTAGATGTTCATCATTCACATGGAGTTCTTTTTTTTCCCTTGATGCAAAAAGGGAGATTTGAACTTTTTTAGACCAACAAGAATTGACAGAGTTATTATCATCACCAAGTAATCCATGCGAGACACATCTACTAATAATTAAAGTGATTAATATATCTTCTTTCTATTTTAGTGATAACAGTTTAAGTTCAGTTATATATATTTATCAGTATGTGTCTATAGTTTTCTCTCTTTATTATGAGTGTAGACTCCGAACCGTATATTTAGTGATCGATCTCGATAGGTGCCAACTTATAATATTGTAATTGAGGAAGTTTTAATCCTTAGATAATAAAATTAAATTTGGGAAACACACAAAAACTCATCATCTTTAAATGCCTTAAATATATGAAGTCAAATGTGACCTTTCAAAATTCAAGCCTAGATAATATAATTAATAATTATCAAGTCGGTATTGTATCTTATAAAATGTGGATGTGACTTGTACATTGCACAGTACAGATCATGGATGCATCGATCTAACTGATAAAAACTATCTGTATTTTAATAAATAAAATATGTCAAAAAAAGTCCGTTGATTCGCATAGAGTTTGTAAAGGTCCAATTTCTTTGTATATTGTTACTAGTGATCATGTGGATATGTTAAAAGTTGACATCGTGGATGAATTTGGAATGAAAATTATTATTATAATAAAAATTGGGCGAATTTCATTTGGTAATTATCTTTTTTTAAAATATTAATTTTTTATCAATATTTTTATTTTTAGTTCGAGTAGTTTATTAATTTTTTAAAATTTATCATTTTAGTATTTTTGAATAAATTTTTTCTAATCAAACATGACAGAATATGCATATTGACCATTTTACCTTTAACTATAAAATTAAAATGATAGAATACATATATTTTATAAAAAAAATCTTTAAATATTAAAAATAAATTAATTAATTAACTAATACCAAAATTAAAAACCTTAAAAAAAATTATTACAATAATAATTAATTTATTAAATTCAATAATTTAAAAAGAACACTTCAAATTAATATTAAAATATAAAAATAAATTAAAATAAAAAGTAAAAAAATTATTCAAGTAATACAAAAAATTTAAAACTATTTTTTAAAAATATCAGGAGAGGGGGCATTATTATTTTTAAAAATTATAAAATTTTAATTATTATTTTTAAAAATAAAATAAATTTTAAAAGTAATTTTTTAATTATTTTAAAAATTATTTTTTATTTTTTTTATTTTTTTATTGTTATTATTTTATTTTTAGAATTTAATTTTTATTTAATAATTTTTTATTTATTTTTTAGGATAAATTACAGACAACCTATATGAGGTTTGCCCTTTTACAGACGGAAATAACTTTATGTAAAATTGACAGCGAACCCCTCTTCTGTTACCGTTGACCGATAAAGATGATCATTGGCTGTTTTAAAAGTAAAAAAAGATCAAAATACCCATAATTAATAATGCATTTTCGATATTCATCTGAGAGATATGCCACTGACGGATAAATGCAACTGCAATAAGAGTATAAACAGTAGTCATCTTTGCAACATAAGCAAAAGTCTTATCATAGTCCATACCATACTATTAAGAGAATCCATTTGCAATCAATCTAGTAATGCTTAACAGACTCATCAGACTTTGTCTTGATCTTATATACCCTACGAGAACCAATTATACTTTTACCAGTTGATAAAGGACCCAAATCCCAAGTATCTGTTTTATGCAAAGTATAAAGTTTCTCATTTATAGCTTGCTGCCAAAATGGATCAAGAATTGCCTCTTTATAAAATAAGGGCTTAGAGAGACTAAATTGATGCTAAAAAAGAAGAAAAGGAATTGGAATAACAAGAGTAAATAAAATATGGTAGGTAAGTAGACCTACGAGTACGTTGAGAATAACGAGAAAAAGGATCCACAATTTCAAGAGGTGTTGGGATGACTTCCTGTCAGAAATGAATGAAAAATTATGATTATTTAATTTGTAACGGAAAATTGATATTGTAACGGTCAAATATAAATGTCATGAATATTTCATAACGGTCATATAAATGTCATGAATGTTCATTCTATTAATTGTGTATATTTTGATTGTTTATATATTAGTATAATATGATTTTGAAAGACAGAAAAAATTAGAAACACAATTATACACAAGTAATTTCGAAAGTTAGTCGTTTCATTTCGAGTAGAGTTCAGACAGTATTCAGTTCGCCGGAGTTGTCTAACGACAATCACTCGAAGCTGTTGTATCATGGGAAACATACGTACCCACGGTAAGGGACGAATATGTTTTAAGGACACCGTGTGAAACACGGGCCTCGGTTTCAATTTTATATTACTGTTATAATAATTGTTTGTAGTTTTATATTCAATTATTTTCTATCAGTATCTGTTTGATTTGTTCATATTCGGTGACTAACAATCTTAAAACATATTCGAGTTATCTTAGTTCGCAGGTGCTGGTCGATTATAATCAGTTTAATCGGTTTACTCGGATTACCAGAATATTTACTGGTTTCTTTTTGGGTTTATTTCTCAAGTTTGTGGGTTACCAGTTTGTTTAAATTCTGAGACTAAACTGTTTCAAGTTTCTAAAACAATTGCAGGATCTGCAAATTGGTTCTAGAAATCAACTTTTCTAGTTAATCGTGAAACCTCTATATATTTATATATATTTGGTTTTCCTTTATTGGTTTGGATGCAAGTAAAGCAACAATTGAAATATATTCAACTTTTCTCTGCTTTTACTTCACTTTCGGTTTGAAATATATTCAATTGGTGGGCAAACTACAATTGGAAAAAAAAAAAAAATTTCTCCTTACTGGGTTTTCGGTTTTAAACAGAGACTTTGTTTGAAACACAAAAGCGTTGTGCTTTACAAGTGATAGTTTAAGAAAAGAAACTTATTTAAAATCACTTTATTTGGGTTTTGCTGTTACAATCTGATTTCTAAAATTTTCTGAGTTTCGGTTGTAACAGCATAATCAGTTCCAATATAATTTTGTTTGGTTTCTGGTTTGACTGGGTGTTGGTTAAAGCAGAGGATTCGAAGCTGTAAAACCTAATCAAAACCAGTGTAATATTGGATTTAATTGTTTGTGTAGCACCCCCCGACCCGATCCGGCCGGACCGATCCGGGGCGCGCTACTCGGACTTTCAAATTCTGTATAAAACTTCATTTTTCATTTTAAAATCAGTGTGAGCCCATAAAACATTTTAAACTTTTTACGAAAATCCGGCAGAGTGCCATTTGTTTTTCGGACTTTCCAAAACCTGTTTTTACACAATCAATTCAATACCAATTTCAATAACACTTCAATATCAATTTCAAACAACTGCGCACTCTGCCGTTTAGTGCGACTTATCAATCACAATTTATAAAATAAAACAAACAGACCTTAATATTTACAAACAGTTTTAATAATAAAAGACATAAATCATAAACTAATTAATTACAAAACATTTTACAAAACGTATTTACAAATTTCCCTGTATATGCATGCTTTCAAAATATATATACACATAACATAAATATAGCTACCCAACTGTACAATCCCTGTGACTCGGTCTGCAACTTGCTCTTCCTTCAGTCTTTAGCCTCCTCTGGATTTCTGGTACCTACGCGTTAGAAACAAACTAACGCGCTAAGCATAAAGCTTAGTGGGTGTACTAAAATCTCAATTAAGTAAATTACAACATAATTATTCTTTAAAGAAACAATAAACCACAATATGAGTTTTATTTCTAAATCACTTTCAAAACAATTAAATTTCAGAAACAAAGCATTAAACACTTTCAATCACTTTAATTTTAATAAGGAGATCAACATACAAATGCTATCAATAAAATCATTCAGTACACTTTTCAATTCCAATCAATTCTGGCCCACTAGAATACTAAACATTCTAGGACTGGAATATGGGTCCACGTGATTGTCCGAGATTGCCCCGCAACAACAATCACTAATATCATCGCGATTGTCCGAGATTGCCCCGCAACAACAATCGCTAGTATCATTGTGATCGTCCGAGATTGCCCCGCAACAACGATCACTAAAATCGGTGTGATTGTCCGAGATTGCCCCGCAACAACAATCACACAATAATAACGGCGCAGTACTGCTCAGTAAAACCCAGCTGGTATACCAACCTCCTATATCCGTTTCTATGTCTAAGTATCCTAGGGCCGTTTCAGTAAATAATTTTCATAAGCAATACTCAATAAATATACATTTCGCACAATATTTCTCAAGAATATCAACAATATTCATACAAAAATATAAATCATGTATTTTTAACAAAATCGACACAATCGGAATACGATCAAACCGCGATCTAGCATAAAATCAGTTCGAAATCAATAATAAGTGCATCAATCATCAATTTTTCATATAAAGCAAACACTTTTCATACCAAAAATCGAAATCGAAAACTATGAACGAATTCGAAAACGAAAATAAAAAAATGAGGAACGAAATCGAAAACTAAAATGAAAAAGTAAACGAAAGACAGCTCGAAACGATTTCGAAAACGAGAGTACACCTACCTCGGTACCGTTTTTCGTTCGATCAACCGCGGTTCCACGATTTCTTTCCCTTTTCCTTTCTCCTACACTTACTTTCTCTCTTTTCTTCTTCTTTCCTCTTCTTCTTCTTCTTTTTCTTCTCTCTTTTCTCTCCTTTTCTCTCTTTTTCTCGGTTCTTCCTCTCTCTGTTCTGGCTTCTCGCTTCTGCGAGAAACTTCTATTTTTTTTATATTTTTTTCGCCATCGCGACCGCCGTCGCGACCTGTGGTCGCGGCACCAGGTCGCGACACTCACTGGAGTGCGCGCACCGCCTTCGTCGCGAGCGCGCCCTGGTCGCGCGACTGGTCGCGTTGCTCTCTGCCTGTTTTTGACAATTTCATCGCGAGCAGTCCATCGCGACCTGTGGTCGCGGTGGCTGGTCGCGGTACTCACTGCCAGATTTTGCGTTTTTCACCGCGAGCGAGCCATCGCGACCTGTGGTCGCGGTGACCAGGTCGCGATGCTCTCTGGTCCAGTTTTCCAATTTTTCATTTTTTTTCACTATTCAATCCGGTCCGCTGGAAATCATAAAATAAACATACATTTAATTACATTTACACCCCCTCAAATAGTAAAAATTTATTTTTCACATATTTCATATATAGCAAAAATTCATTACCCGAAATCCGGGATGTTACAGTTTGTTGTCTGGGAAAGAAGGAAAAAAAAAAATATATATATATATATATATATATATATATTATTTTTATAGGTTTTCCAGTTCTTTGTTTGAGAACACTGGATATATTTTTCAAATTTCTTGGATGTGAACAGGTTTATTTGATCTTAACAGTTTGGTTTTGTCATTGTATAGTGTGCAGGTATAAATTGATCTGATTTATAAATTGATCCCTTTTGGTTTGGGTTTTTGATTTCAAATCTTTTGGATTCTGGGTTTGGTATTTAACAAATTCTAAACTTAAGGATTGTAAATCAGCCTGGTTTGATCTGGTTCTATTCTTATTCAACCTTACTGCCTTCTGGTTGCTATATTTGGATAGGTTGCAGGAATCGAGTTCTCTGGTTAAACAGATTCCAAATAAATAGGAATATATATTATATACAGTATTTGGTCTCTGCTTCTACTACTGCTGATTCCAATATTATATATAATTTTCTTTTGTTCTATTGTTCTTTGGTTTTGGCTGAAGTAGGGATTTTCGGTTAAAGGAGAAAAATTGAA
Organism: Xanthoceras sorbifolium; assembly: GCA_003430845.1. NCBI lineage: Eukaryota > Viridiplantae > Streptophyta > Magnoliopsida > Sapindales > Sapindaceae > Xanthoceras > Xanthoceras sorbifolium. The sequence continues at coordinate 16,702,618 of CM010618.1, forward strand.
ACCATTAAGGAAATTAAACAGATTGCTTCACTTGTTTGGTATCTGATAAAAAGCATAATAACATAAACTAATTAATGCGGGGATTACTTAGATTCCATTGATACTGATTATTTCTGGATTTGGACAAGATAAACTTTGGACAAATAAATACATCTATACATATATTTATATATTTGGCATCATTATAAAATTGGTGTATTGGGATAGTTTATTAAAACTATTGTTTTGTTTTCAGAAATGACTTCTGAATCAACATCTGTTGCCAAGACTGGGGAAAACCCAAATGTGCCTCAAGTGACTACCCCTGCTACATCGGTTTCAGTTCCGGTGATGAACCCAGGAGTACCGATTTCGGTTCCAATGAACTATATGGAGAAACCGGAGAAATTTAGTGGGCTGAATTTCAAGAGGTGGCAACAGAAGATGCGTCCATCCATGGATGCCTTGGGCCAAAGCTCCGAGTGAACCCGAAATAGGCCATGGTTTGACCACTTTGAATCTTGCGAGATTCTTGACTGAGGAGGCTCCAAAGCCAAACAGTGATGAGCTAGAAGTGCAAGTCTTGACTGCCATTGATGCTTGGAAGCATTCTGACTTCCTATGCCGCAACTACATTATGAATGGACTGTCGGATTCGCTTTACAATGTATATGCTGCGAAGAAAACAGCCAAGGAGTTGTGGGAATCCTTAGACCGAAAATATAAGACCGAGGATGCTGGGGCCAAGAAATTTATTGTGGGCCGCTTCCTGGATTATAAGATAGTGGATTCTAAAACTGTGATCAGTCAAGTGCAAGAGCTCTAGGTAATTTTGCATGAGATTCACTCAGAGGGAATGATCCTAAGTGAAACCTTCCAAGTAGCTGTTGTGATTAAGAAGCTACCTCCTACATGGAAGGACTTCAAGAACTACCTTAAGCACAAGCGAAAGGAGATGAATCTTGAAGAATTGATCGTCAGACTTCAAATTAAAGAAGACAACAAGAGATCTGAGAAGAAGGGGTCAAGTCAATATGAGGCGAAGACCAATATTGTGGAGCTTGGAAAGAATTCCAAGTTCAAATCAAACAAGTCAGGAAAAGGGTCCAAGCTGGGATCAAAAGGAGGAAGCTTCAAGAAACAGAAGTTTCAAGGGAAGTGCTTCAACTGTGACAAGATGGGTCACAAATCTTCTGAGTGCAGATTGCCAAAGAAAAAGAAGAATAATGAAGCAAGTATGGTGGAGGAAATCTCCAAGGATGTTTCTGAGATCATCCTCTCTGCGGTGATCTCTGAAGTGAACCTGGTAGGGTCTAACCCGAAGGAGTGGTGGATTGACACCGGTGCCACTAGGCACATATGCTCAGATAAGGCATTGTTCTCATCCTTCGAACTAGTAAAGAATGGGGAGAAGCTATTCATGGGGAACTCGGCCACTTCTGAGATCAAGGGCCAAGGAAAAGTGGTTTTGAAGATGACTTCTGGGAAGGAGTTGACTCTGAACAACGTGCTGTACGTGCCTGAAATTCGCAAGAACTTGGTGTCCGGTTCACTGCTGAATCAATATGGCTTCAAAATGGTGTTTGAATCAGACAAGGTTATTTTGTCTAAATTTGGAATGTATGTGGGTAGGGGTTATGTAACTGAGGGGCTTTTTAAGCTTAATATAACCGCTATCAAGCGTTTGAATATTAATAAGAATAATTCTTCTTCTTATTTGCTTGAGTGTTCCAATTTGTGGCATGGTAGACTAGGACATGTTAATTATGATACTCTACGGAAATTAATTAACTTGAATCATATACCCACATTTAATATTGATTCCAAACACAAATGTGAGATTTGTGTAGAAGCAAAAATGACCAGGTCATCATTTCAAACAATTGAAAGGAACACAGAACCTCTTGATTTAATTCACACGGATGTTTGTGATTTAAAATCTGTACAAACAAGAGGTGGCAACAAGTATTTTATTACTTTTGTTGATGATAGCACAAAATACTGTTATGTGTATTTGCTAAAAAGCAAGGATGAAGCGATAGAAAAATTCATTCACTATAAGAATGAAGTTGAGAATCAACTCAACAAAAAGATTAAAGTGTTAAGGAGTGATCGAGGTGGTGAGTATGAAGCACCATTTGGTGAATTATGTGCACAACATGGAATCATACATCAAACCACGGCTCCTTATTCACCTCAGCAAAATGGTGTTGCTGAACGGAAAAATCGCACCTTGAAAGAAATGATGAATGCAATGCTGATAAGTTCTGGGGTGCCTCAGAACATGTGGGGAGATGCTATGTTGTCTAGCAATTACCTTTTAAATAAGGTACCACGAAAGAAACAAGAAAAAACTCCATATGAATTATGGAAAGGAAGAAAGCCTTCCTATAAATACTTACGAATGTAGGGGTGTCTTGCTAAAGTGGCTGTAACTACACCAAAGAAGGTGAAGATTGGTCCAAAAATAGTTGATTGCGTTTTCATTGGCTATGCACATAATAGTAGTGCGTATCGGTTCCTTGTGTATAAATCTCAAATCTCAGGCATACACAATAATACAATAATGGAATCTAGAAATGCATCCTTCTTTGAACATGTATTTCCATATAGATCCAACGTAGAATCGAGTTCGTCCAAACGAACACGAGAGACTCCAATTGAGGAGAGTGAGGACCAAGAACAAGAACAAGAGCAAGAGGTTGAGGATGAACCTAGACGTAGCAAAAGAGCTAGGACAGAAAATCTTTCGGTCCAGATTTTCTGACCTATTTGCTAGAAGGTGAACCTCAAACTTTTAAAGAAGCTGTAAGCTCGTCTGAAGGACCTTTATGGAAAGAGGCAATTAAAAGCGAAATTGATTCCATCCTTCAAAATCACACTTGGGAAATAGTGGATCTTCCTCCAGGTTGTAAACCTCTAGGATACAAATGGATTTTCAAAAGGAAAATGAAACCAGATGGATCAATATATAAGTATAAGGCCAGGCTTGTAATTAAAGGTTACAAACAACGAGAAGGCTTAGATTACTTTGATACATATTCTCCTGTGACGAGAATAACTTCCATAAGGATGATAATTGCAATTGCAGCATTGCAAAACCTTGAAATACACCAAATGGATGTGAAAACAGCCTTCCTAAATGGAGATTTAGATGAAGAAATCTACATGGAACAACCCGAGGGTTTTTCTGCTCCAGGAAAAGAAAGGAAAGTCTGTAAATTGGTGAAGTCTTTATATGGTTTAAAGCAAACACCAAAACAGTGGCATGAGAAATTCGATAATGCTATGATGGCAAACGGATTTAAAATCAACGAGTATGACAAATGTGTTTATGTAAAAAACACAGAAAATGGATATGTCATTTTGTGTCTTTACGTTGATGATATGCTTATTGTTGGTAGTGATGATAAGATAATCAAATCTACTAAAAATATGTTGAATTCAAGATTTGACATGAAAGATATGGAACTAGCGGATGTAATATTGGGTATAAAAATCTCAAGAACATCAAGTGGTCTCATTCTAAGTCAATCACATTATGTAGATAAAATTCTTGAAAAATTCAACAAAGATGATTCTAGAGTGTCCAGAACTCCTGTAGATATGAGTCTACACCTATCCAAGAATAAATGTGAGAATATATCTCAACTAGAATATTCTAGAGTGATAGGAAGTCTGATGTACTTAATGAGCTGTACAAGACCAGACATCGCATACGCAGTTAGTAAACTGAGTAGATATACGAGTAATCCAGGGGCTGACCATTGGAAAGCAATAGTAAGAGTACTTAGGTACTTACGTTGTACTCGTAGTTATGGACTGCACTATACCAGATATCCAGCTATCCTGGAAGGATACAGTGATACAAACTAGATATCTGATATGAAAGACTCAAAATCTACTAGTGGATATGTATTTACACTATGAGGTGCAGCAGTATCATGGAAATCCTCTAAGCAGACATGTATTGTCAAATCCACAATGGAATCTGAATTTATTGCTCTAGATAAGAGTGGGGAAGAGGCTGAATGGTTAATGCAATTTTTAGAGGATATTCCGATGTGGCCAAAACCTGTGCCAGCAATTCTGTATCCATTGTGATAGTCAGTCTGCAATTGTAAGGGCACAAAGCAACATGTATAATGGTAAGTCTAGACATATACGTCGTAAACATAACACCATTAGACAACTACTCTCAACTGGAGTTATCTCTGTCGACTATGTGAAGTCAAAGGATAACATAGCGGATCCACTAACCAAAGGGTTAAATCGAGAGTTAGTTGATAAATCATCGAGGGGAATGGGACTAAAGCCCATTAAAGAATAAGTTGATACATTGGAAACCCAACCTAGTTGACTGGAGATCCCAAGATCTAGGTTCAAAGGGACAACCTAAATGTAAGACTTAGTTGAATCACTGTAGGGGGGCCATTCCTATGATGAAACAGTGATATCCGTTGGAAAAGGATAAGCTATGCTTTTAATGATTCTTATGCGTCGGAAATCCGAGCAGAATATTACGGGTTACTCTTAACTAAGAAATTACCTTTGTGAGAGAGAAGTGGGGCCGCTTCGAAAGAGAATTGTGTAGGGCTCAATTCTTTAGAAAATCTCACAGAACCAGGCTTATGTTCATGGCCAAAACGAACATAATAATGAGAACTGAATTATGTCAGGAAAGATTCCTGTGTGAGATATGTTATCGTTTACAAAAAACGGCAGAACAGTTCAAAGACATCATGTCTACTGGTCAGTCAGTAAAGTCTATGTATTCTCACAAGGGAAGGTTCAAAAGGGTAACACCTACCTATCCTATGCAGGTTTCGACCGTTGAACTCTATCACCAAGTCAAAGCGTTATTTCATTTTATCTTGTCTCTTCCGTCAATTTCATTCATGTGGGGGATTGTTAGAAATGAATGAAAAATTATAATTATTTAATTTGTAATGGAAAATTGATATTGTAACGGTCAAATATAAATGTCATGAATATTTCATAACGGTCATATAAATGTCATGAATGTTCATTCTATTAATTGTTTATATTTTGATTGTTTATATATTAGTATAATATGATTTTGAAAGACAGAAAAAATTAGAAACACAATTATACACAAGTAATTTCGAAAGTTATTCGTTTCATTTTGAGTAGAGTTCAGACAGTATTCAGTTCGCCGGAGTTGTCTAACGACAATCACTCGAAGCTGTTGTATCCTAGGAAACATACGTACCCACGGTAGGAGACGAATATGTTTTAAGGACACCGTGTGAAACACGGGCCTCGGTTTCAATTTTATATTACTGTTATAATAATTGTTTGTAGTTTTATATTCAATTATTTTCTATCAGTATCTGTTTGATTTGTTCATATTCGGTGACTAACACTTCCAACAATGGAGATATGTGAGTATGTAACCTTCATTTGAGGACGAAAGAATACAATGTAAATTTATTTCCTTTTTAGAATTTCAATTTTAGACTCTAGCGTATAAAATTGATTTTATTGGAATTTCAATCTGAAATTTCAATTTTCTACATTAGTGTGTAAAATTAATTTTAGTAGAGTATAAAATTGATTTTTGGTGCAATTTTTCTTTAACAATAAAGCCACAAACGGCTAAAATACTAATAAATAAAGAATTCTACATAGAGTTTAACAACTTATATAATACGATTAAAACTCTATCAATTAATTAATTTATTACATACTAGCTTAAAAAACATTTTTTTTAATAGCATAGACGCTAGTAAAATACAATACTCATCGCTATAAAACTCTACCTCTTGACTCTAGAATAACAACAAACAGTCATAAAATACCCGCAAACACAAAATTCTATAGAGAGTCAACCGCCTCATATGATCCATTTAAACTCTACCTCCAGACTCTAGAAGAACAACAAACAATCACAAAACACCTCAAATATAGAATTCTATAGAGAGTTAAGCACTTCATGTGATCTATTTAAAATTCTATCAAATAATTAATTTTAATTTACATAGTAGCGGCTAAGAAAAGAAGAGAGATAAAAACTTAAAACTAGTTCGTAAAGCATGAACATGTTAGAGAATCTATATGTGAAACTAATAGAAGATGAGACGAATCCCATATTAAAAAAATATAAAGTGATAGAAGGATATATATATATATATATATATATATATATATATATTATTTTTCATAAAAATATAAAAAATACAATTAAACACTATGTGTGCAAACTTATCAGAAGACCTTTTTGAAAAAGATAAAGAGAAAACTATTAAAAAGAAAAGTATAATATTTTTGTCAATTTAATGTAAATCTTGAAGTGAATAAAAAAAATTATTAAGTAATAATTTTAAAATGAACCATTAATTTTCTACTAAAACTAATAATTTTCTATGTGTATAGACAGTTATATGTACCAGGACGATTTCCTTAAAAAAAAAAAAGTAATAATATATTTGTTAGTTGAAGATTCACTAAAAGAACTTATATATTTGTTCAAAGTACTCTTTTTGGATGAATAGATATAATATTATATACTTGAGAAAGAAAAGTCCACATAACTGTTTTTATATATAGAGAGTAACGCATGCGTGTGTTGAGGAAGCCTCAACGTGGCATTAAGATCCCCTCCTTATTTAACATGTAGTCACTTTTTTTTAATATCATGATATATAATTATTATAATAAATAAATAATTAGGATATAATTACTTTTTACTATTACTTTATTAACATTCAATCACATACTTCAAAACAGATAAAAAATAAATATTACGTAAAAAGAGGATCCAAATTCACATTTGCATATTTTTCTTATACAGATATACATATTTATCATATTTTTCTATGAAATTTATCATAATTGTGAGGTTATATTATAATTGTGCATCTCAATATGTATCTATCAATACGGGTATCATTACTTTGCCTTTATTATCTTTTTTATTATTATTATTTGGTGTCATTATTTTGCTTTAAAAAATCAACAAAGCTCAACTGTTGTTATATATATATATATATATATATATATATTTGTCAAATTGTAATAGGATACTATAATATTGTTTTATTATAATAAAATTATATTTTTATTTAAATTATAATAAAATATCTCTAATATTCAATTTTGTACCTAATATATTATAAAATATCACTTTTTTATATATTTTTATTTCTTTTTAACTCATATAATCCCTAATTTTTTTAAAATTCATCAATTTAATTTTTATAACTAAAATTTTAACGATTTAATCTGACATAAAATATAAATTATATAAAAAATATTAAATTAGAATGATACTTTTACCTTTTAACTTTTTAATAACTTTACATATTTTGATAATTCAATAAAAAATTGATATATCCTATAAAATTTTAATTTTTTTAAAATCACTTAAAAATAATTAAATAATAAAATAAATATGATAAAATTTATTAAAAATAAATATAAAAATATTATAAAACTTAAAAAATCTTTAAAATAATATCATTTATTAAAAATAAAATAAAATTTAAATTGAATACTTATAAAATTCAAATTTTAGTAATTTAATACACACATATATATAAAATAAATTTATATATATTAAATTTTCTTATTATATTTTTATTTTTATTATATAATAATAATAAATATGTATATATATTGTAATTTTATTATTATATTATATTTTTATAATATATATAAACATATTATGTAATATACTCTAAAACATGTATATATACTATATATTATTTTTAACATTTTATTTTTTTAACTAAACTTTGAGTCTTATAAATATTTAATCTTGAATTTTGTTTTATTTTTAATAAATGATGTTATTTTTGAATTTTTTTGAATTATTTTTAATTTTAAATAAATTTTATCATATTTATTTTTTAATTAATTCTTTTTAAGTATTTTTTAAAAATAATTTATTTTTTTATAATATGTATTAGGTTAAATTGTTATAATATTTTTATATTTATTTTTTATTTTTAATAAATTTTATTATATTTATTCTATTATTTAATTCTTTTTAAGTAGTTTTAAAAAAAATTAAATTTTTATAGCGTATATTAATATTTTATTATACTATTAAAATATGAAAGTAATTAAAAAGTTAAATGACAAAAATATTATTCTAATTTAATAATTTAATAAAAACAATGTAAAATGATCAATTTATAGTTTATATCAAATTTAACTGTCAAAATTTTAGTCATAGAGATTAAATTGATGTATTTTAGAAAAGTTAGAAACTATATAAATTAAAAAAATTAAAAAATTAAAAAAATGATATTTTATAATAAGTTAGGAACTAAATTAAGAATTATTTAAAATACTCTATTGTAGTTTAAGTAAAAATATAATTTTATTATAATATTATTAAATATTATAATATTTTATTATATAATATATATATATATATATATTTATCATATTTTTTAATAAAATTTATCATAATTGTGAGGTTATATTATAATTGTGCATCTCGATATGTATCTATCAATACGGGTATCATTACTTTGCCTTTATTATCTTTTTTTTTTTTTTTTATTTGGTATCATAATTTTGCTTTAAAAAATCAACAAACGCTCAACTGTTGTTACTATGCATAAATAAGAATATAATAAAGGCAAAGTAAATGGTCCTTGTGATTGGGAAAAGGTATCACATTTATCCTCTACCCGAGCATTAATTATTTTCTCGACTTATGTGTATTTGACGCTGATTATGGTGGTATTTGGCAAGATCTTTACTTCGAATTTTTGATTTTTTAGAAACTCATTCTATAAAAATTATATATTTTAATTTTATTTAGAAAAATTTTAGTTTTTTTATAGAAAAATTCAAATACTTCCGAAAGAACTTTTGAGCGCAAAAAGCTAAAAGCAGACTTTCAAAAACCCTGTCAAACAAGCTCTATATAGGTGTGTGACGTGAAATCAGAATTAAAGTCAATTTTGTATCAAGGGATAGAGGAGCTCATGAGTTACGTACATGACATGAGTAAAATTCGCGCCACAAGTCGCAATTCAAATCTAAAGTAGCTCGCTATCTAGGGGCCACAGCTGATGTCAAACCATTCTCATTCATTTAGGATTCAGTTTTGAGCAGAGAAGAAAAATAGGAGTGAGTTTTTCGTGTATATCTTTGTAATCGTTTTTTTTATAGTGGAATGAATGCTGGTATGCTCTGTAAATATAGAAATCAGTTTAATTGTCGAGCCACGTAAATTTTCATATTCATTTTTTATTATTCGTATTTGTTATTATGTGAGCACGTCATCTAGTTTGCATCCAGAAAATTTCATTGTGCAGGGTGATTTTCCTAAGAGTATGCTCCTAGGTAGCTACTATTTTAATTTTATTTTATTTTTTTATACAAAGAACAAGACACTCGCAACAAAACAAAAGCTAACCAGTGACCTAGTTATCAAAAGCGAGGGTCTCACTAATGTAACTCAGGTAATCATTATGCCAAAAATGGTCTCTATCTTAGCTCAAAGTGAATCTAGCTAAAGTATGGGCAACCATATTAGTTAAACGAGGGACATAAAGAACCTTCGAGCCAAGGCATTGGCCTAACAGTGCCACAATGTCAAAAATGACTAGCCCCACTTTAGAAAAATAGACAGAGGGATTGTTAATAGTAGTAGCTACAGTGAGAGAATCAATTTCCACTATAGTTGGAAGCAAACCTGAAGCCAAAGCAAATTGCAGTCCCCTTAACACCGCAAGGGCCTCAGCAATATCCACCGAGTAACCAGCAACCAACTTCTGCACACTTGCAACCAGAACATAGCCGGAGTGATCTCGGACGATGATACCTAATCCTACTAGGTTTTTGTTGAGGTCTATCCCCGCATCAGTGTTAATTTATTCAGATTTTTACAAGGGGCAGACCATCTGGGGATAGACTGAGCTAGCTTAAAAAGCATAGTAGAGTTAGCCTTTTGAAACTCGATCAAGAAATCAAAGGACCAATCCACGATCTAGTCGAGGGGAAGCTGAGGGAGAGAGTGTAGCTTCCTATTCCTGTTGCACCAGATCCTCCACAGAATAACATAAAGACATTCTATCTGTTTCAACCGAGACTTACAAGCAAATATGAAATCTAGGAAATGTAGGGGCTTAGTGTTTGAGAAGTTGTCTAGGAACCTTAATGACCGGCGAATGGGCTTAAGACCGGAGCAGCCCTAAAGAGCATGGTAAACTGATTTAAAACAACGGTGGCACACATAACACAAACTTGCCACCTTTATCCCTCATTTGGCTAGGCTCAATAAGGTTGGGATCCAGTGATGGCACGCTCTCCAGATGAAAATCTTGATCTTGGTAGGAATTTTCAAGCGCTACAAAAATTTCCACCAAGATTTCGTCGGGTTTATACCTGAGGGGTTGGCAGCTTCCCTTAACGGACACCCCACACAGTAGCCACTTTTAACTGAATAGTGTCCCATTTTATCAAAATGCCATAAAACCGAGTCTCCAACCCAAGCTAAGGAAAGTGAGTTGCTAAGGATTGAGTCAGCGTCATCCTTGAAGAAAATTGAATGAATCAGCTCCTCATTCCATCCCCGTGAGGGTAATTTGAGGGAGTCAACTGTAGCGTCCATACCTAGGGACGGGGGAGAGAAGGGCCTAAAAGTGGAAGATCGAGGTAACCACTTGTCCTTATAAATCCGCATCAACCGCCTGCTACCAACCTGCCACCTAACACCCGCATTAAGTATACATCTTCCCTAACAGAAACTCTTCCACAAGAAGGAGTCACCCCCCTGGGCACGGGCCGAAAGTAAATTACAATATGTGAAGTATTTATTTTTGAGGGCCCTAGCTGCCAAGGAAGAAAGATTAGAAACGAGTCTCCAACACTGCTTAACTAGTAATACACGATTGAAGATAGAAAGGTTGCGAAAACCCAATCCTTCCTCCACTTTGTTGCGACAGAAAAAGTCTCAACTACACCAATATAGCTTCATGTTCCGCCGCACCCCCCCTCCTCCTCGGGAGCCCCACCAGAACCTGGCACACATTTGATGGATCTCCGAGATAAGAGATAGAGGAAGCTTAAAAAGGGATATAGTATAGGTTGGGATAGACTGGACAACAACCTTCAGCAGGACTTCCTTACTATCAATGGAAAAAAGCTTGTGACTCAACCCTGTAATTTCTTTTAAACCTTATATTTAATCTGTGCAAATTGAAGAGATTTGTTTCTACCAACCACACAAGGTAGCCCAAGATAACTCTCATGGCAGCCCACCAATCTAACACCAATAATATGCGCAAGATCCATCACTATAGAAGCTGAAATCTGCCTTCCGAAACATAAGGCGAACTTGTCGAAATTGACAACTTGACCGGAGGTAGCTAAGTAATAGTTCAGTCCTCTGCGGATAACCTAGCACTCCGCAGCTATGGCACTTGAGAATAGTAAACAATCATCGCCAAAGAACAAGTGTGTGATCTTAGGCCCCCCATGACTACACTTTAGGCCTAAAATTGCACCCGATAATTCTTCAGACTTCAGTAGACAAGATAACCCCTTAGCATATAAGATAAACAGATAGGGGATCACCTTGTCTCAGGCCTCTGGAAGGTTTCAAATTCCCACAAACAGTACCATTGATGAGAAAAGAAAATGATACTGAGGTGACGCATTTCATAATCAGCTCAACCGAACTCTAGAAAGATCCTAACCGCACCATCATAGCTTTCAGGAAGCTCTATTCCACCCTATTATATGCCTTGGATATGTCGAGCTTTAAAGCAAAAGCCTCATTCTTCTTTTGATTTCGGTTCTTAAAGGAATGCAAGCACTCAAACGCTACTATCGCATTGTCGGAGATCAGTCGTCCCGGAATAAAGGCGCTTTGGGCTTCCAAAATCACTTCATGAAGGACACCCCTAAGTCGGTTGGGAATTGACTTCGCCACAATTTTATACAAAACATTACACATACTAATTGGGAGAAAGTCAGTCATACGTTCTGGTTGAGCAATCTTGGGAATCAAGGTAATACACGTACCGTTCAACTGATCAATATTGGCCTCTCATTCAGGATATCTAAGCACACTCTAGTGACATTGTCTCTTATAATGTCCCAATGTTTTTGGAAAAAAAAAAGCTGGCATACCATCGGGTCTAGGAGCTTTTATAGAAAACATACCGAAAAGAGCAACTCGCACTTCTTCTCTAGTGATTAGAGAATCCAGGAATTAAGAACTAGGAGAAGATAACTGCGAGTGCACTCTTTGAAGGATCTGTTCCATGCATTCGGAGGAAGGGTTAGTAGAACAAAAGATTTGTGTGAAATACTGTTCTACTATGCCCGCCACCTTACTACTATCTTCGTGCCACACCACCTGACAATCCAGCAGTCCTTTAATTAGGCTACGTGCTCGACGAGCAGACGCGGTGGAGTGAAAAAAATCGCGTATTTTTGTCGCCGTCTTTTAACCACTCTACACACGAGCGCTGTTTTCAGTGCAGTTCTTCTTTCAGAAAAAGATTATCAAGATCTACCTCAATTTTTCGGATAGTCCTCCAGGATCCATGTTGCACATCCGAGGAGGCCACCAGAAGTTCTTTGCGTTTCAATGTGATATCCTTCTTAAGGTTGGCATTTTTTGATCTGGACCACCTCTGAAGGTTACGAGCACACCTGTTAATATCTTCAACAACAGAGCTTACCCCATCAAGCAATCTAGGGGCCCTCCACACATCTTTAATGATTTTTTTACAACCCTTATCATCGGCCCAGCAAGCTTCAAAGTGAAAACGCCGATAACGAAGGCCATCCGAAAACAAGGATCCGCCCCCAATATCGTCGCCTTCTGGATCAAGCTTTACAACCATTGGCCTATGGTCAGAACGCCAAAAATCCAAGTGAATAACCCGAACGTACGGGAACAAACTCTTCCAGTCAAGATTACAGACAAAACGATCAAGTCTGGCTTGAACAAAATCTGCCTCATCCCTCCTATTGCTCCAGGTGAATTTGGACCCCGAAAACCCCAAATCTTCCAGCGAACAATCATCTAGAGCTTGATGAAAATTGGAAAGAAGATAATTAGGCTGAGGATTACCACCCTGCTTTTCACTATTATCCAACAACTCATTGAAATCACCCACACATAACCAAGGTAAATTAAACAAATCATGGAGTCGATTAAACAATGACCAAATGTGGATGCGTTGAGCCGCTTCTAGATGACCGTAAACTCCTGTAAATCACCACACTCTTCCCTGATGAGAAGTTATTTTCGTATCAATGTGATGTTGAGAAAAGGAGAGAAGGTCAACCTCAACCGAACTCAACCACATCAGACTCAAAGCCCCACAGCTACGACCAATTCGGTCAACCACAAGTTTTCCTGTGTACCCAAGCTTGACCCGAATAGGCCCCATATACAAATGGTCAACTTTTGTTTCCATCAAGAACATTAAATCCGGATTATGATGATCCTATTTAAGTTTAAACAGGATATTGAATGCTTGAGTGTTCCCCAGCCCCCAAGCATTTCAAAAGAAAATTTTCATTTCTCCTGGCTGGCCGGTGAAAACCGACCTACCGATAAAAAAATTTCATCAACAAAGTCATCATCCACAGACTTGATTTTCTTTACAGCTGTACCAAGATCCAAAGGTTGCACGGACCCATCTCTTTTTCTCAGAAAATTTCCTTCGACCACAAATTGTTGGCTTTCTCTTTTAGACCAAGCAAGGCGTTTCCAACTAGATTTTATTTCTGATCATTTAATATTTGAAGTCCTTTCGCATTGGAGTCGTAAACAAGTCAAAAACAAACCACAAAAAAAAAAGTCATAAATTTATTATAAGTATAAAGGTTTTTATCAAAAAAAGAACCACTGGTGTAATTTAGTTTTGACCCCACTTTGCCTCACGAGTTTGAAAATTAAGTCTTGTTAATTTTAACTACAAACACATGCGGTATATACACATGGGCAATAATTTTCATGTTAATTAATATTGTTTTGTCTATTTTATTAGATTATTTATTTGGTATGTAACAAATTATATAGCCTGCAAAGCTAGCAGTGTTTGTTTTTATAGCAAGCTGAAAATGCAATTAAATTTTAAATTGATTGTGGTGGCGAATATATGATTAAAACTTAAAATTCAAATATTGTACATACCCAAAACCTAAATATTTAATACTTGTAGATATCTAATTCAAAATTTATGCTTTCAATGGACATAAACACTAAAAATTAAAGATTTGTCAAACCCCATATCCTACAAATTAAAGATTTTCAAACAGTGAACTCTAGAAATTGAAAAGTTTCATATACCCGAAACTTACCTGTTGAAGATTTGAAGACAACCTAACCTTATAAGCTGAGGTTTGGAAAGACCCAGTCCAAAAAGTCAGTAGAGAAAGAAAATCAATAAAAATAGTTTAAATAAATGAGAGTGATAGAGCAACTGAAAAAGTAAGAAAGTAAAGGAGAATCTTACTTGAGTTGAAGTTTGCAAAGATTGAAACCCAAACCTTACAAGTTCATGCAAAAAAGAGAAAAAATATAGCAGAAGACATAGACTATAGATAGGGATAATCAATTAAGACAGTTTAGATTAAAGAGAGTGAATGATCGAGCAAGAGAGAAGAAAGAGGGCAAAGGGGAACCTTACCAGTTGAAGTTTATAAAGACCGAAAAACAGACTCAAACGTTACAAGTTTGTGCAAGATAGAAAAAAATCAAAGGAGAGGGATAGTGGAGATTGAGAATGCAAATGGAAAGAGAGTGAACTATTGAATTTTTTTTTTATAAAACAGTATTTTGTTAAGCAACAGCGTAAACCGGTTGCCAATTGCAAGGTATATATAAAAGTGTTGCTTTTTCTTACCGTTGGATGGGCAAAAAACCCATCCAACGATTGTGGTTGAATTACGAAAGTGTGGGTATGATACCCGCATTTTTTATCCTGACATTATAATCGAACCCTTATATAGGTGTTAGGAAGTGAAATCAAAATTAAAGTCAATTTTGTATCAAGGGATAGAAGAGCTCACGAGTTAGGTACCATGAGTAAAGTCGCGATTCAAATCCAGAGTAGCTTGCGACCTACGGGCCACAAGTGATGAAGCGTTCCGATTCGTTTAAAATTCAATATTGAGTAGAGAAGAAAAATAGGAGTGAGTTTTTCGTACGTATCTTTATAATTGTTTTTTTCTTAGTGGATTGAATACTGATATGTTATATAAATATAGGAGTCAGTTCAATTGTCAAACCACTTAAATTCTGATATTTATTTTTTATTATTCGTATTTGTTATTACGTGTGCACTTCGCTGTACAGGGTGATTTCCCAACATATGCTCCTAGGTAGCTGCTATTAATTAGTATATGGTATGCATAAAGAGAAAAAAAAAAAAAATCTGATCAATTAATATTTGAAGTCCTTTCGCGTTGGAGTCGTAAACGAGTCAAAAACAAACCAAACAAAAGGTGAATCATACACTTATTTTAGGTTTTTTAACAAAAACAAAAGAACTACTTGTATAGTTTAGGGATGATAATGGGTCGAATTGATTTCGAATTAGCATACTCCAAACCTAAAACTCGCTTTGGACAGGATGCTCCAAACCCAATATATGCCCCGTAAAAATTTTCAACTGCCGCTCCAAATCTAAATCCATTCGGAAGAGGATGATCCATACCCAACCCTAACCGACCCGTTTCAATTTATATTTTTTTAGGAAAATAATATTTAACTACTAATTAAATCAATTTTCACATAAAATTAAAATTAACTATTAAGCATAATACACATTACGACATTGAAGTCTAATAAATCATACAATATTTAAGTTTAATAAACCATGCAATATTTAAATTTAATAAACCTTAAATTCAAATATAAAGTACAAACACCAAAATAAACTAACTGATATAAAATTCATTAATTTTTTACAACATTAGCAATATATGTATATATATATATATAATAGAGAAGATTCAATTTAAAAAAGTTACTAAATTGACTAATTAACATGTAAATTTTAAGTATAAAATATTAGATAAATAGATAAGAGACTAGAGTTTTGTTTCGTTCTTTTATATTTTTAATATTTTAAAAATAATTAAATAAATATAGGGTTAAACGGGACAGGTCGGGGCATAATGATTTAATCCAAACCCGATCCATTAAAAAACCGGATCACAAAAGTTTGATCCAAACTCGACCCAAGCCCCATTTTAAGTGCTCCAAATTCGTCCCAAACGGATCGAAGCCCCACCAAATCGGTGCAGATAGGGAATTTTTACCATCCCTAGTGTAGTTTAGTTTTGAGCCCACTTTGCCTCGCGAATTTGAAAAATAAGTCTTGTTAATTTTAACTACAAACACATGTGGTATATACATAGAGAGTAATTTTCATGTTAATATCATCCTAATTGATATGGTTTTTGTCTATTTAATTAGATTATTTATTTGCTATAAAATTATAGAAAAGCATCTATTAGACTAACCATTGGTCAAGAGTTCCTCTATCTAAAGAGAGAGAGAGAAAGAGAGAGAAAGGGAAATTGAGCGCCAATTTTTGTGCTAGTATCTCAATATGTTAAAATTTTAAACCTTCTTATTTAATAAATTTTATCACAACAATGTTAATAAAGAAAAAAATTAATTAAAATTAATAACGGACGTTGAGGTGATCAATTGATAAACCACTTATATCCACCACATCAATAAGATTGTAAATTTAAGTCAGATTCTTCTCCTTAGTTTTTAAATTTGTAATAATATACTCTTCGCAACTAGGAAGCAATCTTATTGAATAAGTATATAGTTCTAAAATTTGAAAACTCCTCATCAATCACATTTACAAAATGGAAACAAATTAGAACAAACCTCGTAGAAAACCTCAAGTATGATCCCATGGTATTCCTTAGAATTCATGGACATATAATAATTCAAGAGGCTACGAAGATCCTTTGCATCTTCAATCCGGTTCGCCATGATCATCTCGATCATGGATTCTCTAAAATCTTCTCTTGGATCATAAGAGCACTTCTCCATGGCCACCATCACAATGAATCTAGTGATCCCCTGTTGATGATGATGATCATCATCATGGTCTCTAATTTGCTTCCTTGATCTATCTCTATGAACACTTGCCTGATCTAGCCTTTCTCTATTAATCATTTGGTCTAGTCTCTCTTGAACCATGGCATGTGCTAGGCTTGATATCGATGCAAAATTACGATCCGAATTCGAATTCGAGCTCTGATGATCAGCTTCCTCCGAAGAAGAGACACTAAGCCTGCAATTACTGCAACAAAATGCCCTGCAGCATCCTCCTCCTCCTCCTCTTTGTTGTTGAAGCATGTTTTGTTGCTTCATTCTTCAAGCAAGAAAAAAGAAAAAACCCCAGAGGCTTTGAAGGAAACTTTGTACCAAAAAATAATGATTTATGAAGAAATATTGTCAAGTGGGTCACATCAAACATGATTATGTTTGTGTTTAAACAACAAGTGTATAACTTTGAGAGATTAGGTGTGGCTGGAGGATGAAGATTGGAAACCAAATGGGGAACATTTGTATGGTTAATTGAGCTTAGCTAGAGAGTAGTGATTATAATTGTCTAGAAGAGACCAGCTTTAATAATTTCCTTTATAGGGTAGTGTTAGGTGGCCTTGTAGCCTTTTTAATTAAAAATTTACTACAAAGAAAAACTTTGGTTGGCCTCACATGCATGCATGACCTTGTAGAAATCAAAAACTTTGGTGTTAGTTGAAGAACTTAAAAAAAGGACTGATCATTAAATGACTGCTGCTGCTGGCATAAGAGGTGTTTAATTATGAAATTAATAAACTACTTGGAAGTTTTTATGCTATTAATAAACTAATTAAGAAGTTGATATATAGTTTATAGTACTGTTTTTATCTTTTGAGTTAAATTATATAGAACAGACTAATTAACTAATTATATATAATTAACAAGTAGTTGGTATTGTGTGATCAAGATATGCATATCCTACAACTCTCATTCTCAACACGTTGCTCCTCACCTGATCGTGATATTATATATCTAATTAACTGTGTATGTGAGATTCTGCTCGTACCTTAATCTTCATCCCTCTTTACCTTTGTATACTCAAGAATATTCTCATATCTTGACTCTGTATATGTATCTCAAGAGTCTCGGATCAAGTGTCTGAATAATCTAATCATTCAATAAGTGAATTTTTCAATCTCATATAACATCATCTAGTGATCATATATCATAAAGAGGAAACACATAATATGAGTTGCATAATTCAATCTGATTAATATAAGATATAATTGAACGAACACTACACATGTACTACAGCAAACACAATACATCAAACTATAATAATTATACAACAGATGTTAATCTGGTGGCAAAAATGCTTTCAAAAAGGGACTGCTGTGCCTGTGATCCACAGATAGATGATTAGAAAGACAATACATATGTTTTGTGTTTGCCACTTTGTGCTTTGTTTCATTGTTTTTAGATGATTAGAAGCACTGAATGGAAACTAAATTCAATTAATTTTTCTTTGATTGAGGATTTTAGAGCCAAATTCAAGCACTTGTCTGATGCTTCTGGAATTTTGGTGGAGAGAATCCATTGAAGATCAACATAGCTGGACAGAATCTCTTTTAAGTTTATTACTCCTTCTTCTTTGAGGACACAAAAGTAATTAATAATTAATTTAAAAAATATATGAAACGTTGTAGAGAAACAGTACAGGTGTTGCTTCATGCTTGTTAGTTAGGCATGTGATAATCTTTTATGTGTATGTATCATGAATATATTACTAGTACTGATCTCGTTAACATATATGGTTTTTAATTGTTTTTGATTAATTAAAATTGATCAGTACAATGCACTACTGACAAGTACCAAACACAATGGCACATGCTGCTATGATGGATTATTTGGTGAAAAGCAATTAAAGCCAATAATCAAATCGACAGTACTGTGTTATTTTTACCATCTTATTCCTCCTAGATCACTAGTAAAGCAGCAATTAATGATGAAGCGACAGTAGTCTAGATGGTGGTACCCGACTGTAACTCAGAGTCTATTTGTAGAAATCAGGTGTCTACTATATGGAAGAATCTATTGGCGCATTTACTAAGCAGAACTAATTAGGAAAAGAGAACTTAAATTCTGATGTTAACTCGGAATCTATTTATAGAAATCAGGTGTCTACAAGATGGAAAAATACATGATGAATTTACTAATTAAAAATCCTAATAAGGGAAAGGGAATTTAATTCATAATTTTTTACTCTACTATTTACTAAAAATGGTTGGAAATTAAATTATGTGACTCACATACAAATTGAAAATTAAGTTCCTATTAAAAAAGAAATTTGATTCCCCCTCCAACTTGGGGAATTAATTTTCAATTCTTGATCTCCTTTCCAACGGAATTTAGATTTTCATTAATTTTCATTCTTAATTAACAAACGTTATCTATTTATAAACTCCAAAATTTTTTTAACCTATTCAAGTGGGACTCCGGGAGATTATGACATACAGCTGAGTTTTGAAGCAAAATATAATACTATATTAATCTATTAAACTAATGTACTATTATTGAAGGCAGGAAGTAAATATCAATAATATACTTTATATTTTTACAATTATAAGATATCAATATCAAAAATATATAGTTAAATTATAATTATGGCAATATTTTTTATATTCCAACCAATATGTTTATAAATTCACCTCATTATCTCTATCAAAATCGATATTTACCACATTGGTTCTCTCTTCTTCTTCTTTCTCAGGGTTATTCCTATTTTTTCCACTGACGATTCGGTCAACAATACTTTACCCCCTCACATTTCAGAAATAGTCATTTTCTCCCCCTAGAGTTAACTTTTCATCCAAAAAATAATATAATGACAAAAAAAAAATAGTAAAAAGACTTAATTACCTTTGACATATATTTACTTACCTTTTAATACTTCAAGATTATTTAAGTCTTTCTATTTACTTTTTTTGTCATCATATTGTTTTTTAGATTGAAAGTTAACTTTAGGAGAGAAAATGATTATTTTTAAAACGTAAGGAGGTAAAGTATCGTTAACCGAATCATGAGGGAGGGAAATAGGAATATCACATCTTTCTTATTATAACAACATTTAGCTGCAGCCCAACTCGAATATTAAGCCCAGAATAGTTGCCTTTTGAAGATAGTATTCACTTTATTACACAACTTGAGCTTCGTCGGCCCATTCATGAAACCTTATTAAATGACTCTTTATTATTATGTAATTTATTTAGTTTTTTCAAATAACACTTGTAAAATTATCATGATTTTTTAGATAGCCCTAAAATTTATTATTTAGGCTATATAAAAATATACTTATTTGGAAACCATCTTCTTAGTTCAATTTAAGTGGAATTAATTGTTATTTTAATTTAAAATGGAAATTTGAATTATAAATTTTAAGAAGTGTCATGCATGGAAAATCAAATTAAATTAGTAAGAGAAATTTTTTTTTTCAAATTCCATATTTTTTCCTTACTTTCTTTCGAAACATTAAAAGAAAAAAAATATGGAATTGTTTTTTTTTTTCCTTTATTTATTATTAAAATAGATAAAAAAAATTTATTTAAAATTTTTAGAAAAAATAATAACTTGAAAATATTTCTTAAATTTCAATAAATAAATTCCTAATACAACAACTCCCAAAGCAAACACGCGTTGCTCAAGCAGGATAAATCCGGGAATATGCCATGTCGATTAACATCACGCGCCACCAACCAAAGGAAAGTTAGGTAAACACAAAAATCATGATCCGGTGTTAAAAAATCCATCACAATCAATCCAATCCCACCCGGATCACCGTCTATCAAAATATCCGATTTTCCACAACTTTATTGATCAGAGAATCAGAGATACCAAGACAACACGTGTACAAGCAGTCAATTCAAGTCTCTAATAAAATCCCAAAAATACCCTCAAATCGAGTGAGCAATCTACCTTTCTCCAGGGCGGAGACTTCAAAGTCCGAATCAACTGAAAAGACCATCTTACCCTTTTCAACCATATTTAATGCACTCACTCTCACACTCGCATCTGTAACAAAAAAGTATAGTACACAGCGTTAGGTAAAACCCCAAAATAATTCAAAACAATGTCTCCGGCTTTGGTGGTTAACGGCGATATCGCTACCAGTATGTCCGGTGCCGTTACCGGTCGCGTGGCTTCTGTGTACAGCGAAGTTCAAACCAGCCGTATCGACCACTCGCTTCCACTTCCTTCTGTCCTCAAAAACCCTTTCAAAATCGTCGACGGCCCCCTTAGCTCCGCCGCTGGCAATCCAGGTCAGATTTTTATCGATAAAGTCGATGCAACAGTACTTAGTGTAGGAAGTATTCGGTTTTTTTGTTTCTTTCTTTTTTGGATAGTTTTGTTCTAGAGATCGAGGAAGAAGAATTTGATGTGTTTTGGTTTTTGTGTAGATGAGATTGCGAAGTTGTTTCCAAATCTGTTTGGGCAACCGTCGGCAATGTTGGTGCCGAACAGTACCGATTCGTTGCGGCCGGATCAGAAGTTGAAAATCGGCGTCGTTTTGTCCGGAGGCCAGGCGCCAGGTGGACACAATGTGATCTCTGGAATCTTCGGTGAGGATCTTATCTTGTTGTTTGAAGTTGTAATCTTTAATCGAAAAGCAGATTCGATTGAAATATGTGGTTTTGGAAACATGATTTTTCGTGGTAGATTACTTGCAGGTTCGCACCAAAGGAAGCATCTTGTATGGATTCAGGGGAGGTCCAGCTGGAATCATGAAGTGCAAATACGTCGAATTGACTCCGGATTACATTTATCCTTACAGAAACCAGGTATAGTAGTTGTCGTGTAATTTGTAGCTTTCAAAGTAGTGTTTACCGGCAAATTAAGTAGTCAGTAACTTTAAATGAGTGGTGGTGATATGTTGGTTGCCTTTGATTATAAGCAGTTGCAATAGTTACTTTTATGGTAGTGATTATAATATAAGTGGTTAAAATTTTGAAAATGAATATGCTTTGACAAGAAATGCAAATTGAAAGCAAAATTTGGAGGCGGTGATCATATTGAAATTCATTGTTGTAAAATTTTAAGTGCGTCCATGTCTGTCTTGGCAATGTAATATTAATTGCACATGCATGTTAAAGTACTGAAGTAAGGATCTCA
This sequence comes from Xanthoceras sorbifolium, assembly GCA_003430845.1. Taxonomy (NCBI): domain Eukaryota; kingdom Viridiplantae; phylum Streptophyta; class Magnoliopsida; order Sapindales; family Sapindaceae; genus Xanthoceras; species Xanthoceras sorbifolium. Next base: position 16,724,768 of record CM010618.1, read on the forward strand.
TCAGATTTTTTTGCAACTTATTATTATTTTTTTTTTCAAAGGGTGGCTTTGATATGATCTGCAGTGGGCGAGACAAGATCGAAACTCCAGAGCAGGTGAGACTAGTGATTTATTTGTACTTTGTATTCGGCTTTTATTAGAAAAGGTTGGCTGATTATACATTCATGGTTCCAGTTTAAACAAGCTGAGGAAACAGCTCAGAAGCTTGATTTGGATGGCCTTGTGGTTATTGGTGGTGATGACTCTAACACGAATGCTTGCCTCCTTGCTGAAAACTTCAGGTATATTGTGATGATATAATGTTGTTTAAATAATTCTAATTCTGAGATTAAAATATAATTAATTGCTGTTTTTATATATTTTTTGGTGGAACCATTGATGCGATAATCAGAAAAGAAGTTCAGCTTTTCTACTATAGTTGTTTAATTGGCTGTTGCCACTTTTAATTTATGATCTATTGAATCAGGAGTAAAAATTTGAAAACTCGTGTCATTGGGTGTCCAAAAACCATTGATGGTGACTTGAAGTGCAAAGAGGTCCCCACAAGTTTTGGATTTGATACTGCGTGCAGGGTGAGTATACCTGTGCTGCTGATTTAAATCAATAATTATTTGATCTTTCATGTTAACACATTACAAATATAACTGTAATATGTCTTATGGTATGCAGATATATTCAGAAATGATTGGAAATGTCATGATAGATGCGCGATCAACTGGAAAGTATTATCACTGTAAGTTCTTGGCTTCTGGTGTTGTGTACTGTTAATGTATGTTAACATTTTAATTAACTGTTCATAGTAGTGTTGCTAATTTAGTTTGATAATTTTTGGTGACTATTGATATGTTTAGTTTATAATATCTATTCAACTATAGGGGTTTCCTGATGCAGTTTTTAACTCAATAAAGCAGCCAAAGCCTTGTCCCAGCTGTGTATTTAATAGGCTATAGCCTGTAGGGAACCCATTATAAAGGAAATTTACTTTCCAGCAGACTTTCATCTACTTGATTTTTGGACTTACAAATGTAATGCATCCATTTGAAACCTAGCATCGGTTCCTTGGATGATATCATTTTTACCTTTTTGCTTGATAAAATTTGAAGATAAGGCAGTAAGTATGACCCCATTCAGCTCTCTTCCTTTACTGCTACACCCCAAGACCTTGTAGAATATTACTAAATGGTCTCAATCAAAATTTTCTCATATCATCTCTATAATCACTAATAGAATTGATTATCTTTCTTTTGTATCTTTAATTTCCATATATACAATGCTTATGCTTTAGTTTCTCTTGTGTTACTGGTTCTGTTCTTACTATAGTATCCAATGATACTCGAAAGTCGGAATTGCACTAAATGTAATATCTTTATTTCGACAACAGCTTAGAAATAACTTTTGGACATGTTAACATCTACTATTGTTTTAACTTATGGACAATCAAAGCAAGAGCTGTCCCACTCTTTCTCATGCTTTCTGCTTCTTTGGGAAACATTATATGTAACTTTAATTTATTTGCATCTGCAGTTGTACGGCTTATGGGGCGTGCAGCTTCCCATATTACTCTAGAGTGTGCTTTGCAAACTCACCCAAACATTACCATTATCGGAGAAGAGGTAATTCATTCATGTTGTTGCTTAGCTTTCAAACGATTTTGCCTGGTTCAGGTGCTCTTCATTTGGATTAAACTTTTAGGTGCTCTGGCATCAGGGCACTCTTTATGTATTCATTGACAAGTAATGCATTATGAGCTTTCTTCACTAATAAGAGAAATTCTACTTGCTGGTTATTAGGCAAAACCATGCTTAGATATGTTTATGCAGTTTAATTTGACTGTGATATCTCTATTTTGCAGGTTGCTGCCAAGAAGCTAACACTTAAAAATGTCACAGACTACATTGTAGATGTAATCTGTAAACGTGCTAATGTCGGCTTTAACTATGGTGTCATACTTATCCCAGAAGGTCTTATTGATTTCATTCCTGAGGTATTTATGTCAATCATATGAATTTTTCTTTTTTTTCTTTACCCTCTTTGTACATGGTTCTGGAAATCAAATTATAGACAACAAATTCCTGTCTTCTTTTTTTCTGAAACGTGTTTTGTTTTATTCTATTTCCAGGTGCAGCAGCTTATTGCAGAACTGAATGAAATTCTAGCCCATGATGTTGTTGATGAAGGTGGGGTATGGAAAAAGAAACTTACAAGTCAATCTCTTGAGCTTTTTGACTTTTTACCTCAAGCAATTCAAGAACAATTGATGCTTGAAAGAGATCCACATGGAAATGTCCAGGTATATACTGTATATTGTGTTTGACTTATCATATTCTGAAGTTTTTCGGCCACCATTGTTTATGTTGCATTTTTTTGCCACCAGGTTGCGAAAATAGAAACTGAGAAAATGCTAATTCAAATGGCTGAGACTGAGCTGGAGAAGAGAAAGCAGGAAGGTGCATATAAAGGCCAATTTAAAGGACAGTCCCACTTTTTTGGGTATTTAACTTCTTCACCTATAAAGATACAATGGTTTTTATGTCACGAGATTTATCAACTTGTAACATTGTGTTCTTGGGCTAGGGCATTATTTTTACGAGTCCAAGACATAAGAATTTTATGTTCATGATGAGTCTCAATCGCTTCATATTGACCACTGTGCAAGAAACATTGTTTTTAAAATTTGCATCCCCGTATAAGTTGTAAAACTCATATGTAAGTTCTATTTGCAGGTATGAAGGAAGATGTGGTTTGCCAACAAACTTTGATGCTAGCTACTGCTACGCATTGGGTTACGCTGCAGGAGCTCTCCTCCATGACGCGAAAACTGGGTTGATATCATCGGTTGGTGCTTTCTATCCCTTAATTTACCATGAAACTCTTGTTGTTTAACCTATCTTCGTCTTGGCTTGCTATGATATCCCCTGTGCTTTTAAGAGTTGTAGGCTTTTCTTCTTCTTCTTCTTCTTTTTTCCTTTTTCAATTGTAAAACAGAGAGTTAATAATGGACTATTGTTTTTTGTATGTATCTCTCATAATATCTCCAGGTAGGAAATTTGGGTGCTCCGGTTGAACAATGGACGGTTGGTGGGACTCCTCTGACTTCATTAATGGATGTGGAGAGGAGACATGGTATGGCAATACCGTTCACATCATTTAAATGAAAAATAAAAGATGTTTATTATTCATTAAAAAAAAAAGTGTTTTAAAAGTGCTTTTTCTTTATTGATTGTCATTGTATTCCTCCTAATATAATACGCAAGAATACCATTGACTACAATGTTTGGTTATCAGAAAATATCTTTTAATTGTAATTCAATCTTGTATTACTAAGTGTTTCAGAAGATATTGTTGGGTGTTTCTGCTATATTTCGTAACTTTTCCGCACTCTTCCTGAAAGCTGAATTTGCTTTTTAGGTAAGTACAAGCCTGTGATCAAGAAGGCCATGGTGGAACTTGAAGGTAAGAATTATCGAGGAACACTTTTCCCTGTTTTGACAGCTCTTAATTGCCGCAAACATTTGCTATTATATTATTCTTTCTCCTGCTAGCTATCAGCTCCTTCAATCTTGACAGCCGATCACCAGTTTATTTATTGTGAATTTTCAGGTGCACCATTCAAGAAGTTCGCATCCTTGCGGGACGTGTGGGCGCTTGAGAATCACTACATCAGTCCAGGTTAGTTCTGAATCCAATATATATAAACTTTCATTTTAATCAACTTTTTTATTACCAACTTAGAATTCGATCGTGTCGTGTTACTTCATTTGAAGCCATCATTTTTACCCTTAGATTGATATTTTTGCTTCCAGGTCCTATTCAATTTATTGGTGCAACAGCTGCTGCTGTTAATCACACTCTACTCCTGGAACTTGGTGCTCAATGTTAAACATGCCAATTTCAATGTATTAACATATTAGTCGGATGGAAGGTCAAATCGTCAAAAAACAAAACAAGAACAAACTGAACTGTGTTTTTTTGACATCTTAAAGAGTTTATTTTTGTTTATTGTGTCTCATGTCATGTAAGAATTTGATGCTATCTATTTGGGCCTTCATTTGATGACAATCTTTGAGATAGTTTTTCTCTGCATGAAAGTGGTACAACTCTGGATTTATTGAGTATGAATTTCGTGTATTTTATTTTTTAATAAACCACTTCTGTCTTTATTTTCTCTCTCTAGATGCATGCATCTTGTTAAAATGTATTTAGGAGTTTTTTTTTTCATACACTCAATGAGTTTAAGTTGAACACATTAAGTGATTTTTATTTATTCTTTTAAATAGTTAACTAGTTAAAAAAATATTAAAAAAATAACTTAAAATAAAAAATTAAAAAATTTAAATTTGTATTTATAACCTAATTATTAAATTATAGAGAGATTTTTATTTTGATTCCTAATTTTTAAAAATTATTAATTTTTTAAACTAGTTTTGTTTATTGGTATTATTGGATTCTAACTTACTGGAAACGTATATTTTTATCTTTTAATCTATCCTAAATTAAAAAATAAATAAATAAATAAATAAAAATTTCTACTGTCCACCAAATTTTGATGGGGATTATATTGAAATTTTTTTTAAAAAAATAAAAATTGTAAAATTAAATTTTTTTTAATTAAATTTTTTTTTTGTACTAATTAAAAAAAATGTTGATGTTTTTAGTAGAGATTCAGATTGGATCTCCACCGTCCACGATAAAGATTCAATCTGGATCTCTACCAAGAAAAAAAAAAAAAAAAAAAGGGTTCGAACCCAGATCTTCAACTTCAATTTTTTTTTTTTTATTGTTCTTGGTATCTGGATCTCCACCAAGAACATTAATTTTTTAAAAAACAATAAAAAAAAATTGAAGAAAAATTAATTTTACAATTTTTTTTAAAAAAAAAGTTCGATATAATCTCTACCGTCCACTAATTTTGATAGAGGGTGAAAATTCATTTAAAATTTTTTTTTAAGGGCATTTAAAAATGTTTTAAAATTTTTAAATAAAAATTAATTTAAAATAATCATACTACCCTTCTAATTATTAATATTCTTTTTTTAAAATGGAGGTTAAAATTGTAATTTTAACTTATTTAAATAGAATTAAGGGTAAAACAGTCTTTTTACCAATTCTATTAAGTTTGACTGACAAAATTTAGTCAGAGGGACCAAATTGATGCATTTTTTAAAAGTTAGGATCCAAGAATACCATTAACTATAACTGATTTAAAGAATTGACAATTTTTCAATAGTTAGGGACCAAAATAAAAATTCACTTAAATTATAATTAAAATATTTTCTTCTATAACTATTATTTTTATATTAATATTTTTAATTATACATTTATTCAGATATTTTTATTTTAAAAATAATTTTATTTAATTTTAAAAATATATATATACTATTTAAATTTTAATTACGGTTCAGACTTTAAGAAAATCAAGCTTATTCATTCTTTTGATAAAAAATAAATTATTCTTAATTAATTAATTAATTTTTTTTACTTTTTTATAAATTACAAAAAAGGAGTTATTTTTTGGGGTGGTTTCAAGCTTTGACTACTTCAAAAGTTTACCTTGTACAATACAAACGATCTATTTCATGATCAACACTTTCATCTTTGAAAATATAAAACGCATTTACTTTCAAACAAAAAAACAAAAACACGAAGACAATCAACACATGAATAACCCTGACAAATCAACAAAATTCGAGACATCACTCGTTTATGGGGATTAGATATATTTTTGCTTCGATTATTATCATGGAACTCACAACGACAAAAAAATTTTGTTTAACTTACAACATTGGATTGATCTCAATTGGCCTTATCCGTTGACAAACGTTGCTCAATCCAAACACAAGATCAAATCAATTGAATTCTTCTCTAATCTTTCCATCTTTCTTTTCAATAAATTTGGATGGTTCTTGTGCTGGGTGTGACTAATCTCATGACTTGGATGCATCCAAAAGCACTCTCACTTTTGCTACATGCTTTGCTCCAAAGTTCTTTGAATGAGACTTTGATATTTTTATTTCTTAAATTTCCTCGTAAAATTTTAATTATCTACATATTCATTTTAAAAACTAACACTGAGATCAGGTAGGTTCTGTCAACCAATGATGGTATTCAGAATGGTGGTTTAGGGCAACTAAACCTTTGTTATTTATTTTTTTTTTTTTCATTTTTTGGTGTGTGTTTGAAATAACATGAAGAAAACCTATGTTAGGATAACATCAAACATAAGGTACATTAAAGTACATCCTAAGCATATATTTTAATTAAATATTTAGGAGACCAAGCAATCTCTTATCAACATTTTTGGGGAGAGAGAGGGATTGTCAACCTAGCCAGCTTTTAACCCAAATAAAATATTTTTTTGAATTCCTCTCTCTGTTTGTTAGTTGGATTACACAAGATCATCTCTCTCTCAAAAGAAGACAAGAAAAGAAGAAAAAAAAATGAAGAAGAAAAAGAAGAAACAATGTATAAGCTCAAGTTTGTAAAAGTGGTGCCTAGAGATTTCATTAATTATATTATTTGATAATAATATCTCCAATTAAAGTACATCAAAAAGAACTTTAGTTCCTATGAAACAAACAAACAAACAAAAATTGCCCACATTATTCTTATAAAAAAGCAACCTTGAATTCCCAATAATATCATAAAATAAGATTATATATATACAGAAAGAGAGAAGTACATCACATAATGTACCAAATGATGTATTTATTATGCTAACTTTTTTATCAAATAATTATTGAGGGGGAAAATGGGGTTTATATAACAAATGGTTGGATGTTCTTTTTGCATGTGAAATGTGAACCCAAGAGAACAATTGCTACCATTTTTTTTAAAAAAAAAACTCAAAATTCTATTAAATTATTCATTAAAATAGTAGGTAAGATGTGAGCATCACAATTGTAACAACCCCTTTAAAAAGAAACTTGTTTGCAGAGAGAGAGAGAGATCAAGTTGTTTGAAAAGAAATAGAAGCTATTATGTGCAAATAAAAAATCTTGACAATGTCCACACACCACACAGTGAAGCTATAATCGATAAAAATGGTGAACCCCCCAATACCTAGTGCTATGAGCCATGTGGTTCGAACCCATAGGACCCATGTCCCGGACCCATTATGATTTATGGCTCGTTTTGCTTAGTCTGTAGAGCATTGGGTTCTGTTTTTTTACTAGGCAAGAGTAATTATAGGACCACCATCTTCTTATGTTCTCACCTACTATTTTACCATCCCAACAAGATGGTCTGCGATGTAACAGGACCATCAGATGAGGGATTTATTTGTATTTATTTAAATCAAATATTATTAGTGCGGTTGATATAGTTATTCTGATTCTGATAATATAGAAAAGAACTCTCTTTACATTTATTTTTCTTATAAGTAATATAAACATAAAGAGAAAAGCTCAATGGAATTGTATTAAAATTTCTTTCATTAATTATGGTAATCAATAAAATAAGCGTATAAATGACGTGACACCTTACGTCCAATTTAAGTTTTTCATGCCTCAAGAGCTATAAATAATAGTGAGATGAAATGTTGAGTGAACCAGTTGGTTTTGGAAAGAAAAAGAAAAAAAATCGAAAGCAAACAAATAAATGGACCCTCATGAAGTCATATTCATGCAAAACCATATGTGATATGTCATGTGTTTGTTTTTGTCATTTAAAAAACAAAAAAAATAAAATAAACTCTTAAGTGATAAAGATCGTGCTCCTCTGACACTCTCTGCCAGGCAAAAGAGATTTCACTTCAAATTATATTTCTTATTTTTTATGTGAAAAATGAAGAGAGAAAAAAAAAAGACACTTTCAAGTTTCTTCCTCCACCACCAATGGTCCAACATTAAATGCACAAAAATATGTGAGATTTTAGTTGGGTCCATGTTCATGTTACCATATCTAGCATTCCCTCTATATTTTTTGAGAAATTACGCTTAACCTACCTGATGTTTAGCTTTCTACAGTTAGAAACAACTTTATCAAAAATTAACAATGCACCCCCCTTCAGTTATCTTTGACCGTTAAAAAATAACGGTTGACCAACTCAAACAATGAAAAGACGAAAATACCCCTAGAAAAAGATAAGGTCGGGGGTATTTTCATCTTTTTAGACTTTTTAAATTTAATTTTATTAAATAAAAATTAAAAAAATTAAGAAAAAATCTCATCCCTCCATCTTTAAAATAACGGACGGTTAAGATTTATTTAAAAAAATTAAAATAATAAAAAAAAATTAATTAAAAATAAAAAATTAATTATAATTATGTAAATCCATTTTTCAGATTGAATCTCAATCGTCCATCAAGATTAGTGGACGGTGGAGATCCAATCTGAAAAATGGATCTCCACCAAAAAACAAAAAAAAACAAAATATTTTTTTGGGTTCTTCTGGGTTCTAACGAATTGAACCCTTCTGAGTTCGATCGAAGAACCCAGAAAATGGGTTCTTCAATTTTTTTTTTTTTTTCTAATTCGTATAACCCTCTTTGGGTTCTTCGTGAAAAAACCCAAATTGGGTCTGGGTTCTGCGACGAAGAACCCAATCTGGGTTCTTCGATTCCCCAAAAAAAATTTTTTTTTTTTTTTTTTTTGTGGAGATCCATTTTTCAGATTGGATCTCCACCGTCCACTAATCTTGATGGACGATTGAGATTCAATCTGAAAAATAGATTTACATAACTATAATTAAATTTTTTTATTATTATTTTAATTTTTTTAAATAAATCTTAACCGTCCGTTATTTTAAAGATAGAGGGATGAGATTTTTTTTAAAATTTTTTTAATTTTTATTTAATAAAATTAAATTTAAAAAGTCTAAAAAGACGAAAATACCCCTGACCTTGTCTTTTTCTAGGGGTATTTTCGTCTTTTCACTGTTTGAGTTGGTCAACCGTTACTTTTTAACGGTCAAAGATGACTGGAGGGGGGTTCACTGTTAATTTTTGATAAAGTTGTTTCTAGCTGTAAAAAGCTAAACCTTAGGTAGGTTAGGCGTAATTTCTCCTATATTTTTTTATATCTATTTTTATTTTTATTTTTTTTAAGTGGGGGCCGGATTCAAAATTCTAAATCTATTACTATATATAATTTACTATTTTTTATATATTAAAAAAAATTTCAAAAATTATTTGGGCCGGGGTCCCCCCCCCCTCTCCCCCTTCCCCCAACTATGGTCTACCCCTGATTATAAGTTATTGAATAAAAACAGGATACTATATACTCACTTGATCTTTTACATAATGCAAAATGTAGACGATGGTTCAATTTCCACCATATACATTTATCAGCATATATAGATAGTTTTTTTCTCTTATTATGGGAGTAGATATCTCTCATTATGAAAGTGGATATTCAGGTCATATGTTTAATGATTAATACGATAAGTCCCGACAATACTTATTAATCGTACAAAAAAAAGATAATAATGAATAACCTTATTTCCTTTTACGAGAACAAAGGAAATTTGTCTACATAAAAAAAAAATTCCCAAGTCATCATGATTAATTATTCACAAATCTACATATGATAAAAGTAAAATTATATATTGATGATATTAATAAAGTAAATTTATCATTAGCAAACAAATAATAACTGTGGAATTCTTGTTATTTAAAGATGATGGCAAAAAAAAAAAAAATTAAAAATTATTGTGTATATGTTGCCAAAAAAGAGACAAAAAATATAGAGGTATACAAATGTCAGATCAATGTTGTTGAAGTCTAAAAATTATTTTACACGTACTACTAGTAAAATCTTAGATATTTCAATGTAAATTATGTAACACGATATAATACTGATAAATTTAAATGTCGTACATTCCATAAAGTGAAAAATTACACCACTGATATACATATATGTACTCATGCATACTATAGTGATAGTAAAATTTGTGATAGCAACAACAACTGTGTTTGATGAAATTTATAGTGAGAAGGAGACAACACGTAAAATCAAATCAAATTACAAACATACAAATAATTTTAATTTTCAATAGTATATATGAATGTGAGATAAATCCAAGGAGTTAGGATCAGAAAATCTCATAGTTACCATTGCCCTAGAGATTGTGAACTTGTTTTTTTGCAATCTTTTTGAGTTTCTTTTTTGTGGTAGATCATTTTTTTTTTTTTTTTTTTTTGTGATATCATAAAAGCAATTTTGTACAAAAGCAATAGCAGGAGCAGGTCTGTGTAATGGCAGCAATAATATAATTGCAGAGAAGTAGCTAAAATCTAAATAGCCTTTTTGAAATCTATGTTATTATTTATTGTTCGATTATAAATTGTGGGCAATCCTAAAAACAATAGCTCTAGCTTATTATTTAGAGGTTGACCAATTTATTTGGTGTTCAACAGTTAGGGCATTCTACCACGTGCCACACCAAATGTTGCACCATTTTGACGATAAAAAAGCATCTATATATAATATATTTATACTAAATTTTTTACGCTCCGATATATTTAACACTAAATTAATGTAAAAAATATTTTTAAAAAATATTTTATTCTTTATATAATATTAATTAATTTTTATTTGATAATTTATATAAAATTAATTAATTTTTTTAATATAAAAATATTATTCTTAAATAATCAATTATATAATATTAAAAAATAATTATTCACATAATTACTCACATATTCAGACAAAATTTTAGAGAGAGATGTAGATTCCATAAACGATCCAATGCTACATGATACTTTTCGAAGTGAACAAATGAGAATTTACGGCAAAGAGCTCATGATCAACAATTTCAAGGAGAAAATGGATTATCTAATACCTTTAACCAATTTTAAGGAGGAAGTGGAAATAACTTTCCAGATTATTAAATGTTTATTTGGAATTATTGTTATAGTGTGTTTTATTATTAAACTATGTTTTAATTTACCTTATTTTATAGTTTATTTTGAATATGTATTAAATATCACTTAATTTTGTTATTGTTATTGTTTTTTATTATATTACTGAATTTTTACATTATAATTATTAAAAAAATTAATTTAATATAAAAAATTAATATTAGTTAAATATATAATTAATAAATAAATTATATATATATAATATTATGTTTATTTTGAAGATTTCGACGAGACATTTTCAACGGTATATTTTTTATAATATTTTAATTTATAAATTTTATTATTTATTAAATTTTATAAATACATTAAATTGATAAAAAGATATGAATGGACTACAATTTATTTAAATTAAATTAAGTAAAGCATGGTAAAATTAAAATTTTATAAAATTCTAAAAATTTGATGTTTTGCTAAATGGTATGACACTGTAGCTAAGGCTATTTTTTTTTTTACATGGAGACTTAGAATATATATATTTTTTTTCACATCAAATTGATGTCCTATTGGAGATGGCCTTAGATGATAATAGTTAAAAGATAAAATGTTTTTTTTCTCCTTTTAAATAGAACAAAATATGCACATCCACTTGTAATAAAGTAGTTAGTGCACCTCCCTCCCACTTTAGTGTTGAAGGGTTTGATTCCCACAATGTGCATGTGTGGGTAGTTTTCTCTCCTTATTGTGGGAGTAGTATTCTCCCGCTATAAAAGTAGATATTCGAGCCGCGCGTTTAGTGGTTAATCTCGGTAGGTCCCGACAGTTGTTGATATTGTAATTGTACCTCTATAAAAAAAAAATAGAACAAATTATAAATTAAGTATAATAAATGGTAAAATAACTTTATACTATAATTATAAATAGTTAACGTAATTCACCAATATATATATTGTTGTTTGTACGTGAACTGTGAACGTGTTAGGTTATGACTTATGACAGATATACTGTATACTATCTGCTTTTTATTAATAGTTTTTTTTTTCTTCTGATTTGTGAAAGTGATTGAAGAACTTTTTCCATATTCATTACACTCTTAATATTAATAATAATCTTAATCTTAGCTTTGCTTCTGTCATGTCCTTTGAAACTTCTGAGTTTCTGATCCATCTCTGCCATTTCCAATTTTTTTTTCCTTTTACTATTTAAAGAACTTAAGAAACCACATCAACAACGCATCATGTTTTCTTATTAGAAAGAATGTGTCATCATCATCATCATCATAATATCGTAATATTACTCAAAATATTTAAAAATATTTCGTATATTGATACTCTAAAAGTATAGACAATATGGAGAATATTTGGATTAATTGTATGACTGAAAAAAGTTTCAATTAAAATATAACTAGCTTGTGTTAAGCTAGTTTCAAAATTCATTAAAAACATCCCACTGTTATTTATCCCGATAAATATGTTACCTTCGTTAACGTTATCGTATTATTTACTATATAATTTTTCTTTTATTTAATAAGTAAAACTTTGAGAAGTTATTTAACGTTTTTACGACAATATCATAAATTATAAAAGAATAACAATATACATGCTTATAGAATCTAGCTATTTAGATTTTAACTAAACTATAACCTACGTAATGGATCAAATTTTCCTATTAGGTATCGACTGTAGAGTGTGGGGTTTTTGAGAGAGAGAGAGAGAGAGGGGCCATGTAACATTAATGAAAAATAATGGTGTTTTTGCCTTCACATGCCTCATCATTTTGCTTGCAAACAAACACCATTAACAAATCATATATCCTCATCAACCATATATACATATATATATATGCTTCTCTTATCTTCTCTCTCTCTCTCTATCTCTCTCTAGATTTCTCAGCAAAAGTCCCCACTTCCTTCTTCACCATTAACTATTACAATATCTTACAACCAACCACTTACCTATCCATCAAAACATTTGTTTTTGGGTCCACTTAAACTTGTCATCTTCTTCATACAAATCTTGATTGTTCATGGTTGATGATTAATTAATTTCCAACCGTGTGATCTTTTTATTATTTTATATATTTTGCACCTCACACTTTTCATATTCTTATTTCCACTTTTTATCTCTTACATGTAACTCAATTATACGAATACTCTCCATTGATTTTATTTTTATCAATAAGTCGAGTAAAGTATTGATAGCGAGATAAAATTAATCCAAAACGAAAACTTACTTGGAGTTTTACTTCAAATATTCTCGTGGTGTCTCTTAAAAATTTGTAATGCATGTCTTCTTCACTTTGTTTTTCATCGCACGGTGGAGATCAATTTGTCGATTAATTATAGGGCTGATGCGCGGGGGGCCCCCAATTGAAATCTGGTTGGTTCCCGTTAAAACTGCCACGGTATCCGTTTCATCGTCTTTCGTGTCGTGAGGATCTGGGGTGTTCAAGGAATTTCCAACATAAACGGGACCAATTGAAAACGGCAGCGTTTTTACGAGAATCATTTCATAACAAGATAAACCTAAATTTATTGACAATGATGTTTCAATTACTTTCATTATTGTTTACTAATCTAGTCATTTTTTTTTAATTATTATTATCTTTAATATTTAATGATGCTCTATCAATCATAAATAGTATAATAAATTTCAAAATTTTAATTGTACACTTGTTTAATTTTTAACTGTTTCTTATATATCTTTAACTTTTAAAAAGTTTAATATAAATCTCATTAAATTTATTTATAAATTTTACTTAATTATAAACAAACTCACAACTAAGCATAAACCTCTCCTTTAGGGAAGATTTCTAGTAAATTATGTAAAATTTTAAGAAACTATTTATATTAATCAAAAGAGGTTTATAGTAATTTTTATTTATTTTTTTAAAAAAAAATGTTATATTTTTTTTTACTCGAAAAGAAAATTTAAACTTGATACCTCAACTTCATTGATAAGTATGATTACCATCATATTATACATACCATTAAAAAAAAATCTACATAATTAAAAGTCACTTTAGCTATATATATTGATTTACTTGTTAGTGTAACACACGTGGTGGGGGATATATAAAATGCGAAACCTAAATTCTCATCAACACATGATGATGATGATGCAGCAGGAGGCCAGCTTTAGCAAAATGATGAGAAAAATGGAGGGATGTCAACGCTGATCACATGGACTTGTAATTGCAAATCTTCGGTCATGATGATTCATTAGCAAATGGAGGCCATCTATGGCCGTTTATTGATACACACACATATATAGATCGATGGATCACTCCTCTCTCAGTTTCACCAAAAAAATCCTTTGTATTAGCGTACCGAAAATTTAATATGTGACGATTAAGATTTTTTTTAATGGTATATTAAGTTTTAAGTAGTTGTTGAGTGCACTCTAGTAAGTGTATTCGATACAATAGTCAGCAGTACACTCAGTGAATTTGAAAATTTTCTCCCATCTCATATGCTAATTAAATGATAAGACATCACTGGTTGCTTATTGGTAGGCCAACATTCAATTGCATGGGTCAACACCACCCACCTTTTTTTGTTATGTGTAAATCAAGTTCATCACCCACTTTTCTCTTCTTGGAATGAGATTTATAATCATCAAGAATCTATAATGCATCAAGTTCCAAGGTTCATGGATCAGATGGCTAATATTATTTCATCACCAATATTAATATATATATATATATATTAAAAAATTGAAAAACTCATATTAACATTTTTCTTAAAAGAATAACTCTGCATTTTTTCCTTTGACATGTACTATATGATAAGATGCACCAAAATCATTCTTGATGATACACCAATTACAAGTTGCCATGATTTGTATACTAAAATTTTTTATTTTTTTTTTCTTTTTACTTTTTAAATTAAATTCTGATTATTTTTTATGTTTATTATTATAAGTGTGGGGTCACCTTCCTCTGAAACTCTCACTATCTCCTCTCAGCAAACACACAGAGAAACTTCCCATTTCTCACCCACTTCTCTTCTCCATCTTAAATACCCTCTCTCTCTCTCATTTTCTCTCTATTCTTTCTCAGGACAAAAAAAAAGAAGAAAAGAGAATGGATAGTCTGAGGACCCGAGAAGAACCAGTTACTCTCTCTTATTGTAACAGTGCGAGAAAAAGATGCAGCAGCGATTCCAACTCGCCCGAGTTCGAGTTCTGGATGGTCCGAAACCCGTCTTTTCCACAACCTAATCTCCTCTCCGCCGATGAGCTATTTGTCGACGGCGTCCTCCTCCCTCTCCATCTCCTCTCTCACAAAACCCCCTCCGACCACCCACCCGACCCCAACCCAGATCCTGAGAATCCAAGGACTGAACAACCAGAACCAGAACCAGAACCAGAACCTGAAGCCCCCGAGTTGGCTCACGCGACGACTACCGAGTCGGTAAATGGGTTGACGTCGTCCAAGCGGTGGACGGACATTTTCAAGAAAGGTGACAAGAAAGCTGCTGCAGCGAAAATAGCAGAAGAGAAGGATAAAGAGAAAGAGAAGAGGAAAGAGAAGAAGAGTCAAAGCGTTGCGAGTTCGGCTGCCGAATTGAATATCAATATATGGCCTTTTTCGAGGAGTAGATCCGCCGGGAATGGCGGGACCCGACCCAGACTGGCATCCGGAGCTCCGGGGACCCGGAAGGTGAGCAGCGCGCCGTGTTCGAGGAGCAACTCGGCGGGCGAGTCCAAGTCGAGGAAGTGGCCGAGCAGTCCGGGTCGACCCGGGGTCCATCTGGGTCGGAGCAGCCCGATTTGGCAAGTCAAGCGCGGCGGCGAGAAGGGGATCGGTAGTAAAAGAGAAGTCACCGAAACTCGCGGCGGCAAAAGTTGTAGTAACAACAAGTCGGTCAGTAACGGCGCCACCGGTACCGGTGGAGGTAAGGTAAAGGTTCTGAATTTGAACGTGAACGTGCCAATGTGTATTGGGTACCGGCACCATTTGGGTTGTAGAAGCGACGAAAACAGTGCTCTTGGTGTCGTCGGAGTCGGCAGTAACAAGTCCGGTAACGGTACCGGTAACGGCAACACTAACGTTACAAGTAGTGGAAATCTCTTCAATCTACGGAGCCTCTTCACTAAGAAGGTTTATTGAGTTTGTATTATTATTATTAATGGTAATTATTGTTAATTAATTAACTCTCTCTCTCTCTCTCTCTCTCTCAATTTCATTGTTATTATTATAGTTTGATTTTGTTTTTTTTGTTTCTTTTTATCTCGTGTAAACAAAAAGGATTGGTTTGATGATCCTTCTTCACATGTAATTATTAACATGAAAAGTAGCTTTTGTATTTTTGGTATAATAGAGGCAGCATAATTTTTGTTTAAAAGTTCCTTTACTTTGATGGTCTAATCAACTTTTTATCATTTCTTTAATTTAAGAAAAAAATTTCAAATTTTTTTCTTAATTTTAACGCACCCATTAGAGAAAAATTAGAGAAAAGTTTGTATGCATTTTTATTATTCATATAATGTAAATAAGTATGGCTAGATATAGACTTCTTTCAATTTAAAAGTATTTATAAAATTTCTGAAGGATGTAGTTGTATAAACATTAGTATTGTAAATGTTATTATACTATTTTTCATAAAATTGTAATAAGTGGGAATAGATCTCTTTATTAGACTTTTTTTTTTTTTTTATAAATTTACCCTATCATATATCTCAATTGGACCTTTTTTTTTTTTTTTATCTGAAGAGTATAAATTACAAAATTAATAATTAGCAGGATCTGTCGAGATTATTTTCATAACGGAAGATATATACTCTTATAGTATAGAAAAAAAACTA
Source organism: Xanthoceras sorbifolium (assembly GCA_003430845.1). Lineage (NCBI taxonomy): Eukaryota > Viridiplantae > Streptophyta > Magnoliopsida > Sapindales > Sapindaceae > Xanthoceras > Xanthoceras sorbifolium. The sequence goes on from CM010618.1 coordinate 16,741,371, forward strand.
TATATATATATATATGCTGATAAATATGTATAGTGGAAATTAAACCCTTACCATTAAGATGGGAGGAAGGTACACTAACTAGTGATGTTATTTTAAAAATATTGGACCCTTTTTAATATCTAACTTCTCCTTTTTCACATTAGAAGGATTTTCAAAATCTTGCCACCCCTTTATTCTAAAGTTTTTTTAAAGTACCTTTATTTTAAAGTAGCATATTCACTATTGCATTAATGTGGATGTAACAAGTAATTATCGTAATTCACCAACCTAATGTAAAAAAAATATATACATTGAAAAAGTTAAAGAGACATAAAAGCAATTATTATTATTAAGTATATTTACCTTCAACCACTTTTAACTCTTTTTTTTTTTATAAAAAAAATCTTCATTACAGTAATGAGTGATATGCAATATGTGACTGATATATATATATATATTAAATTTTCTCCTTTTTTTTTTCTTTTTGTTTATATGCTTCCAGTGAGAGCTCCTGACTTTGCTCTTCAAACAAACACAAATTCATTATTTTTAAAGAAAATGTACCCAGAGTGTCTTGTGTGCTGTCATGTTATCAATTTCAAATTATTATTAATTTAATGATATTTAATATTATAAAGTTTACACTTTCTTGATTAAACGCGTAAATGTTTAGTACTACATATATATATATATATTATTATTATTATTATTATTATACTAATTATAGTTAACTATGAATCAATCAAATGGTGAACCTTAGCTTAATTGGCATATAATTACATTAAGTGGCCAACTAAATTGTTTACTTATCATACACACAATACTGTTTAAACATCGAAATAATAATACTAGAGTTGTGAATTTCAATATTATAACCTTTTCATGTGTTACAATTGTTTCCTGTTACAGGTTAGCCCTTAAAGATTCCTGTTCTGATTCCCCTTCTGGCTCTAAAGCCCCTTCCCCTTGGTGAAAAAAGCTCTGGGCGCTTTAAATTCCTTCGAAGATTAAAATCTTCTGCTGGAGAGCCTGCAGAGAAGCCCTCCCAACTAGGGGCTGTCTGTTTAAAAGGGGTATTGGGGACTCTAACTTGTGTCCTTTCTGCTCTCGTGTCCCTGAATCCGTAGATCACGCTTTATGGGGTTGCAAAGCTAGTAGGTCTTCTTGGAAGGAATGCCCTTTCTCTTCAGAGCTGAACTCCCTCCGATCCGTGGATTTTTTCGATCGATTTGTTTGGATTTTTTCTTGCTGCAGTTTAAAGCAAGTTTTGTGCTTTGTGGTTGGGTCTTGGTTTGCTTGGAGTGATAGGAATTTGAAGATTCATAATGTGCTTCCTCCTCCTGTCTCTGATTTATGGAGCAAGGCTCTTTGCTTTGTTGACTCTTCTTTGCTTTCGATCCAGGTTCCTCTACAGGTGGAGAGTGCCAGTAGATCTGTACCTATATGGTCCCCGCCTTCAGCTGGTTTTAAATTCAATGTTGATGCTGCTGTTGATGCAGCTTCGGGCAAATTCGGTGTAGGTATTGTTGCCAGAGATCAGTGGGGTTGTTTAAAGTCTGCTGCTGCTTTGATCTTTCCTAGTTTCTTCAGTGTTGCTGTTGCGGAAGCTAGGGCGGTCTTCGAGGGCTTCAAGCTGGCTGTGTCTTCCAGTTTGTCGCCTTTCTTTGTTGAGTCTGACTCTCTCGAGATTGTGAAGCTCTGTGGTGGTTTTTCTTCCACCAGATGTGAGGTGGATAGCATTGTTCAGGATATTTTGTTTCATTTTGGTTGTTTTGCTGATTCTTTGGCTTTTGTTTCTAAAAACTGTAACAATGTGGCTCATTGCCTTGCCAAATGGGCTCTACGGAGTTCTTCGAACTCGGTTTGGTTTTGTTCTTTCCCTGACTGGTTACTTAAACTAATTAAGGAAAACTTCTGTAGTTCTGTTTTCTGATTTAATATATTCTCTATTAAAAAAAAAAAATTGTTTACCAATATTAGAATTGCCAACTTTTTCCTAAATTTATATTATTATAAATTCAATAAGAGAAACTTTATTGTTTAAGAATTATTTTTAAAAAATATTACATGCGGTGCGATAATTCGAAGGATATTGTTAGTCTGAACGAAAGTAAATTTTCATGCATTGAGCGATGGTATTGTTTAACAATTTGTATAGTTTATTATTTTTAAATTTTAAAAGTTAAAATTATGGATTACCACCCATATTAAAACAGTACGATAATGATGACGTGGCAGCATACCAGCATTTGCGCGCACAAAAGGAGATGCTCGAGTGACTGAGGGAGAAGTTCTAGATAGTGTCTAACGTAGGTGATGGACGAACCGGCGAGTCGAACCGGACCAGAGCGACGGCCCGGCGACAACGAAAACCGTCTGAGACATGCCGTTGATGCCGGATTTCTATCTGGCGCACGTGAAGGAGAGTTTAGCGACTCGGATAGCTGCGACTCGGATAGTGAGTCGACGCGCCTAGCCGATCTCTCGGCAAGTTTCCGGGTTTTCTCCGAGTCGTTGCTGAGGAGGGAGCTGGCGGAGATGGAGATGATGAAATCGAGGGAGGCTCTGCGGTGCGAGGCGGAGAAGCGGAGGATGGAATCGGAGGCCGAATTGACTCGGATGATGGTGCAGACTCAGTTGCAGATCGCGTCGTTTGTTGCCGGGAAGAGTAGAAGTCGAAAGAGAAAGCGTGCAGAACAAGACGAGTCGACACAACTCTCTCAAAGGCAAAACTCCTGATCTCACTCATGTCTCCTTTTGCTGTTAACTCGTGACTCAGCCGAGTCTTGGTCTCAAATAATTCACTGAGTTGTTAATGTTTTTTTTTTTTTTTTGGTTGGATCTTGAATTGCAGGCAACGAACTTTGCTGATGAGTCTTCTCCAATGCAACTTCCTCTAAAAGTTCACTGTAACTTTTGCAATCTTGTGTGTATTTTATACATGGAATTTAGTATTTTTTTTGTGATTGCATGTTGTTAATTATTCGAACAATTGTTACGATATGATTACTGTTATTTTGCTCTAGGATATTAATATCAAAGCTTTGCATCTATAAGAGGAGAAATCAAAGCCCCAACTCATCATCTAATATATCATGAACTCTCGTACATATATAAGAGAATCTAATATGTATATCGGATCACGAGTATCCGATATATCCACCACCGGAATCAACATAAATCCAGCTGTGGTTTCTTTATGCAAAGATTAGAGTTTTGGCGGCTTTCATCTGCTGCATTTGGGGGCAAAGCCTTCCTCCTATTTGCAGCACTTTCAATGTATTCTTGCAATGGTGGAAGACGCGTTTGTTCTCCATCCTTAGTTTCTTGTCCTCGAATTATCTAACAAAAGGGCATGACTGGATTACAACCGATACCATGAGATTATATGAACACGATAAAAGAATAGTAAGTACCTTTGATGCCCAGGACCTCTCTGCTTGTTGACATACGTCTCTGATATCCCTTCCGGACATTCTGCATATGGCAAGCTCCGATGAGACAATAAGAAGCACAAGATGCAAAACTTAAAACTTGGGTAGAAACGTAGAAAACAGGCATTTGAGTAGTAATTTAAGGTTTTGTTAAATCAAAATTTGAACCTAAATTGATGACTTCAATATATCAACCAGTAATTCAATCCCAAATTCCGGGAACGAAGTAAAACTATAAAGAATGCTAAAACATAAACTAAAAAGATAATCGGGTAAGAATTTTATTAGATGCCACAGGATATGTGTCCAACTTACTCTTCTGTAACGGTGGCTAACTCGACTAATTCAGGCTTTGTCAGGTGCTTTGCATACTGAGCTGCTATTTCTTGACGGTTCTGTTGATCAGGTAGGCCGAAGGTAATCATAGAATCAAATCGACTGAGGATGTACATGAAAGTGAATTAGAAAAAAAAGTCCTCTACAATTTGCCCATCAGAGGAAAATGTGCGCATTATTACCTCATTAAAGCAGGATCAAGGTCTTGCTTTCTATTTGTTGCAGCGATCATCACCACTTTTTTATCCTGCTCAAATCCATCAATCTGCAGAAGAAAGGTATATTTAACCAAGATCACCACAGTTGCTTTATAATACATCAAATTGCAGGCGATGTGAACATATATATCATATAGATATACTGAAAAATGCAAAGGGCAGAATCCTGGCTTCACCTGTCGCAATAACACAGACAAAATTCTCCTTGTAGCTTCATGCATTTCACTATCACGAGCAACGGCAAAAGAATCAACCTATAATGGTTTTAAAGAATGAGAAGTAGACTATCAAGAAACTTTACAAGTTTTACAGAGGAGAAAATTATCAAAAGATGGAACACTAATAGCACATATATTATGTATTACTTCTTCATAAAGGCTTGTATCCATTATTTGCATCAGTTACCTCATCTAGGAAAATAATAGCACCATTTGGGAGTTCATTGGCAAGTGAAAAAACTTTTCCCAACAGGCGTTCGCTTTCACCATAGTACTTTGACATGACAACCTCCAGTGGCACATACACCAATGGAACACCCTGCCAAGTGTCAAGCCATGCCACATGCTCATTTCCAGCCAACAATAAAACTAAAGATAGATCCACGCATAAAGTCATGAAATTTATTTCAATTTTTTGCTTGGAGATATAATTTATTTCACTGAGCATAAAGAAGATTCATGTGCTATGCAATTGCAATTTACATTATTATGCAAGTTCAGAATCTCGTGTGCTTTACTATGAAATCTGCTTAAGATAAATTCGTGTATCAGCAAATCAAGAAAGCTTAACGACACTCATGCGGTGCACGGGTGCAAGCATAAAAAAGTTCATGTACAAGCTTCCTGTAACAATGTAATAGAGTGTATTAATGGAACTTTCAGTAGTTCACTTAATCAGATTAAAACATCCTACCATAAAGATGAATTATAATGCTTATTCAAGGCCTGCAAACAAGGGACCATAAAGAATTACCTCAAAAAAAATTGTGTCATTTTACTTTCTTATCAGTACAACTTCAAAAAGGTATAACAGAATATGACTAGATTAACGGAAATAGAGGATCATCTGAAAATTGGGAGAACAAAATGGTCTAATGCAAAACTAAAATAAGCTGTCATTGAAATAGTCAATTTAACGGCTAGTGGCTTACCGCTTGATTAGCAATAACTCTAGCACACGATGTCTTCCCTGTACCTGAAATTGGACATGCAAAAAGAGTGAGAATGTACTTGTTGGCAGAATCTTTGGGCTAAATGACTAGATGCAGTGTGGAATATTAACAACATAAAAGTAGGGGAACTCGTACATCCTAAACTCCTGAGAAAATAAGTGAATTGATAGCAATCATGAAATAGTGTTAATAAGACCATGTTGTATGAATTATTCTGATTATATAGTAGCAACATCACACAGATAAAAGGAAATGGCTAGAAAAATAAACAAGCTTGCTTTTGTGTGCCATTGGGGGAAATACATAACGTGTTTGATTACATCTTAAGAAATGATACAGTACTCCTTTAAGCTTCAGCACATCACAAAAAAAAAGAAGATTTAACTGCTCTGTATCTTTACTTTTACACAACTCCTACAGTCTTCTATTGAACTACTATAAGGAATTGGAAAAAATGCACAGAACATGAAAGAATGAATGCACCATGTACGAAGCCAAAAATTACATTAATAAAACATAGGATGAAGCGAAGAACATATTATATATCTAGAACAGCAGGTCTGTATATCACGTTGCCTTCAGCAGTATGACAAACAAACAACCTAGTATTCTCGTGCAAATGAATTGTATAAAAATCATGTATATATACAAGCTTTTAGTAAATTATTGGGGATCTTATTTAGGGCTAAAAGGTGTACCTGGTGGACCTTCAAAGAGAACAGCCCGAGGTCTATTTGACTCAAACTTCTGCCGAGTCCCATGAGCAATGTCGTCATATACTTCAGGACACTGAAGAGCCAACAATATAGTATCTTCTATTTCTCTACACAACCAAGCATTTAAAAAAATCACATAAGAGTAAGACGCAGAAACACAGTATCATGTGCACTTGTGGTTGCATCTATACTTGCTTTTGGCTTTTTATCTATCCATATATGTTGCCCTCAAATACTAATTTAAAATTACACATACTTCAAGTTTACATCGCAAGTTAACTAATGGAATGGACTACATTTGACTGAGATATCAAAATGAGATGCAGTGGGCACAAGCATTTTACATACCTTTTTTGCTGATAATAACCAGCAATGTTGTCCCACGATATTTCATTTTTCGCGAAATTCAATTGGGGTTCATCAAGTCCATAAATTTTAACTCCCATAGACTCGAGGGAAGCTATTGTTCTTTCAGCAGGTGACTTTTGTGTAGTACCTTCCCTTGGCTTTCTATCTAAAGTTCTATTTTGTCCCAACCTTCCACCAGTTAATTGTAAAACAGACACCAAAGCATCAAGCTCTCCAGAACTCAAGCTTCCTTTCTTTATGAACTCAATTTCCTGCAATAGTTTGTGTGAAGTAATATGAAAAAAACTCATATTCTGCTAGTCTATGACTCATGATAGATAAGAAGCTATATAAAGGACTTCATAGGATAATATATAAACCACTAGAAATGTAGACTAACTGCTTTATCTGAGGTAATGAGTGAACGAAATATGAGGATGCACAGATCTCCCTCACGTGTACTCATATCTCCAGAATGGGCTTCATCCCCTAGATTTTCCTTTTGTTTATCTGGAGGCCTAAGCGTTAATTGCCAAGCGACTGCACTGAAGTAACATGTTAAGAAACACAGAAATTTAGTGCATTTTAAATAAAGGCATTGCGACATACAAATCCAACATTAGGCATAAATCTTTTTGTATTATGCAAGGCCAAGGATGAAAAAAGACAACTTGTGGACTTAAAAAGCTGATGGTTTCACTTAACCTGTCCCAAGCACGCAATGACATATCTGAACCGCCACCATTCTCTTCAACCTTCAGTCCAAGATGTGAGGCAAGCTTTGCAATCAATTGTGGAACTTCACATGCTGGAGGTACTTGGAATTTGATGGTTATCTATGATACAACATACACGCCTATAAGAATTACTTTAGCAATACAATATAAATTACTGATAGCAAACAAAAGTACAAACTATTTTTGGAAAAAGAAAACAATTTTTGGAAAACTGAAGAACTGATAAAATATGTGTGTGTGTGTGCGTGTACTTATACATAAATAAAGACAGTCCTAGAAAAGCAACAATAATACTCACAGAAGCCGATTGTTTCCATTAGCATACACAGGATCAGCAGAAATGTTTGCTCCATTTTTTTTCATTGCTGACAAGCAATGTTATTATATTAGAGGTGATTTCAGAGGCATTAATTGCCAGTATATTCTAGTGAGATACAACTTCTGTAAAAGAAATTACCAGGGCCTATTCTATCATTTATCAAGCAATTACGAAAGTATTAATGAATTGTGCTGACCTTTAAAATATACCAACAGCTACAAAAGAAAAACAAAATTGAGTTGACTAGAAATTTGAGAAGTTAGATGCACTCCCATAACTTATAGAATCCACTGAACCTACATTCTTTTAATACCTCCCACCCTCTCATCCCAAGAATAAAAATAGGAGATGCTCAAAAGTAGCAATGCCCATAAAAACACAGATGAAGTTTTGTAAGGAGAGATGCTAGTGACAAACAGTGCCTTCAACAAAAAGTCTTAAGCAGACACAACAATTAAGACACGGAGTGTCAACTATGTAGGATGCATAGTTGCATACAACAAAACTTAGTGATCTTTCTATTTTAAAGGTTTCCAGAAATGCGATAATTTAAGCGTCTCTTTCAGTGCCTCAATTACCAAACCATAGACACACAAAAAGAAAACTAGTATTGGCCATACCAAGATATATACTATACAACAAATACTAAGCGGAGCCTCAAACAAAGATATAGTATCTGTAATATAAATGCAAACTAGAGTACGAAAGTGTTATAAGTCATGAAAAATAAGAGCAATAACCTTTTGGCCCTTAACAGCCACAGTGAACTTGGGATAAAAACCGTACTGCACTCCTTTTCTTTTGAGTGAATCTGCGATCCGCAGCCTTTCTTTCTTTGCAATTTCCTCCAAGTTGTCATAACTCGAAGAAGATTCAACCGGCAATGGAAGTTTTGCATCAGCTGAACCCTACATAAAAGCAATGTTCACAAATAACTACAACAAAAAATGATAATTTACACATTCTTCGCGTATCTCATAAACAATACAAACCTCAGCAGCATCTGCATACGTGAGGTTGAGCATCCCAGCACCAAACAAACCAGCTAAGATAGCTGGACATATATAATGAGGTCCTGCAGCATCAGGCACTGATTTCGGCCACTGAATTTCGGATGCGTTTAAATTTATTGGATGTTCAATTGATTCTGCACAGTACACAGGCAATATAAGCATAGATTCGACTAAGGTTCAATAGAAATAATAGACACCGAATCAGGTCTGCATAAAAATCCAAACTTTTATCTTTCTAGTGAATGAAATTCACGATTCAACAAGGAACCAAACAGAAATCAACCATCAAATCATGGATTCCAGTTCAACAAAAAATAAAACTGCTCGTATATTTCATTATTCTTTTGATTTTTTATTATATATAAAAAAAAAATCATAATCATCCGTAAGAACTAAAAGTAGAAGATGCGGAGGAGAGACGACGGAAAATCAGCTTACGGCGGCGAGGAACGAGACGCGGTGGAGAACGTGAGGCGGCGAGGACACGCCACTCCAACGACGCCGTTTTCACTAGTCTCCGCAGAGCCAACATGAGCCTGTCTTTAGTTTTTGCTCAAGTGAAGTGTTAGGTGACTCGATCCACTGTTATTTTGCAAAGGCGCAAAACGCGTGTTAAAAAAAAAGGAAAATTGCACAAATCGCCCACTTTTGATAAAATTACACAAAAAATAACAGGTTTGGCCATAATATCAAATATCAATATAAACTTTACAATTAAAAATGTTGCACATATATCCTTCGACGTTAAGTTTGTATCATTAACTTCTTAGGGTCAATACTCAATAGTCAATAAGTGGCCAATATAAATGATCCAAAAAATCTAAAATACTCCTGCCAATTATTTTAACCTTTATTTTCAATATTTTATAAAAAAATGAAAAAATGAAAAAAATAAAAAAATATTATTTTAAAAAAAAAGAATAGAATATTGAATAAAAAATAATAATAAAATTCATTTCCACAGACAGTGAGAACATATTTTCAGGTACAGATCTCCTTCAACTAGAGGGGATATGCCTCCATCGCAGGTGTGGAGATGCTTTTTTTTTAAAAAAAAAAATATTTTTTTTATTATTTACTAAAAACTGTTGCGAATCAAGTTATGTGGGCCCTACACACAATATGTACCCGCACACACTTGAGATTTTTTTCTAATGTGAGCAAGATTCTATCCAAGAAACTGGGATTCGTCGGCGAGAACATCACTTGTCGCCGAGAGTGCGACTTAGTGTCGGAGTAATCAGCAATTTGAGCGTCGTAAAGTGAAGGACCTTTTCCCATTGGTACGTCCGAGGAAGTTGAAGAATTCACCGGCGAAGACTCAGGGGTAGGCTCGGCGTCGACGTTAATAACCTATACATATGATTAATTGATATTTAGTGGCACAGGTTAATGAGTCCTCCGAGCAGCAAAAAGTGCAAAACCGTCCCTCCCGATTTCTGCTATCATATGTTTACCATGAAGGAATAAAGGGACATCCATATTTGAAAGAAGAAAATCGAAAAAGAAAACTAAGAGACTCACCAAGAAAGTTTAGAAGACGAATGATTGAAACAAGAAAGACATGGCCGAGCTTTACAGTTGTAGTGGTAAAAAATAGCCCAAAAGGCTTACTCTAACAACGGCCCAAAACCACTGGAAACAGCCCAAAAAACTAAGCCTCTACTCGACAAACCCTGCGTTCAACAGGCCCAACTATGAGCCTTACATAATTAGCGCACGACCCAGATGTCGACGACAAACAAACGACATAGCAGTCGACATAATCGCTAAACAAGGTCGTGCCGGCGACTTAAACCTCACAGCCGCTACCAAGCAACTGACTTAGTCAATCTTTGACTAAGTCAGTTGACTTGGTCCAAGCATTACCCAGTTAAAATCTTTGAGATATCAGGAATCCCGAATATCTCGAAGCACGACATCCCTTAAGATGCGGAACTCTCCAGGCTTCATTTTCAAGGGTCAAGCATTTTCACTCAAGAACCGTTACTCTAATTCTAAGCAATCTGACTTGTACACGACATAATCCTAAGACCAGCTACACGTGACATAGCCTCATCTAAACTAATAAATAGTACTCGACTTAGTAACACCCCCTATCCGATTCACGGACGAACCGGTTCGGGATACTATGGTCGGATTCGGAATTCAAATATCAAATCCAATTTATTATATATATTAAAAATCATTTTCTGAATTATCCAAAAATTTCGGCAGCACAACGACTGTTTTGCATTATTGCATTTTTCTTTATCACTTTCAATTGGACCTCAGCTCCATCTCAAATCAATTCATAACATAGTATAAACATTTCAGAAGAAAACAATTTCCGTAATTAAAAACATATACATTCATATATGAAATTTCATGAATATTAACATGGCAAAATAGTTAGGAAAGTATTATTACAATCTCTTTGGTTCTTAACATACTATGCTTACACATAATATATACATATATCAAAAGGATTCACAACATGGATGTTAACAAAAGGTTTATTACAAGAAGACTTCCAAAAAATTTGTGTGACTCTGATACCCTGCAGATTCAGTCTGATCACTGTCTATCCCTTGCACGCGGAAAACCAACGCGCTAAGCATAACGCTTAGTGGTGCTTTACTTAACACAAGTTTAACTAAGGGCCCGTTTGTTTCATGGGATTGGATTGAATTGGATAGGATTAGACTAATTAGTATTGTCATGTGTTTGGTGCAGTACGGATTGGACTAAAAATAGTACTATCTTTTGTTTGGTGTAATATGGGATTGGATAAAATTTTTTATTATGTTTTATTTAGTTTGAGATTGGTTAATTATTAGATTAAATTAATTTTAAAGTAAAATATTATTTTAAACCAATAATAGAAATTAAATATGGTTAATTTTTTTAAATAAAATATTTATACTACTTTTAAAAAAATAAATACAACTATTTATAATTAATTTTAAAAAAACTAACTTTTATATATATATATATATATTCTATTATAATTCATTCGTAATTTAGGGGAAAGGAACACTACTCGAATTTATAATTTTAAAGTGTGAGGAGCATACTACTGGCTTAAATTTATATTATCACATTTAAACATATTTTTAATTAATATTTTATATTTTTATTAATATTAAAATATATTTTTAATCATATTTTAATATTTATTTTAAATATAAAAAAATTTAAAAAAAAAAAAGAAGCTTAAAACAATTTTGTCCCAAGCTTTGAGGCAGGTGTCCCGCCTCACTAGGTTAAAAACAAATGAATGGGACTGGATAAATTGTCCAGTCCCATTCAAGAGCCAATCATGGGATTGGAGTGGGAATAGTCCAATCCCATGAAACAACATGCATATAAATCAAAAGTAACTCAATCAAGGATAAACATTTCATAGTTCCTACCAATATTACACAACATACTAACATGATACATTTCATGGGAATAAACATTTAATACATTTCATAATACTTTATCATGAAACAATTGATTCAAATAATCATATAATATGCATACATTCTAAAAATGTCACACCAATATGAATTTTCTCAATTGAATCGTTCAATTACACAATTATGAATTAAGTATTTTATTGTCCTTAGCCAATTCTAACCCATTTTCGATAGACTGAATAATGGGATCAACCAATATTATCCTCAACGGAGGCTGCGGATTGGTTATTTAATTACAACAATATCGCGGACCGGGCACCCAAAGCGTCTCAAAGTCCAAAAAATCATAATTAAATCCAAGGATCGGGCACCCAAGCCTCTCAAAGTCCAATGATTAAACATAATAACGGTCGCAGTACTGCTAATTTCCCTATAGACATGCCAACTTATCCAATCCCTCAAACAATGCGGTACGAATTTAATTAGGGCATTTAAGCATATAAAGTTTAAATTAAATTCATATCAATTCTTTCATTAATACTCAATTCCATAAATAAGTTTACATACTATAATTCAAGACAATCAACTCATAAACATTTTGTTCAATCTTGACTCACAAAAATCGATATCAATTCGTTTTCGACTTGGCGATATGATTTTATAAAATCTTGGACAGCATGTGTACCATTTCATACTCCAATCTCAACCATCATTTTCAACAAGAATTTACTACATTTAATATATTAGCATCATTCTAATTTCAATTACAAACATAGACATTTAATCTTCATCAAATTGCACATTATTTTCATACATCAAACACTTGTTATTCAATTAATAAATTTCATGCATTTTAATATCTAAAACACTCACAACAGCCCAAACAATTGTCGAATAGCTTTTACATGCCTTCAATCATAAAACTCATGCAATTTATTACCCAATTTACACACAACAACCCTTATGCTTTTAATACTCATTTCAATATTCATTTACATGAATTCTGTAACACCCCATGACTCGACCCGACTGGATCGACCCAGGGAGCGTGTAACACCCCCTGACCCGACCCGGCTGGATTGACCCAGGGAGCGCTACCGGGTTTTCAAATACTTTCCAAATTCATTTTAATAAACCGAAAACCGTTGTGAGCCCATCGATAGATTTTCAAACCATTGAAAAAACATATAATTTATAAATTTTAAAACCATTTTCGAGTGAGCCCAATACATAAACTTTTTACAAAATTTCGGCAGAGTTCCGTTTGTTTTTCGGATTTTCCAAAACCTGTTTTTCACAACTCAATTCAATTACAAAAAAATCATATCAACACTTCAATATCATTTTCAAACAATTGCGCACTCTGCCGTTTAGTGCGACTTTTCAACACAGTTTATAAAATAAAACGATTCAGCATTTAATATTTACAAATATAATAATAATAAAAGACAGATATCGAAAAATAATTAATTATAGGACATAATTACAAAACATATTTACAGACTCTCTGTATATGAATGCTTACAAACTATATATATATACAACAATAAAACTACCCAACTGTAATAACTCTGAGACTCTGTCAGCAACTCTCTCTCTCTTCAGTCTCTGGCCTCTTCAGTATCCTTGGTACCTACGCGTTAGAAACAAAACTAATGCGCTAAACATATAGCTTAGTGGGTGTACACTAAACTCAAATATGGAAATCATAAATAACTTTTAATAGGAACCAAATCACAATATATATATATATATATATATATATATATATATATATACACACTTCAAAATCAAACCATAAGCTCAACTAAAACAATATTCTCACTCAATTCGTTTTCGCAATTCATTTAATAATCATTTAATATAAACACTGAAATACACAATTCGTTTACAATCATTTAATATAAACACTGAATTACACGTATTAAATCGATTTTAAAAAGCACTTATAAACATATCATGTAATTCAATTCAATTCTGGCCCTCTAGAATACTCAACATACTAGGACTGGAATATGGGTCAAACTCCCACCCTAGGACGAACCCTAAGAGTGGTACGTATCTCCCTACTCTAGGACCGTGGGTACGGAACCTAGAGAGGTACATAACTCCCTATCCCAGGAACGAATCCTTAGGAAGGTACGTGGCTCCCAACCCTCAGGACGAATCCGTGAGGAGGTACGTGTCTCCCTGCCCCTGGACGAATCCATGAGGAGGTACATAATAATCATCAATAGCAATCAGTATCGGCGCAGTACTGCTCAATAAACCCAGCTGGTATACCAACCTCCTATATCCATTTCTATGTCTAAGTACCCTAAGGCCGTTTCGATAAACTATTTTGCAAATATTCACTATATACACGATCAACGGAAATATTTGACGTCAATAACATAGATTTGTCATGGGAAAATCAACAATAGTAATCAATCATCGATTTTTCATATAAAATAAACAATTTTCATACGAAAATCGAAAACGAGAAATTTCAACGAAATTGAAAACGAAAACGAAAACGAAATACTTAATACTTTTTGTAAAGATTCCGAAAAAAAAAGTACACCTACCTGGATACCGTTTCCTTTCGGCAAATCACGGTTCCACGATTTTCTTTTCCTTTTCCTTTTTACCTTTCTCTTTCACCCACACTTTCTTTTCTCTCTTTCCTTCCTCTTCTTCTTCCTCTTCTTCTTCCTTCTCTTTCTTCTTCTTTCTTTCTTCTTCTTCTTTCTCTCCTTTCTCTTTCTTTTCTTCGGTCTCTCCTCTCTCTTTTTTGCTCTGTGTGTTTTCTGGCTTCTACGATAAGTTACTTTTTTTTTATATTTTTCGGCTGTCGCGACCTGTGGTCGCGCCACCAGGTCGCGGTACTCACTGGAGCGTTTGCACCGCCTTCATCGCGAGTACACCTCGCGGTACCTTGGTCGTGCTGGTGGTCGCGTTGCTCACTGCCAGAATTTGACATTTTCATCGCGAGCAGTTCATCGCGAGCTGTGGTCGCGGTGACTGGTCGCGATGCTCACTGCCAAAATTTCCATGTTTCATCGCGAGCGGCTCATCGCGACCTGTGGTCGCGGTGACCAGGTCGCGATACTCACTGCCTCAGTTTTTAATTTTTTCATGCATCATTTTCGACCGTTCAATCTGGTCCACCTGGAAAATTTATATTACATTTACACCCCCTCCAATCACAAAATTTATATTCACATATATAAAATTAATTATCCGTAATCCGGGATGTTACAGAGCGTTACCGGGTTTTCAAATACTTTCTAAATTCACTTCATACATTTCAAACCATTGAAAATCGTATCAATTTGAAATTTTCTAGTGAGCCCATTAAAAAAAATACAGTTTTAAAAATTTCGGCAAAGTTCCTCTCTGTTTTTCTGATTTCCCAAAACCTGTTTCAAATCACACTCAATTCCAATAAATTCCACAACAACACTTCAAATCTCATTTCATTCAAATGCGCACTCTGCCGTTTAGTGCGACTTTCCAACAGTTTTTAAAATAAAATAATTCAGAATTCAATATTTACAAACATTCTAAAAATGAAAAACAGAAATCATAAAATTATTTACAAAACATATATATAAACTCTTCGAAATTACAGACTTCTGTATATGCATGCTTACAGAGAATATATATACAAAAATATATTACTACCCAAATCAATGTAGTGACTCTGAACTCCAAGCTGTAGGTACCTCCTCTTTATTCCTTATCTGCCTCGGTATCCCTGTGATCTACGCGCGATAAAAACCGACGCGCTAAGCATATAGCTTAGTGGGTGTACACTAAACTCATGTATTAAAAATCATAAATATACTTGCCATACTCTAAATCGCAATGTAATTAAGGAAAACGATACCATATTCAATTCAATTATGAATTTAAATCATATGAAATCTATGTAATAAAACAACTAACGCATTTTCTTTTATAATTACAAAAACTTTCTTTTTCAATCATTTTCACTGACTATAGTAAACATGTAAATAACATTAATTTCTAACTTCACTTCGAAACATATTATACAATTCATTTCAATTCTGACCCTCTAGAATACTCAACATAAACCAGGATTGGAATATGGGTCATTCGACCACAGTGGCTGTCTGTCGAACATAACTCCCACCCTAGGACGAATTCTAAGAGTGGTACATATCTCCCTACCCTAGGACCGAGGGTTCAGACCCTAGAGAGGTACATATCTCCCTATCCCAGGAACGAATCCTTAGGAAGGTACGTGTCTCCTTACCCCAGGACGAATCCGTGAGGAGGTACGTGTCTCCCTACCCCTGGACAAATCCATAAGGAGGTACATAATAAATCATCAATAGCAATGTCAATATCGGTGCAGTACTGCTCACTAAACCCAGCTGGTATATCAACCTCCGATATCCATTTCTATGTCTACGTATCTTAGGGCCGTTTCAAAACATTTTTCATATAACAATTCACCATCCGAAATTAAACATAACTAATATAAAACTTTCGATCAATATTCGGAAAACATATATTCAACGATTTGGTCATTTGAACTTCGGAACAAATGATTTTAACCTAATCAACAATCAAAATACAATAAATACAATTAAATCGAACTTAATCAATCGAAAAACAATATAAACATATATTTACTAAATTATCCAAAACTCAAATGTAAATCAAAACATATACAAACTTCGAAAACAAGTGTACACCAACCTGGATACCGTTTCCTTTCGACTATCGTTTTTCTAGGTTACTTTTTCCTTCCCTTTCTCTTTCTCCTTCACTTTCCTCTTCTCTTTCCTTCCTCTTTTCTTCTTCTTCTTCTTCTTCTTCTTCTTCTTCTTCTTCTTCTTCTTCTTCTTCTTCTTCTTCTTCTTCTTCTTCTTCTTCTTTCTTTCTTCTTCTTCTTCCTCTTCTTTCTTTCTTCTTCTTCTTCTTTCTCTTCTTTCTTTTTCTCGGTCTCTCCCTCTCTCTTTTCTTCTGTTCTGTGTCGATGGCTTCTGTGAGAAGCCATATATATTTTTTATATTATTTCGGTCGTCGCGATCGTTGTCGCGACCTGTGGTCGCGCCACCAGGTCGCGTTGCTCTCTGGAGCAACTCCACCGCCTTCATCGCGATCACACATCACGGTACCCTGGTCGCGATGCTCACTGCCAGGATTTTCAATTTTTCATCGCGAGCCAGTCAGCGCGATCTGTGGTCGCGGTGACCAGGTTGCGATGCTCACTGCCCGAAAATGTCATTTTTCGCCGCGAGCAGCTCATCGCGATCTGTGGTCGCGATGAGGGGTCGCGGTACTCACTGCCTCAGTTTTTCACTTCTTTTTTGTCATGCATCATTTTTGGACCATTACTTTTAATTACATTTACACCCCCAACTCACAAAAGATTTGCAAAATTAATTATCCAAAATTTGGGATGTTACAAATTCAACATCGAAATAACAATTTTAAAACGTATATAATAGCCCCTAATCACTTGGCAGCACTTAATCCATGTCCAACACATAAATTTTTAGATTTCTAAGGATCAAAACATACATTTGCGGTAAGCATTCAAATCACAAATTAATGTCATGCATAACTACATTCAAAACATCACAATACAATCAATTAAACTCATAACAAGTTTATCTATTTTTGATGGATCCTATTTCGCATTCAAACTTCAATTTTTATCGCTCGAAACTTATTTTTTTATACAATGGCAGCAAGGCACTCATGTAACACCCCCTGACCCAAATCGCTCGGACCGAATCAGGGAGCGCTACGATATACTAAAATCTAACTTTTACTTTTATATAACCATAATTAAAAATTATATTAAAAACATTTAAAGCATTTGAAAATGGTCCAAATAAATTTTCGAAAATCTTGCCAGAGTTTCCTCTGTTTTTCTGACTTCCCAAAACCTGTTTACAGTTAAAAATTCATAAAAATATCAACTTCTAAATTCTTAAATCAATTTTTTTTGCGCACCCTTCTAAATATAGTACGACTTACCAACCAATTTATCACATATAATTTATAAAGATTCAAATAACATAATCATATAATAAAATATTTACACAGCAAAATTTCTTTAAATATGTACAAACAGTTTTTATATATGCATGCGGTATCAAAACACACACACACACACACATATATATATATATATATATATATATATTACAGAAGAACTACCAAAATATATGCAGGAAAGATGTGATTCCGGACTCTAATTCTGCAGTCTCTACTCTTCTTTGTCTTTACCTCCCTGGGAACCTCTGTTACCTGCGTGTGAGAAAACTCAACACGCTAAGCATATCGTTTAGTGGATATACACAAAACTGTATCGACAAATCTACTATATCAAATACGTTTTTCTATATTCGATACAAATATAATTAAACGATAATTAAATCATATATGGGGCTCATGTCAAATCAAATCAGATACTCAACAAATACAGTATTCAAAATTAATTAACAGACAAAATCTTCATAATTTCTCAAATGCTTTCATATAACAAATTCATTTTCAGACTGGGCTCATGACATACAAAATATAAGCTATCGAACTGGATTACGGGTTATTTGACATCGGACACACAAACGGGGCTACCCGCCGAATATCATATCAGAATGGAACACCAACGGAATTACCCGCTATAAATGTCCCATAACAAATTTCAGAACCCTAGGACCGGCACTTTAGGCCTGCACTATCCAATGGGTGGTATAATCGGCACAATACTGTTCAGACAAAAACCCAATTGATATGTCAACCTCCTATATCCATATATGTTTATACACATCAGATCCAAAATGTTTTCTCAAATCCAATGTCAACATATTTCATTTCTTTCAGAATCATCGGATTCAACTTATTCAATTTCAATTCATATCGATATATATATATATATATATATGAAATTCAAATATCATATAACGGAAATATACAAATATATTTCTAAATCAATAATCACATCAAATCGATCCAAAAATATACTCAAAGGTATTTCATAATTTCATTTCGAATCAAAATGCCCCGAAATCATTTTCCGATACATTTCACAAATATTATATAATTAAAATCACTTTCAACAATATATTTCCATAACAATCTTAACATCAAAATGTATTAAAATCAATTCCGAATAGTATTTAAAATCAAAATTTCAGATATAATCTATATTCCTATAATTCGCTATTCAAATCATTCCAGAATCAATTTCAAACTATCAACTATAAACAATATAATCCAAATAACTCAAAATAAATCAAATGAAATCAATCCGAAATATTCTGGAAAATAGAAAAATTCAAAAACACGTGTACACTGAACTTGAACATTTCCTCCTACTCTTTTTCTTCTTCTCTTCCTCTTTCCTTCTTCTTCTTCTTTCATTTCTCTCTCTTTTTTCTCTCTCCTCTTTTCTCTTTTCTTTCTCTCTCGTTCTGGTTTCTATTCTGCTTCTGTGTGTTTGTTGTGTTTTTGGCTTCAATTTCGTTTATGAAGCCCCACCGCTTCATCATTCAGTGCTATATTTTTTTAAAAAAATTTGAGTCATCGGGAGCGGTGGTCGCGTCGCTCGGTCGCACTGCTCACTGATGGAAATTTACCACTTTCAGCGCGAGCGCTGGTCGCGATCTCTCATCGCAATGCTCACTGGCCCAATTTCTCCATTTTCATCGCGAACAGCTACCGCGATCCCTGGTCGCGATACATACTGTCCAATTTTTCACCCTTTTCTTCGTGCATTGTTTTCGACCGTTCAAATTGGTTCATTTGGAAACCTAAAAATATACATACATTTAATTACATTTTCCACCTCTCAAATATAAATATCATATTCACATACTCAAGATTAATTTAATCATACTTTTCATATTTATTCGAAATTAGGGATGTTACAACTCATACACATATATATCAATTAATTGTCACCATATACATACAAAACACACTATAACATCCCCTAAACTTCCACAGCAGCAGTACCCATCCATCTTTCTCAGAATTTTTCAATTTCAACACTTTAATTCCTTCATCTAAGCATTCAACCACACATGCAAATTTATTTCTACTTTCTAACACATCAAAACTCACAATTAATACATCCAACAACACATACAAAATTAAATTTCAAGTGTTAGTAAAGTATTAACCAAAATTGCATCAAAATCACTTTCTAAGCTTGGAAATCACTCTCTCAAGCTTGCTCTTGATTTTCCACAGCCCCTAGACACTATGAATCCATCAAAAGTGTGAAAAATAAACCCTAATATACCATGTATATACTTAAATTTAAAAATGCAGCTTTGACCCATGAATTGAAAGTTGATTTCAAGCTAGGTAATTCCCAAACTCACTTACTCTTCTTGATTTCCTATTTTCTCAAAATTTCAGCTCATTTGCAACTTGAAATCCTCACCAAAATGAGCTTGCATGTGGTGGATTTTGAGCTTATAATATATGGATTTTGTTCTAAGATGGATGGAGAGTGAATTGGTGTGATTTTCAAGTAGAAATTTGAAGTGAAAATGGAGCAGAATTGGAGATGAAGCTCACGGCTTCATGAAAAAGAAGAAGAAGATGATGAAGAAAATAGCATGGGTTGTGCATGGCAATGGAGAAGAAGAATAAAATAAAATAATGATAATGGCCTTTATATATGGCCTTGAATTTTAGTGATAGTGGTGGCTATTTACAACTAATTCCCTCCAATTTCTTTAAATCCTTCCAATAAAATTTTCAATCCTTTTAATCCTCATTATGACCATCATTCCAAGCTCATTTTATTATATCACAATGGCCCTAATATGGATCCGTTTAATTAACCCCCATTAGGCTATCGTTTAATAATAATAATAATAATAATAGAATCTACCTCCCATTTCTATCTGATATAACTTGAACTCTCAGTTATAATAATATTAATACTAATTTGTAATTTATCAAACGATAATTAAAACACAAATTTTGAAGGCGTTACAAACTTCATGACATACATCATATACTACACGACATATACTCAAATTTTTCCCTTTTAAATTTACAATCTAACTTGGGTGTCGGAGGCTATTTGGCTAGCACCACCCCGGTGTCCCAAGAGCACGACACTTTCTTCTTTATTTTACAGATCTTCGTCCCCTCATTTCAAATATAGCAGACCGACAAGTCATCAAGCGTAGATTCCAGCATCTACAATAGACCCATTTTGCTCTGAGATTTCAAGGGTTTTTTCTTTCTCTCTTTGCTGAAGTAACTCTAGTGAGGATGAAAGGCTTGCCAGTTCTCTAAGAGTAGATATATATATATATATACCCTCCCCAAAAGCTCCCCAACCGTTGATCTTGAAATGATCATACGATTGTTAAAGCTCCTTGTTAGCCAGGCTAATGATGAGACGTCTCGTGTCTCCAGGATACACAATGAGGAACCAGTAGGGAAGTGCCATGTGTAAATCATATTTAAGACGAATCGTTTGAAATTCGAAATTAAATGATTACAGGTGACTGCATGCTCGGGAGAAAGAAACGACACATGTAGAGTTTAAATGAGCCGACTTTCCATTCAAAAAGAATCGTTTCATTCAAAAAAAACCGTTTCATTCAAAACAAACCATTTTGATTCAAACAAACCACTTTGAAAAATTCATCAGATCCATCAGAAGAAAAACTTCCAGGTACCCATTAAGAGTAAATTCCTTTTCAAAAAATAAAATAAAATGAGTATTTTCCGAATTCAGTAATTTAGGTGGTATTGTTGAGGGTAATGTTTTATAGACAAAACCACGTCATCATAAGATAAGATAAAAATTAATCATAAGATTGAAACGTCATCATTTCAACCCTAAATGATGAAAACATGCTCAACTTGACTCCCCTATCTGGCGGTGAGAGGGCCCTCGACGTTACTTTCATTGTGCCTCGCCGAGAGTATGGTCAACTAGAGAAGAAGATCTCCGAGAATGCTCTCATAGAGCATTCATTACCTGCCAGACCAACATTAATTACGGATAGTACGGCCTTATTCGAAGAAAACCTGCACACATTTAATACACTTGACAACATTAGTAAATAGGCATGGCTGAGTTTGAATCCTATCATTTATACAGTCAAACGTATTAATTGTCCGATGTTGCAGGCCATCTACCAACCACTCATGTTGTCCTACCTGAAAACGTGCTCCGAGAAGACAATTATTCATGATTAAGGTAATTGTAAGATGTCTAGCAGTTATTATTCTGACCATACCCCAAATTAATGAGCATAAAAGAAATGTTGGACCCCTATAAATAGGGGTCATAAAGAAAAACAAGGTATGATTTATTACAACTCACTAACCCTAACACTCTCTGATTTTAGTAATTTATTTCTCTATAACGTCTGAACTGACTTGATCGTCAGAGTTTAATCGTCAGCACCAGTCCGGCACTCCTCATCGATCTTTCTTTATTTTCAGCTATTATTCACAAGATGATTAAGTCAGTACATTCTTGATGTCGCTGAGAACCTTCTTACAAGTTTACATACTAAACATAATGTTATCAAGTCAGCCGACCACTAAGTCATCCTAGGTGGCACAATTGACAAATCGTTGACTATCCTAACCCATTTTTTACTGTCAACAATAACATATGTCAATTTCTTATTAGATTATCTAAATAGGTAAAGTTGTTAAAAAGTTAAACGGTAAAAGCGTCATTCTAATTTAATAATTTAATTAAAAAAAAAGTAAAATGAATAAATTATACGTTATGTCAGGTCTGACCGTCAAAATTTTGATCATAAGGATTAAATTGATGTATTTTAAAATATTAGGAAACATTTGAGTTAAAAAAGTAAAAAACATATTAAAAATGATATTTCTCAATACGTTAGAGATCAAATTAATAATTATCCGAAGTACTTAGTTATAGTTTAAGTAAAAATATAGTTTAATTACAATATAACCAAATGTCAGGGTATTCCATTACAATTTACCCTATAATATATGTATATTCAAGCCCAACCATAGATCAAATAAGAGGCCATAAGCAAAAAAAAAAAAAAAACCTTAAAAGATTTTGATCTTCAAAACACGAATCACAAAGAAATAAATATCGATAATATCTCGATTTTTGAATCTCCAGCAATGCTAATATAAAATATATCATCAAAATATAAGAACTCTCATGATGTTATTTTCGACATTGTAACAATTTCAATCAAACTCATTATAGTTGCTGTTCTATTTGATCATTGGACAAAAAAAAAAATCAATCATTCAAAGCAATGAAACACTTTACTAAGCAACAATAAGAAAATCTTGATTAATATAAAACATATAAAAGAAACAATGACGATAATCAACTTACGGTGAGGGAGACGACGATAAAAATCACGTGGCGGAGCATGTGAAGGCGTCGCTAGTCTCCGTAGAGCCACTATGAGTACCTTGCAGTCGCCATGAAAAAGAAGGCGCTAAAATTGATTTTGTACCACGCACATGCGAAAAAAAAAAGTGTTTCGGGATATTTTCATAAATATAAGAAAGTAGGATCTATTTTTATAAATACTTAAAAATAACTAAAAAAAAATCATTTTGATCAAAATACGACCGCGGAACACGCAGCAATCATGAGGCGCGCCACATCGTATCTCGTTTCTCTCAAGATAAGAACAACAAACAAGCTCTCCACGCGCTTGCGTACCAGGAGCGTGAAAGAATCTCGCAATAAATAAATAAACTCAGCTTGCTGGAAAGCCAAAATAATCATTTCTCTCGCTGACTCGCTGTCTCTCTCGTTCTCTACGCGTCTTCGAGTTTTCAATCAAATCAAGCAGAGAGAAACACCCAATCGATGTCGTCACGTGACAAGAAACCCGCCAAACCGTCGAGCAGCCGCGCCGGCGGCATACGCACGCTCTCCGATCTGAACCGCCGCTCCGGACCCGACTCCGACTCTGACTCCGACGGGCCGCAAGAGTATTACACTGGAGGCGAGAAGAGGTCTGCTTCTTATAGAAAAACCCTTAACTCTTATTTTAACTGGATTGTAACACTTGATTGATTTATTCGTCTAATTGAATTTGAATTACTATCATATGCACTTTCTTGATGTTGAAATGTCGGTGAATTGCGTTATTTTACTGGAAAAAACAGTTCTTTTATTTACTTCTGTTAACTATGTTAATCACAACTTATTATTCTTGTTTGGGC
Source organism: Xanthoceras sorbifolium (assembly GCA_003430845.1). Taxonomy (NCBI): domain Eukaryota; kingdom Viridiplantae; phylum Streptophyta; class Magnoliopsida; order Sapindales; family Sapindaceae; genus Xanthoceras; species Xanthoceras sorbifolium. Next base: position 16,765,214 of record CM010618.1, read on the forward strand.
AAATTTTGATCGGGAATTGTGTCTTTGTTGATTGTTGAGCATGTATAATTTATTTGTTTTTTTTCGAGGAGTTAATTCAATTACTATCACAACTAAGCTAGTGTTTGGTGGAGGAATTGTTGAATTGTATTGTTTGGTGTTGTGTTTCCGCGGAATTATAAAGGATTTTAAAGGAAATTTTGAGTTTTGATGAGGTGGATGAGAAGAATGGGGTTCATTTTCTAATTACTTCACCGGTTCAAGCTATTATCGGGACTCGGATTTTTCATAAAGGTTTTTATGGAGAGAGTTCGAAAAGTGAGGGGATATAGATGTAAGTAAGGTCGGTGGTGGAATTCTAGTGGCATTGAAGTTATCATAGTTACGAATTTCAAAAGTAAATCTTGTGTATGGTTATTGGAATTTTGGTCTGTTTGGATATGGTTCGTATGTTTAATATCTTAGACATGCATGAAAACAAACTTACTATATTGCAGTCAACACAAAGGACTGAAAACCAAACTCAACTGTCCTCTAGATACTATGCTAGGAGAGTCTTTGGGCTTCATGAATGAATTGACCTTCTTTCACATGAAATTGAATGTTTAGTTGAAATTTGTAAGATGACCGTGAACTATAAATTCTCTGAACTTTGTAGCCGTGGCATGCTGTAAGTTAACAATGCATGTCTGACACAACTATTAGCATCTATATATTGCTCTTATGACTTTACTACTTAATGTCATTGTCTTACAAAATGCAAAAAATGGTTAGGTCTTATGTTTTTTGTTTTTGGTGCAGTGTTCAAAAATTTCGGTGGCCGCCTAGTCGCTAGGCAGCCGGCCGCCGCACCGAATATGGCCAAGTCAGCCATATTCCACGCTAGACGGCCCTAGGCGGTCTCCGCGGCCACCCAGGACGCGGAGACCCTTTTTCTTTTTTTAACTAACACCCAAAACGACGTCGTTTTGGGTGTTTTAATGGAAAACCCAAAACAACGTTGTTTTGGGTAAGGGTGGGGGAAAAAAATAAAAACAGCAGCAGGTTCTTTTGAGGCAGAAGCAAAAAACACACACAGCCCTCTTTTTTCCCTCTGCCCTTTGCAAAAAAAAAAAAGCCAAAAACACAAACCCTAGGTAATCACTAATCCTTATTTTATTGTTTCATATTTATTATTATTTTATTATTATTAGTTATATTATGTTTTGAATCTTTTAATTCTTTGGATATGTTTGCAACATGTTTGGATTATTTGGAACATGTTTATTCATGAGGTACTTGTTTGGAATGGCTTATTTACTTTTGTTTTAGGTGCATCTACATATAAATTGTTAAATACAGTCGTACAATATATTTTTCTAGGTGGTATGCGGTCAACACATTGACCGTTAACCCACCGAGGAACTGCCTAGGCGCTAGGCTGCCCGCCGAACACCTTGTGCCTAGCGTATTCTTAAACACTATTTCGGTGTGACAAACACCAACCGTAGAATTGATTGCCATAATCATGTGATGTGTAGGTTTGCTCTCATAGTTTAACTTTAATCAAGCTATTTAGGATGACGCAGTCCACGTGGATTATACCAAACACTGCATAGGAGAAAGAATTGAGTAATTAGAAATTACATTTGATTTCTGTTTATGTCCTTGCTTTGTGGTGTCATATATATGGATTTTGTCAGCCAAAAGGTATCAATTTAGAAGTTGGCTTGGGAATTCCGGTTTAGATAGTCTATTAAAAGTTTTAGCTTAATGTGGATGGTAAGTGTGCATAACCTGGGTTATTGGGTAAGTGTTTCCCATATGGTTTTGTGGCCACTGTGATTTGAGTATATTAAAATGCTGACCACTGTATTCTTAATTATGGGTGAAATATTTTCCAATTATTTTCATGATAAGATTAAGTAATTGATATAATGCTTGATGTGCTAAGGTGTGCAGGTCAGCTTGTTTATTTGTTTTGCCAATTATAACCTTTTTCCTCCATATATTATAGGTTGTATATGTGTGGCTAACATCTGTTATTTTTGCAGTGGTATGCTTGTCCAAGATCCTACAAAGGGTGATCCTAATGACGTTGATGCGATTTTCAATCAAGCTAGGCAACTGGGAGCTGTAGAAGGTCCTCTTGAGCATCTTCATTCATCTTCAAACTCAAGAAGCTTTACTGGAACTGGTAGGCTACTGTCAGGGGAAACTGTACCATCTGCTCCTCAGCAGCCTGAGCCTGTGATTCACAACATTGTTTTCTGGAGCAACGGTTTCACTGTAAATGATGGTCCTCTAAGGAGGTTGGATGATCCTGAAAATGCATCTTTCTTAGAGGTATAGTAATTAAGGCTTAATGCATTAAGAAGTGAAATACAAAAGATGAATGAAATTGTATTGTTAATACTATTGTATTGGAGATAATAATTTCTGTCTCTTTATCTTTATGCTGAGCGGATTACTTTTGGTGCTGCAGCAAGTTTTAGATGTTCATCTTGTGTTATATGTTTTCTCTGCTCTGCGTGATTCTTATGTTCATCTGCTATAAATTGCCATTCTGTGTGCATTTGTTGCAGTCTTCCAATTGTTAATTGGTAACTCGTAACCTAGGCATGTTGAGTTGATCTTGTGTTTGCATTTCAGAACATTAATGGTGACTTAGTGATGATACTTTATTTACGAGGTTGTTACTTTTCAACTGCAGAGCATCAGAAAGTCCGAGTGTCCAAAAGAGCTAGAACCCGCAGATAGGAGGTCCTCGGTTCATGTCAATCTGATAAGGAGGGATGAGAAGTGCCCTGTAAGCACCTAACTTTCATCTTTGTAACTTACATTCCCAGTCATTTTTCATTCTTATCCAAAAATGTGTCGATCCCAACTTTTCATATGGATGTTGATGCAAATCAGTTCATCAATCCTAACTTTTGTTTTATTTCAGGAACCAGAAAAGCACCATGTTCCATTTCAGGGTGTGGGAAGAACTCTAGGTAGCAGCAGTACTTCAGCAGCACCAGAAACAACTAATGATGCTCCTCTCAACACTGCTCCCGCCCCTTCGGAGGACCTGGTTGTGGACAAAAATCTGCCATCAACATCAATTCAGATCAGGTTGGCCGATGGCACCCGCATGATAGCACACTTCAATTTACACCATACCATCAACGACGTTCATGGCTTCATTGATGCATCAAGACCTGGGGCTGCAAGGAATTACCAGCTGCAGATAATGGGATTCCCTCCTAAACTCCTTTCTGATAGAACACAGACAATAGAGCAGGCAGCCCTCGCAAATTCGGTGATCATCCAGAAATTCTGATCATGTTTTCTTCTTCTCTCCAGTCACTCTCATCTGCTTATTGTTAAGTGAAAATATTCTGTCAAACTTAAGGAAAAAAAAAAACCCAAGAATGTTTTATTACTTGCATACATAGAAGAGGGTTTTTGTGTGGCTGGTTTACATATTAATGAGGTTGATTATGTGATTCCCAATCTTATTATTTATTTATTTTTGATATACCACTTATGGTGCTTGTGATATTAGGAGGTTGAACGAGTGTTCTTATCAAGTCACAATAATAACTGGCAGTTGTTTTGGGTTATTGTAAGTTGTATATGCTTGTTTTCAGTGCACTGAAAACAGACCCTGCCTGGGCCATAATGGGCGTTAAAGGGGCATATAACCAACCTATTAAAAATCAGATTTCAGTGTTGTGACCCTCCTTCGCCTTTTTTTTATGGCATAACCCTCCTCACCTCGTTATTAGTTAGAAAATAACTGTCTTATATAACCCTATGTGTACCAAACCAGCGGCATACAAAATTGAGGTTTATTGAATTATTTTAAAATCACCGTCTTATATAACCCTATGTGAATCTATTTTGATTTCTTTCCTCGATAGAGTTTGATTACAACTTAATATAAGGCTACAATAACTTTTAATTTGTAGTATTTAAAGAGTCCTTTTTTTTTTTAATTGTAATAAATTGGATTGAATTTGTAAAAATAGCATCAAGTTAATAAATTGATTAAAAATAGCACCAAAATATGTATTAAGATAATAATACTCTCTAAAAAAGAAGGTCGAATAGATCGCGGTAAAGTGAGGTCATCATCTATTTGAGGCTGTGATCTATTTGTAATCTAGTAGATGGATAGATAAAAAGAAAGAAGTTGGAAAAAAAAAGAAGGAAAAATATCATAATGGATTAAGGCCTATTCTATTAGGAAAAAAAAAAAGTATCAAAATAGATCACGGTTAAAGAAAATTGATCTCGGACCGCGATCTAAATAGATATGGTTAAAAAAAAATTTATAAAAAAAATTAATTTTTTTAAATTTGTGTGTTCCCACTTAGTTTTTAATTTTTTTTTAAAAAAATATTGATCAAAAAGTTATAGAGAGAGATAGAGAAAGAGAGAGAAGAGGAGTGTTTGTTAAAAATAAAGAATTCTTCAACAAGAGAGAAAAAACAACTTTAATAACTCAACAAATGTAAATGAGTTTGAATGAAACCTAAATAAGTTTAAATAAAATAAAAATCATTTTATAAAGGTAAAATTGGATTTCTATAAAAAAAAAAAAAAGTGGTTCTATTTTGGGATACTGTTGAATTTGTTTTCGATGAATGGTTTTCTAATGCCGAACCATTTATATATATATGCACTCTTGGTTGAGGAGTTTTTTAACTAATTTGGTTCCTGTATTAATAATATTCCCATAACAAGCAAATTTTGATTCTTAAGAAAGCACTTTCCGATAAAAAGCACTTCTAGACTAGCGATTATCCAAGAAGGTTACTCATAAACTTGAATGAGATATAACTCTTAAACTCTTTAAATAATTTTTTAACATATTTTTTTAATTATCTTTTTAAATATATATTATTTTTAAACTATCACTTTAAAAAAATAATTATATTTATTATGATTTTTTTTTACCGTAGATATCAATCCATGATAAATGTTAAAGATTTTAAATTTTTTACCGTAAATTTTAAGTCTTAAAAAAAATTTTACAACAGTTATCACTCATAATAAAAATTTTTACTATAATAATATTTACAACACATTTTATCACGAATAATAATATATTTTCTCTACTATAAAAGATCACTGTTTTTTATAATGTATTACACAAACTTTAAACCCATAATTTTATTAATACCGGTGCCATACAGGCTGGATATTTCATCTCAACTTTTGTCTTTCCAATAATTATGTATATTTATATTGAAGTGGGAGTCGAGACTCCATTATGTACTACTCGGATGGATCATACTACTTTATTTGCCCTACAAATAGTTTTTAATATCTATTATATTTCAATTCAAATGTTTAATTAAATACTCAATTATTTAATTAAATTTTTTATTTAAAAATATTTATTGTTTTTCAATTTTAAATGTTTAAATAGTTAATTTTGTAAAAATTAGAATTTAATAAATTTTAAAATATAAATAAAAAGCCCATAATTTAATAAATTTTAAATTATTACCAAATATATTTTTTAAAATAAATGGTTAATATTCCATCTAACCCAAACTCTTAAAGAATTAACAAAATCTAAATAAATAAAAAAATCCACCATACACCCCCCCATATCTTCTACTCCTCTGTAAAAGTGATCAAAATAAAAACAAAAACAAAATCATTTTGCTTATAGACAAGTAATTTTAAAGAGCGTGAAGTTAAATTAGATAAATAACCTCCTTTATGCATACCAATTAGCTATTGGCATGCACACATGATAATAAGATACATAATTTGCGTAATAATTAATTAATATTAGGCTTAATTTTAAAATAAGTAAACCACGTGAACTATAAATATTAATTAATTATCAGCAGCAGCATATAATATAATTAAGAAAGCTAGCTAGCTATAGTTTAATTAATTAATTCATTCATTCATTTAAAGCAGCGCAGGAGAGATATCCATTGGAAAGGGATTGCCCAAAACGTTGTCCATGTAATAGTGAGGATGAGCAGAATCCATCACCACAAACTGCATATCCTCCGATGGCTTCCAATGCCGTTTCCTTTGATTTATAAACCAGTTGTTTATCTGCTTCGAATCCAGTCCGGTTGATTCTGCAAGCGCCAGCTTCTGCGATTCCTATTCACATATAAAATTTTCATACCCGATCATATAAAACAATCAAGTTCGAACAAAAACCAGCTAGTGTTATTCCACCTATATCTACATTTAGCTACAATATTTCAAAGGACAACAAAGAGGTATATGCAGCCCTTCGGTTATAGGTTAAGGGGTGTGTTCGCATGTGTAAATCAACTAAAGTAAATGAGATAAAACACGTAATTTAATATGTCGCAGCATATGTATATAGAAGTTGTATGTATATAGATGGTACCGATGGGTAAGGCCATTTGTAATGTTTGCTCCACCAATCCAACAATTGTTGTCTGGCTTCTTTGGGCAGCTTCCCTTTCTTTCTTTTCTTCATGAACTCCTGTTTGAGACTACCTAAACATCCGCTGTACCTCCGCAGAAGCTGACCTTTCAGCTCCTGATCTTCAGCTTGGGGATCTATGAAGTCGGTATTCACGTCAACATCTTCTTCGGATGAACCATTTCGATCAATTAATGCCTCACCAAGACCTGATGCTGATGGCAGCATCAAACTAGTTAGCACCTTGCATGAAACGACTTTATAGAAAAATCACTGCCATAAACCATTAAAACAACGTCTAAAATGTTGATATTCCCTTCTATAATCAAAGCATTTTGAGAGGTGAAATATTTCCATGATAATAAAAGAATATTCAACACTTAACGAGGTTGAGAGGAATTTTTTTGCAAACAAAATGGTGGGAACAACCCTCAAATGCTTTTATTTTATAATTTATTATTTTGATACTACCAGTGAAACTATATATAAAGCACATTTAAATCCATTGGCAAACAACTCACAATTATTGTATTACTTAATGTACTAGAAGAGCAAAATCACGATCCAAATGGTTTTGAGCAACGTTAACAAGTAAGACGTGAAATGCACACTTTTAAGATGCGTGGAACATCATGCAAACATATGCCTGGGATATGAGCAGTCGAGTAATCATAACATCACAGACAAGTACTAACCCTACATTGAACAAAAAAAAAATTTAGCTTACTCATAATTTCAACAATATAAGAGGAAACTTTCAAATGAAAACACCTCATGCATATATATATATAGAGAGAGAGAGAGAGAGGACATGGCATTATAAGTTTATTCTTTATAACATGTAAAATGCTTTTATAACCAACAGGATGTTCAAGCATTTTTACCAATATCAATATGTTACATATGTAATAAAGATACCATCTTCAGTTACCCTTCTCATTCTTCATTGTGCAACTAACATAACATTAACGCGTTACTAGATATATGCAGATAACAATGGACTTGTTTAGGTTAGGACTGTGCATGGAAAAATCCATATTGAAGTCATTATCAACATACACAGGCAATCAAACTTGTTCATATCCTAGTTATAGGGTTTTCCAGCCCCATGTCACTTGAGTCGGAGGGACATTTTTATTATGTAAGCCAGTTTACGAGCTTTGGCCAATTTCTTCTGCATACTTCGTACTTGCATGCTATATTAATATTATTAGTTTTATGAGCAAAACCTAAGTGTCTGGCTTAGTTTATTAAACCTCACCAATATATTAGAGATCAATGCATTAGAATGGTGTAATTATAAAATAGTTAATGTCATTTACCTCCCCTACTCGGTAGGTCTCAAAAACCGTCATCCACCTCTCCAACCGTTAAATCCCCATCAATATTTTTAAGGTTACTATGTTTTTACCGGTGTTTATAATTTCTGTTGGCTAATCTTTTTACACACCTCATAAAATTTTCAGAGAGAAGATCATATTCTAACTTTTAGTATTTCTCCTACCGCTCATGTTAACGATCCATACCATTCAAATTTTGCATGATACAATGCTTTGTAAGACAGAATGACTGGAATTGAAAAATGCAACGTTAATTTCTGTGTGCACAACTATGTACATACAAACATCGAGGATGCTCTTCCAAATCTCAAAAATTACACCGTACACACACACACAAAACATAATGCTAATAGATGGATGTACATACATCCAATGTACCAAAGTCTTCTCCATCCCATATTTTTGCACTTGCAAAACCTATGAGCATGTATTTCTTGAGGCTTGTGTTCCACTTTTTAGAAAAATCTGGACACTAAGGTTCAAGGAGATCATAAAATGTTTAGAGACCCTAAACTCTTGACGGAGTGATGAGACCAGAGTAATCATATGGCACACTCGGCGAAATTTTTTAAGGTCAAGATTATAATTACACTTATTGGATCTATCTAATCAACCACAGCTAGTACTCTTATTAAAAGCCTTATTCCACATAGTTATTATTGCTCTTGAAATTAATTAAATATGTTGCTTTCTATATGTCCAAAAGCTTCACTATCTTCAAGAGAATAATAAAATAAATAATTATTTATAAGTTAGCCATGCATCTCGCAGTTAACTTTCAGTAGCTAGGGATAATTTCTTCTATTCCAAAAAAAAAAAAAAGAGTAAAAAACATTTGTCTATATGTATACACATACACACACAGAGGAGGAAGCGAACACAAGAAAGCAATGAGATTGCCCATGAAAACACACAACACACCAAGAAGAGAATCAAAGTAGCAAAATCTACCACTGTCCATGGGTACCCTATAGTATATCTAAATCATACAGTTTGCATACCTATAAAAAAAAAAATAGGTAGTAAATATAAATTAAAAGGAACAAAAGGAGAGACTCAAATAAGGTAAAAAACTAGGTAACCACTTTGAGAAAACAAGCTCAGCTCATCGATGTTGTCAATTAAACCTAGCTAGCTATATGGTCTTGAAGACACACATATATACATGCATGATGTGAGAGAGAGAGGAGAGAGATGTTGTCACCAGAATTTGTAGAGGAAACAGTGAGGGCTTTGAATTGGCTTTCAACCCTTTGAAGAAAAAGCATGGCTTCTTTGAAGGGTTTAGAGAGCTCTTGCTCGTACTTGGTCAGCATCTCACAATAAGCCTCCATGAACTGATCAAGGGCTGGATCTTCTCCGATAGAGCCCGTGCAGGCCGGTCCCATTGTAGCGGCAGATGCACAAGCTTCTTCCAGTCTCACCACCACTTCAGGTGGCGCTCCAACCTGCTCAATAGTATTTGTTCCTCTCACATCAGAAAACCAAAAAAAAACACACAAGACTATTTAGGACTCGTGTCTCCATCATGATATATACTCAAAAGGGTTTTGACCTTTCTTTTTCTTGGAACACAAATAGTTAGCATACAAAAGTAACTACAAATGAAACAAGAAAATAAATAAAAAAATAAAAAGATTATTCTTGAAACCTTTTGACAATTGACATAAGCGGCCAAGAGACGGTGGTAGTGAGGATGAGACATGATCTTGGCCTTAACAGAAGATGATGAAGAGAGTCCACCGTTGTTGTTGGTCTCCATGAAATAATACCCAGCTCTGTTGTTGTTGTTAATGGTATCGTCAAGAATCATGGAGGAGCCACTAGTACTGCTAATGCGGTGTTGGTTTTGGTTTGGTAGAGGAAGAAAAAGGGTATTTGAGTCTGCATCAAGATGGCTGTGATGGTGATGTTGATGTTGATGTTGATGATGCTGATGCTGATGCTGATGAGAAGAAGTCATGAGAGGCATCATCATCATCATAGGACATAGTCCATTACTATTGTCTCCAAAAGACATCATACAAGAAGTGCTATTAGAACCACCCTCCATTATCTCTCTCTCTCTCTCACTATCTTATCTCTCTCTTTTTTAGTTGCTCACTTTGGCTTTGTTATATAGCAAAAACACCACCACCACCACCAACAACAACATCAACTATCTCTGTCTCTCTCTACATATATCTATTTATCTATCTCTATAATGTTTCTCTCTCTCCTACACAATCTCTTTCTCTCCCGAGATTTATGCTTCACAACAATCAGCCTTTTTGGAGAAATCCTAAACAGTGGTTGATAGTGGTAGTCAGTTTTGTTATCTTTGTGGGTTTTACTCTCTTGGGTGTCTCTCTGGCAAAGCCTGCTCCTTTAGCAAATGAGTGTGAGTGTGTTTATCTTTCTGTTCTCATTAACAACATTAACTCTCTCTCTCTCTCTCTCTCCCCTGACCCCTCCTCTCTCAGAGAAATAACAGAGAACGCACGCGATGTACAGAGAGAAAAAAAGAGTAGCTAGTGAGAGAGAAGAGGCGGTGGTTGATGTTATCTTTTGAGAGAGAAGGCAAAGCTTTACCTTCCCGATGAAAACTCTCTGTCTCTTTTCTTGCACTGCAACTGAGGCACTGCCATTACTGGCAAAAGAACAAAGAGAAAAAGAAAATAAAAGATTTGACGAAAATTTTGTAGATAAACAATAGAGAGAGAGAGAAAAGAGAAGAGAACGATCAAATCGAGGAAGAGCCCAACCAGGGGGTTTTTTTTTTTTTTTTTCTCCTTTTGTTACTAGTAGTAGTGATGGATAGATAGATTGAGGGAAAGGTTTTTGGGGCACGAAATCACTCTTAACTTTCTCTCTAAACTGTGTAAACTCTCTCTCTCTCTCTCTTCTCTACTTTCTTTTTCTTTCTTTTTTCTTTTTCATCTTTTCACTCTACTTGGTGTTTATTGATAGAAAATCTGTCCACTCAATTAAATATTCGCACTCACTTTGTCCGCTTTCTTCGCCAACCCAATTCAACCCCAACCTCATGACAATGCCATTACCCATTTTCTCACACCTCTCTCTCTCTCTCTCTCTCCCTCTCACACCCAATAATTTGTCTTGTTATATATATATATATATTTATCTAGGGTTGAAATTTTTTGAATTATATATAATAGATTAAGAATGTAAAAGCTTTAATATTATTAATCGTACTACATATATATATATGTATTTGAGTTAACAAAAAATAATTAACAAATTATTGGAGTTTGTTGTAAATGCAATTTAGATAACACAAATTATCATCTATGCTTCTCTAACTTCTCTTACATGAAATAAAATGGCAATTTATATTTAGATAGGGAAAAGATATAACATATATATGACTTTGGTTCATTACAGTGCCTGCATCAAAGATATTCTCCTGATCTTAATGCGATGTAAAAAATGAAAAAATAAATAAATAAATGAACGTGATTCTCTTGGTTGTAAAGTCTAAGTGAAAAATTATGGCACTGACAGAAATCTTTTCCTAAGACTTAAATGAATGAATAAGTCTCTCTCTCTCTCTCTCTCTCTCATTTTAGTCTCAGAGAGTCACTGCACAGCATCTAATCCGTAATTATTTATCAAAGACGAAGGGGGGTTTGATCATTTCAGCCTACAAAAACATTTTGAAAAAAGTTTTAAAATAAAAACTGGTAAAGCAAGTGGGACAGTCCGAATGTCTCTTCTTCCACTCTCTCTCTCTCTCTCTCTGTAGTGTGTCTCTGTGATGTGCTTTGCTAGCTGCTCTCTATAGGTCTCGTCGATTTATTAATTCTCTCCTGTGAAGAACCATGGAAAACAGCTCCAAAATTCCAATCAAGTTGAACAAATTGTCTCTTTTTGTTTGTCCCCCCAATCAATGCACCAAATTAATTTCTTTATAAAACAACATAGCGTCCATATATTTATGGTATTTTTTATTGTTCCACATTTTTCCACTGTCTTCCATGGCTAGCTAGGGTCCCCACCCCAACCCCCACTCTGTTGTTTCACAGTGCAAGAGAGAAAGATCGAGCTCGAAGAATCTCATATCTGTGTTCCAGTACTTAATATTCTTACAGTATATAGTACTACTATAGCATCTTTGAAACTTCACTCTTCTTGTCTTGTTTTTTAATTTAAATATTTTTGTAACTGTTCGATATCCAGTTGTTTTGTTTGTGTCCATGACCACACGCACGTACGTGTTATCTTTACATTTATAATGTAAGAATCTTTAATGCCTGTTAATTTAACACTTCTATACATACATATACATATATATTGTGTGTCTCTATGCATCATGCATGGCACACTGTTCTCCACTACTATTTAATATAAATTTTCTAAATAAACCACACCTGTATTTTGATTAGCCAGGTTGCATAATTTTTTACGATTATTTTTGTCGTAGATCAAATTCTGAACTATGAGATCAGTTGGTTGAGGTATACTTATTCGCATTGGACGGATGGTGTTCTACACCAACATTTTTTATTGTTGTCTCGAATTTTTAACTTGCAGAGGGTTAATTAAATTTCAAAATTAGCTTGTATTTCTATGTGATTTGGCTTGACATTTACTGTTGCTGTGTGGACAGCATATACACACAAACACAATGCGCAATTTGAGGCGATATTTCATGTGTGATTCAAAACTCCAATGGCATACATTTTCTCGTGATAGAAATATTAGGGAGTAATCAATATCAAATTCTAGGTCTACCAAAACTTTATGCTCTAAATGTTAAACCAAGTAAAATTAAATTAAATTACATTAACCCTTTTGAACACTAGACTTCTCTTTCAATTGCTGAATCTTGCTTTAATTTAGACAAGTCTCGTGACAAAAAAATAAAATAAGGATATCAATTTTCTCCTAATCTACATTTCAACATCTTAAATTGAAAAAAAATTCAATTCATTATCTTAAGTAAATGAGGATAAATTATTTAAATTCTCATTTATTTTAAATTCGAGATCGATAGGAGAGAAAGCTTCAAAACTCGTCTCATTCTAGTGCATCTCTCTCTTATTATATCATTTAATGTGAGAATGTATATTGTAATTAATTATATAATTTATATTACATGATGTAATATGAAATTAAAGTGTATATAGTCCATAAAATAAGCTGTGCATTCAATTTACAGTGTATATTTCTCTTATATCTTATCATATATATATATATATATATAACGTAAGATTGGTGAACTAGAGATACAAATGAAACGTTTTTAAAGATTAAAATAGAAAGAAAAAAAAAACTAGGGTTAAGATTGTTAGACTGGTTAGGTAAATTAGGGTTAGGGTTAGAGCTAGAGCTCGGAGAGAGAGAAATAAAAAAAACAACAAGGCGTGTAGTACGCGAATTCGTCACAACAGCGTAAGAACAAAAGCAAAGCTAAAAGTTGAGAGACGTCACTGCAGTACAGTGAGATGTGGAGTATGAGAAGAAAGGAGATGGTATATAGATTAGATCAATTGAAGGGACAGAGGGCCACCCAACTCCATCTCCCATTTTCAAGCTTTTCTTTTTTCTTTTTTTTTTTTTTTGCTTTTCTTCTTTTATTTTCTTTTCTCTCTTCTGTGATATATATGTATATAATATATATTCACTTTACGTCATTTCCATCAACAGTTTCATGATAGATCAGACATAAAGATAAAAAAAAACCAGAGAGAGAAACAAAGACACTTTCACACACAGCTTGCTATATAGCTACTGCTATACTGCTATTGTGTGGTTTCAACTTTCAATAAATGAAACTTTGAAAATTAATAAAAAAGAAAAAAAGAAAAAAAATTGTGTTATCATGCCAAGGGAAAGGAAAGGATGGCAATGGCATGATCTGTAATAATTCCTCGATCTCATGCATGCAACTGCAATCAATGCAAATTAACAGTTAATTAATCAATCACCTTTTCAACTTTTCCAATTAAGGGTTTGGTCAAATCTTTAGTTAGTTAAGTTTAATTATAGGGTTATAAAGAAAGTTTAAATCCACTTTTTTTTTTTTTCTTCAATTAATGGAAGTTTGAAAATTTTCTTTTGATAGGGTTCAATCGTTCAATATTAGAAAGTTGATCCACTTTTTTAACGACTTAATAATTAAGCATGCATTCAACTTTTTACTTGTTTGCTACTTATAGGTTTTCCTTGATTATTAAAACATAAAAGTTACTCTAAATTCTATTAGTGTGGATATCGAGTTTATCTCTTTCCTATGAGTGTCACTCCAGCTTTATGAATAGATCTATTTCTTGCAAAAAAAATGAATTAGTTAAAGGGTACCGATTAGTATGTCGGTTATTATCTTTTAATAGTTAAGTCAGTTTGAAAAATCTTAAACTTTATATTGTACTTAATTATTTATTTTTTTCTTTTTTTTTTTTTAAAGAAAGAGATCTGGAAAAAAAATTTCAAATCTCTTTCATTTTTAAAATGTGTTTAAATTTTAATTTTTTTTAAAATTAATTAATAAAAGACATGGCGTGTCCTTATAAATAAATAGTTTTTAAATTTTTTTTAAAAAAAATTCCACACATAAAAGATTAATTTACCCTTTAACCGTTAGGTCCACTATTAAGTTAACAGTAGTCAACGGGATTAAAGATACTTGAGTGTAATAAACGGTAAATTACTATTATATGTGTAATTAAAAATAAACTCAGGGTAACTTAGTGCAACTTTTATATATATCTATATATATATATATATATATATATACCAAACAGAAAATAAAAAGGGAATTTAAGTATATTATATATATCTTATAAGAAAATAAATTTGTTCCTCTCAAAACTAAAATTACTAAATGGTTTTTAGAAATAATAAGATTTAGTTTTCAATTTTTTTTTATCAACATATAATTTGATAATTATCTTTAAGGTCATGTTTTGTTACAGCTCAGAATTGGACTATTTTAGTCCTATCTAGTGCAATGCGCAAATATGAGATTCATAATCACATTTATTAAAATAGTCCCATATTGATCGGACTATATAAACCCCACACCCCCTAAATAGCCCCGGAACTAATAAAAAAATAATATTTTTAATATTTTTTTATTAAACTCTTTCTCATCACTAATGACTTTTTATTCTCTTCTCTCTCTATCTCTCATAACACATTTCTCCCTCAACACCCATTTAATTAAAATTAATAACCATTAATATGTATACTTTTTGTCCTTTTAATAATAAACTTTTTATTTAAAAAAAATTAAAGTGAATTTTTATTTTTAAAATTGTAAACTTTTATCGTGATTTTTAATAAAATTGAATTGGATTTATAATATTTTTTTAAAACTTAATTTACCAATATATTAATATTATTTAAATTAAATGTTATATTATTTTGTTTTGTTTTAAAAAAACAAATTTATGTTTCTTATTCAATTATTTTTTTTAATTTAATTATAATTTATGTATCTATTTAATAGACTAATTATATTTAAATTTATTAAATTTAGTTATAATTTAGTCATATAATAAATATTTCATTATATTATTTTTAGTTCAATCTCAAATCATTCCAAATATAGAATCACAATATTTTAGTCCTATCTCATGTTACACCAAACGGTAGATTGTGTTATATTAATTCAATCTAATACAATACAATCCCAGTCTAATCCAATCCTATAAAATAGTCCAATCTAATCTCACGTACCAAACGGGGCCTAAATACAAATCAAGCTCATAATTACATATCTTCAAATGTCTTTAAAATTAAAGACATTTTAGAAGTTATTTTTCAATGTCTCGATTTGATATAAAAGTAAGGTCATATGATGATAAAATTCCTTTTTTTTTTTTTTTGTCACAGAAAAGATCCAAAATCCAAATCCATGCCTGATTTTATATAATGGGGCCTATATATATACACTAATAAATCAACCTATTTGATTTGCACAAAAAAAAAAAAAAAATACATACATGTGATCCCCACTTGCAACAAATATTTATAGTCATTTGGTGATATTTTTAGCTGCAAAATAATAATATTTTGTGCATTTGATTCTTTTTTTTTTTTTTTCTTCCTTATCCTTATCTGCTTTTAAATTTTCCCAATTTTCCATACAAGACTCATTGGATGCCATTGAATCGATAACCCAGCCATCACAAAACTTTGAAATATACATATCTTTTCGAAGGGACTTTGAAAATATATTTGATGACACAGTGCACCATTTCAACTGGTTTTTTGAAATGAACAAAATGTTAATTAATTATATTTAATTCTTTTGCTTTTTGCCTCCAAAAAAGTGAAGGCTTGCCATCGTTTTCGTTTCTCTCCTCTTATTATTTCTTACTTTTTGGTCATCAAGAAATTTAACTCAATCCCTTTTAAAAAAGAAAATGAAAAAAGGAAAAAGAATTTAACTCGGTGATCGGGATATCAATTAAATAGATTTTAGATATAATTTGACTTTTAATTTAGGGTAAATTCAAACATTTTTAACATCTAGCAAACGATTAATTTTGATGTTTTAGTATAATTTATTAAAATTAATTGGTTATTGCATTGATGATATTGTTGCCGTAATTAATGAAGGCGAATCAAATTAAAATATATAATATTTGAAAAAAATTGTAAATTGGAAAAATAAGTGAAATTTTGTAAAATATATTAGATGTTTGTAGAAATTTTTGCTATTTTGTTAAAAAAAAAAAATGCAGGTCAATTTTTTTTATTTTTTTATTTTGCATTAAAGCATATATTAATAAGATATGTAATATTACACTCGTGAAATAATTAAAATTCACCCATAATTAAGTATAAAATACAATTCATGCAGAACTATCCATTAAGGAACTTGCTAGCATTACTTATTTTTTTTTAAAAAAAAATACATTGAGTAGTACAATGTAATAATAGTTTCTAAAATCAAAATCCTGCAATAATTAAAATAGAAGATTTTAAAAAAAATTAAAAAAATCCAGATTTTGAGAACATGCATTTTTATTTCTAGCATGCATATGTATACATATAATCATATTAAATATAGGTTCACATGCAGGATTGATTATGATAATATGGAGTCAACTTCTAGGTTAGACAAGGGATATATTTGAATATAATATAGGACTGATCTTTTTCCACCTATCCAAATTCAATTTCCACCACACGACTTCAAGACCCCACCATGCATGATCTCTCACATATACTATATATATATATATATATATATATATAGTATATATAACTTATATAAATTTATGTTTTATTATTAACTTAATTTATACGTTGAGATTCTTAATATTCCATGATCAATATAATATTCAAATTCACAAACTTAATATGGACTCCCTTGAAAAATTATTATTATTGTTTGTGCAGTATTGTTGATATATATATATTAAGCACTAAATTTTTGTGAAGGGTACCAAAAACTAGCTCCTTTTATTTTGACTTTCCATTTAAATGATATAGAAAGAAAAAGGCGAAAAAAAAAAAAAACAAAAATCCTAGAGGCACCGATTGTAATATATTTGTATTGGTGTGTCATGTCATGTGTATGTGTTTTGTACATGACATTGACTTCTTACACATAAAAGTAGTCCGATTACATATCCATTGATGTTCCAAAATCAGTTCCAAAACTATCAAAATCTTCGCGAGGACCCTGTAACTGGTTTGTTTTATTGCAAGCCTGTAATGTCATTATATGATCTCATTATTGGTGGCATTAACAGTATCTTTGCCCGACAACATTTTGCTCTTTTTTTTTTTTTTTACCTTACTGTTTATGCATGTCACCATCCATGTAAAACTAAATGTCTTGTTAATCTCATCCCTAATATATTTATTTCATGATTTAATGTTCATTAGTGTTTTAGTTGATCTTGGTTTTTTGTTATCATTCATTCTTGAATATATACATATACACACACTAAAAAAGAAGAAGCAATTATATGATTTTTAGATATAGATGATAATCATTTTTTTTATTTATAAAGTAAAGGCATGGATTTAATTTTCACAGTAGATTCAATATATTTACATCATATGGTTTCAAAAATATATATATTTACATCATATACTAATCATAGATATTTTAAAATCAAAGCTTAATCAATTGAAATAGACACTATCCGTACAAAAAATATTATGCTTGACATTTTCATACAAAAATGTATTGGTATTTTTGGACCCTAACATTCTAAAAATATATCAATTTGGTCACTTTGACTAATTTTTTAACTGTCAAACCTTACAAAAATGGTAAAAAGACTAATTTGCCATTGACTCCATTTAAATAAGTTAAAATTATAATTTTAACCTCAAATTTTAAATAAAATTATTAATAATTAGAAGGGTAGTATGGTCATTTTATATTAATTTTTAATTTAAAATTTTAAGAAAAAATTTAAATGTCCCTTAAAAAAAAAATTAAATGGATCTCCACCATCCATCAAGAAAAATAACTGAAATTTTTAATGGAGATTCAAGAAAAAAAAATCAATTTTCAAAATTTTTTTTTTTTGAAAACTTGATGTTCTTGGTGGAGATCCAAATTGGACCTCCACCAAAAATAGCAAAAAATAAAAATAAAAATTGAGGTTGAAGATCTTGATTCGTTGAAGAACGAACCCAGAGCTTCAACCTCGATTTATTTTTTTGTTGTTCTTGGACTTCACTAAGAACATCAAGTTTTCAATTTTTTTTTATGAATAGCAAAAAAAAAAATTAAAATTGAAAAATAAATTTTTTTTTACAATTTTCATATATTTTTTTAAAATGAAATATAATATCCACCGTCCATCAATTTTGATGGACGGTGAGATTTTTATTTAAATTTTTAATTAGTGGTAGGTTGAAAGACAAAAATACCCTTATAACAGTTAAGTTTGACTAACGGTTGACTTACAGAATGATCAAATTGATACATTTTTAGAAAATTAGGGCTCAAAGATACCAATAAACGAAACTGCTTTGAAAAATTGATAATTCTCTAAAAGTTAAGGACCAAATTGATAATCACCCAATTTTAAAATCAAAACTCAACCAATTAAAATAGACACTATCCGTACAAAAAATATTATGCTTGACATATTCATACAAAAATATAAATAATCATAATTAATTTAGATAGATTTTGACATATATTTAATTTAGTATGAATGCCAATTAAAAAAAAAAGAGTAAATAATATCTAGAATTTCTAAAATTTTCTCATCTATAAGTAGAATTAATTTTTGTGTTTATTGACAAATAGAATTAACTTTTGTGTTTATTGACAAATACCTTCCCTGCCGTTAATAAAACTTCATCCAATTTAACAGTTGATTATGTTTGACTGTTAGGCCATCTCCAACCATACTCTATTTTTTTTAATCAAAATAGAGATCTAAAATATAATATTTCAATAATATTTCATCTCCATAAATTTATAACTCCAATTATACTCCATTTTACAATTTTCAAGTAATAAAATATTATTATTTTTTTACTTTGTAAATTATATTTTTTCTAACTTTCTTAATAATTTACTCTTATAATATATTTATACCTAACAATTTTACATGTAACAATTTTAATTTTAATTTTTTAATAATTAAATCTTTCATCTACCTAATTTTAATAATTGGTTTTAATTTAATTTTCATATACTTATTTTGTGGTTATTTTAGTTCTAATATTTTTATTTGTAGATATTAATGTAATTGTTTTTATTTTATAAAATTATTTTCAATTAATTATTATATTAAATGATAATTATATATATATATATATATTTATTGAAGCTTTCAAATAATTTAATTTTAAATAAAATAATTATTAGGTTATTGATTAATAAATAGATGTGATAAATGAAAATTTTAAAAATAATTAAAATATAGTCAATATTATACTCACTTGAAAGATCTTAACAAAATATTTCTAATGATATAATTTTTATGCTAATTACATTTATAAATAAAAAGTTATAAGAAGTTAATTGAGTTTAGTTAAAAATTTAAAAATGATATGGGGGGAATGAAATTTGTTTAAAGAATGGATATAAGGCTAATAGTGGAATATATAATGTTGAAAAAATAATGGAGATTGGAATAGTGGATCTCCAAATTGGGAAATCCATTTGCCAATCTCTATTTGATATTTTTTGGGAACAACAATTTAGAGTGTGATTGGAGAAGTTTTAATATTCAAATTGGATAATTAGAGTGTAATTGGAGATGACCTTAAAAAGGCCAAAATGCCCCCAAATAATATATACAAATATTAATATTCATTAAATAAAAAGTTAGAATCTTTATTATCTATCTCATATTTTTAACTGTTTTCAATATTTAAAATATATTAATAATTTTATATATTATTTAAAGACATTTTGGTATTTTTAACATTTAAATATGGTCAACCGTTAAATTGAATAGAGTTTGACTAACGGTAGAAAAGGCCTTTATTAATAAATCCAAAGGTTAATTTCGCTTGTAAATAAACAAACTTCAGGAGGTCTACTTATTATTACTCTAAAAAAAAACTAATCTGGTGGCTAAGGAGTTGAGTCTGTTTATTGAGTGGGTTGAGTTAGATGCTGCTAATGCTGTGGCTAGGGTTTTTAACTCTTGTCCTAGTTCTTTTATGGACCCTATTGTTTCTGATATCAAGGCTCTTTTTAGGGCTGTGGGAGTTTCCAACTGTCATGTCATTCCTCGTTCAAGGAATGGAATGACACATTCTCTTGCTTCCCTCGCCTTTTCCTCTAAGGAGGAATTTTGTTGGTTCAATTCTGAACCTAACTTTCTTGTTGGTCTTCTATTATAGAAGTTTTGTTGAAATAAATAAAAAAAAACTAATCTTTTTGTTAAAAAGATTACTTCAAACTAATTAGAAAGAGTTGTGTTACGACCTAAAAATGAATTCAATTCCCTCACTCACAATTGAATTCAAATAAGCATACTGAGTCGTTTTAGTGTCTAAACATTCAAATATATTTGACTGAATTTCACCAAACAAACATAGATATAGTCTAATGATAATCATATCTCTCAATAAAGTTGAGGTTATGAGTTCGAATCCCCTCTTCCTTAAGTTTTAAATAAATAAATATAAAATCAGACTTCTCCTTTAAAATCGCTTATTAGACGACTCTTATAAAATCGCTTTCGAGTCCGTCAGACCCCTCCAAACATTTTCACACAAGCAATTTTCGAATAAGAAAGTTTTTAGAAACTTTTTTTTATCAGAAACGTTTCGGGTCAGAAACATATTCCTGAAACGTTTTGAAAGTTTTGTTTGGTGTAAGAAACGTTTTGTGTCAGAAAACGTTGTCTGAAATTTCGTTTCTGAAACGTTTCCGCAAAACGTTCTCGTTTGAAACGACTCGTTTTTGGAACGGACCAGTTAGTATTGATCCACTACTCTTCAATATTGGGCCTTTTCACGAGGCCGATAACAGTACAGTGGGCTGATCTCTCTCTCTCTCTCTCTCTCTCTCTCTCTCTCTCTCTCTCTCTCTCTCTCTCTCTCATTGGGTTCTCTCTTAAACCCCAAAACTATAAAACAAAAAATAGAAAAACAAAAATAAAAACAGAAAACCCTCGCTCGCTCTCTCAGTGTCTCCTTCACTGAAAAACCATATCTGTCAGCCGGGAACGATCGACGGCTACCGTCTCTCCGGTCCCATCCGACGGCCAAATTTCAACCACGGCGTTAGCAAAACCGTTTACTTCCAAATAACAGCTACAAAACTTTGGAGGGTAAATGGCGCTCTCAGTCTCTAGAAGGGTACTACGTTGCTTTGGTTCTTTGTCTGCGTCATTTCGAGCTTCTCACGGTAACTTATTTCGTTCTTCCATTGAAATGTTTATCTGGGTTGTTGAATTTTGATTCATTTTCATGATATTTTGGGCTCTCTCTATTGTACACACTTGAGCAGATTCTCATGGAGTTGCTTCTGGCAATGTTTTATTTCCTCCAAAGGTAAGTTTTTTTTTTCTCCCTTTGAAATTGCTTCGTGTCTCGTTTAGTAAAGGTTCAATATTTTTGTTTCTTCTGTTGTTGTTGTTGTTTTTTTTTTTTTTTTTGCATTGGATATATATAATGAATTTGTAATCAAATGATGGTTTTTTGTTTTTGGAATCAACTGGTGATGCTCATTGACTATATTCTACGGTATTTTGAGACTTCGAGATTGGTTGTATTAATTTATTGCTTGTTATTGATATCTTTGAATTCTGTTCTCTTCTCTGGTTATGTGCTGGTTATTTATTTATTTATGTTTGTTGTAAACCCGTTATTGTTGTTCTTCAATGTAGGGCGGGTCATCTTTGGTTTCTTGTCGAAGGCTTTCGACTACTATTCTGACTCCTGACTCAAGTGATGGTACTTTCCCCTCTGATTTACTGTCAAAGAAGTCTGTGCTAACACCAGAGCGAAGTATAGGTACGGAGAAGGGTTGACAGATCATCGTATAATTTCTTGTTATTATGCTGATTCGGGAAAATTGTGATAGCTGTGAAACTTAGTTGAGTTAATTCTTTCCTTCTTTTTTTTTTTTTTTTTTTTGCACTGATACTCACTTGGAGTAACTTCTGAGGAATTCTCCTTAGATTATAAGATTCGAGCTTTGAATGAGAATTGTTCAATTCCTTTTGATTTCAGAATTTAAAACATAGTTTTGTAGTTTGGATTGTCGATATTCATGCCCAAATTTGTGGCAGCCCCATGTGAGCCCAGTACCTCATTCAGTTTAGGAGTTGAGATTATTGACTAAGTGAAATCAGTGAATGTTGAAATCTGACCCAACTGCCTATATATATATATATCCGAAATCGTCTATGACTGAGAAACACATAGGCTGGTGATTTACAGACTCCTTTTATTTCTATGGTACTTTCATTGAACCCGTGTTAGCACATAAGTCAACCCCAAAGTAACCTTAGTATGTTAGAAAAGCAAGAAGATATGATATTCTTATGTCTTTGCCTAAGATGTTTCATGAAAAGGTAAAGTGGCGGGTTGGAAACCTTTTGCTACTCTTTGTATTCGAGATAACTAATCTAGTATCTCTTCTGTTTTTTGCCAACGTATCATCTTATCATCATGCCCAGTATAGGAACTGTACCATATTTGCTTAGCTGACTTGTGATCTGGCCATCTTGCTATCTTCAGTTTGATCTTCTAGCTGCATTGCTGATAATTCAAAAAATGCAGAAGCCTAGCGTTGTGGTTTTACACTAGGTGTGTTTTGTGTAGCCTGGAGAGGCCAGCGACATGGACTGATTGCTTATAGTTTACCACTGCATTCTTGGGGGGACCTAAACCTTGGTTCTCAAATTATTGAATAGTGTTACTCACTGCCAGGATTGTGGTTTGTAGTGGTTTATTTACCAATGTTCTTGACTTGCTTCCAGTTTTTTATACATATGATGCATATAATGCTTGTTAAGAATTATTAAACACACTATCTGGTCTGTTGGATTCTACTACTAATCAGGTAATGTCTTGTTCAGGTACAATAATAATGGCTAGAACTCTGTTCTTTCCAAGCATCTCTACAGATTGATATTCCACTCATTGTTTAGGGGGCACAGATTTTCTATATTCATTGGCTATAAGCTTGTTATATGGTTTATGGTGCTGTAAACTTTGCATGTGTGAAATAAATTAATCTTTCCTTCATTGTGTTTAAATTAAATATCTATAAAAGTATTTGTTTAATGGGATGTATTTTAATGTAGGACTTCATCAGGATCTGGTAATTCCGGTGAAAAATTTTCTTAGTGAAGACAAGGGCTTAATGGTCTTGGCTGGTGATGTTTTTGATGTACCTATTAGGAAGGACATAATTCATCGTGTCGTAAGATGGCAGCTTGCAAAGCGACAACAGGTAACCATTGAAGTGATGGGTACTAATGATTGAGAAAATTATATGCATCAGGGAAAACGAAACTATGATATTCACATCATATCACGGAATGGTGGATGCTTTCTCTGATGGAATTTTTGAAGATTATTGCATTCCTTTATTTTTTCTCCTTGATTTTTCCACAATTTCCCTTTAGTGCAATAATCAAATCTTCCGTTCCATCTTCTTTTGTGAGTCTGTTTGTTTCTGATTTACCATTTGTTTTTTCTAGTATGGTCTGTGGAATAATATTGGGTGGCCAGTCTTATTCAGATTCTTTCATTAGATAATATGGCTAGCTGATAACTGATAAGTTATGATTAGTTTTGTTTTCTTGCCTTATTTCATGTGTTTAAATTTTTTGGTCAAAATTGGTGAACTTTCATATGGTATATAGTCTATTGTAAATGTAAGTTATGGGAAGTTCATGTAGAAGAAGTTGACATCAGTATATGCTGATCGACTTGTCAACAGGGAACCCATTCAACAAAAACTATTAGTGAGGTTAGTGGAACTGGGAGAAAGCCATGGCGACAAAAGGGTACTGGTCGAGCTAGGCATGGAACATTGCGTGGACCCCAGGTATTTTATTGCACTTGAATTATCAGCTAGTTTTTGAATTTCAATGCTACAGTGTCATTTAGACGTTTATACCAATGGATTTTAATGGTATTTATGGATGGAAAACAGTTCAGAGGTGGTGCTATCATGCATGGTCCTAAACCTAGAAGTCATGCCATTAAGCTGAACAAGAAGGTGCGGCGTCTAGGGTTGAAGATTGCACTGACTGCTCGAGCTGCAGAAGGGAAGGCAAGTCTCTTTCTCTCTCTCCCTCTCATTCTTTTGTTAATTTTTCAATGTCTTTTCACTCGTTGGTACTTTACTGTTTATTCCAACCCAAGAAGTACCCAAACTAAGTATACTCCATATCATGCTCCATGTATGTTTTCTTCTCTCTTCTATAATTTCTATATTTCATTTGCCTTGTGAAAATGGTAAGCTCCTGCGTAGTTGAAAATGATTTATTTTCTGTGTGTATTAACCATTCACTTTGCAATGCAGTTTTCAAAGTGTCTGATGATTGGCCATCTTGTCAATCTTAGCAAATCCTAGCTATTTAGTTTGTTGGTTGGGATCAGCAGAGTTGATGAAAAGTAGTTGTTTATTTATTGTTAAAGTTTTATGTTATGCAGCCACTGCAAGTGGAAAGCTTGTGCTGAGCTTCTTCTGTCTAATTACCATTCGTGGGTTATGGGCTTTACAAAAGTTTAAATTTAAGCATAGTGGAGTTCTTTCTTGAATGTGTGCATTATTCATATGTTTTATGTTCTGTTATTGTAAATGTGGTAAATTATGCAAATATTCATATGTTCAATTTTTTTTTCATTGTTACATTTATTATGGTTGTCAAATCACAATTGTAAATTATTTCTTGGCCATAACTTCCAATATTGTCTGCTTTTTCTTCTTTTTGGCATATATGCTTTTGATTTAAGTGATTAATGAAACCTAACTATAGGGGATATTGCATAAATGAACAGCTTCTGGTTTTCGAGGATTTGGAGATCCCCACGCATAAAACAAAACATATTGTTAACTGTTACAAGCAAATGGAAAGTACAAAGAAAGTCTTGCTAGTCGATGGTGGCCCCATAAATGAAAAGCTGAAGTTGGCTACACAAAATCTACATTATGTCAACGTACTGCCCTCAATTGTAAGTTGCACCTCTGATCCTTATTGTGTCCATATTACGGTCAGAAGTCGATAATTTGATATATAGATGTCAGTATGCATCTTTTCCTCCTGTTTTAACGGTACTTAGATCTCATTTGTGAATTTTAGAAATGATTCCTACTTTTCTCTGAAATTTCAAATTATTGTTAATAATTCAAGTAATAAACTCGGGATATTTAATAGAATGACTGCCTTTACCCCGTAACTCTTTTCTTATTTATCGAAAATCTCTGTATGTCTTCGGAGAATATTTGAATGGTTCAAAATTGTTAAAAACATTTTTTTTTTCTTTCAAGTTTCTGAAGATATCTTCACTATCATTTTTGTATTTAGAATTATTCCTAGCAATTAAATCTTCTCTGATTATATTTCACGTGTTCAACGTTGTTGCAACCCATGGTCTTGATTTGAAAATCTTTCCTGTGCTTGAACCCGTTATTATGGCACTCACTTCCATCTCAAAGCTTATTTTCATATCATGCTTTTGCAGGGTTTGAATGTCTACAGCATCTTGCTGCATGACACATTGGTGATGTCTCGTGATGCTGTGAACAAGATTGTCGAGAGAATGCACACCCCAATAAATCGTTGAATCAGTATCAACATTATACATGCTTCACGCCTCAAGTCTCAGCTCAGAATAGGAATCCCAATTTCATTTATCAAAAACCAAAAAAGGAGAGAACCAAAATAACGTGAATGTTGTTTATGTCAAAGATACGCAAATTCGTGGTCAGAAATCCATTTCATTGTATCAATTTTGTGCCTTTTGAGCTAGGAAGTTTGTAGTTGAATTCTGGTAAAGCCCAAAACACCATGAACTGCCATAGATTTTACAAGGTTGTTGAAGACAAATCATTTCTGTGGCCTAAATGTTTGTCATTGTATGGCATTATTAAAATTTTTTTGGCTTTGAGAGTCTTACTTCACTAGCAATATTAGCTTGCATATGCCAACTCATTGTTGGTGAACAACCATTCATTTCCCTTGTGGGGTTTCAATTATTGTGATCAAAGCCATGTCCATGGAGATCAGCTGCTGAGTCTATCAGTAGTAATACAAACTCTAGGGTTGTCTTCGTGTTGGTATGATACATTGATATCGTAATTTCTTGTTAGATAAAAATTTAATTCTAATTTCTAAGTAAACGACATCAGAATAAACATACCAAGGTCTCAAAGATTTTTTTCCATGACCTGTTTGGTGTTAGAAGGTTTTAAGGTCTTAACACATCTTGTGGAAATTAAATCCTCAAATGAAGACTAAGAAAAATTGTTCTGCTAAATTTGGGATATGAAGACAATCTTGTTGATCTAGTTAAAAGCCCACGTGGCATTATTTCATTGAATAAAAAGTAAAACAATAAAGAAGAAAAATCTAAGGCAAAATCAAGTATGCTTAAATGTAGAGTAAAAAATGATAAAATACATTTGATTTCACCAAAAACAATATATATATATTATTTAATTAATCAGAAATAAGTAACTATAAAAAAAAAAAAAAAAAATTAACCAGAAATATAAAGAGGCACTGTAACTCAAGCTCAATAAAACTACTACTACTATAATTACTCACTCTCTTCTCCTCTTCTCTTCTGTCTCTCTCTCTCCCTCCATGAGGAGGATTTAGGGTTTCTCTTCACTCCCAAATTGCAGGGCTCAAACCATTTATACTTCACATTTCCACCACAATTTCAAAAAATCTGACATTTTCCCACCTCTAAAATCTTCCCTAGTTTTTTTGTTTTGAGGGCAAAACGAAGCTGAAAAGCTCTAGCTTTCATGGCCAAAACCAGACCAGGGATCATCACCAAGACCAAAACTGGCAAAAGAGACCTGGACTCTTACACTATCAGAGGCACCAACAAGGTTGTCAGAGGTACTGTTTCCTTCGAACTTTCTTTAGCACATTTGTACTCGTGCATATGTTTCATTTGTATATATACCTGTGCTTGAAAATGTCTTTTTTTCTTCTCCCTTTTTTGGGTGGTCAAGATGTGATTTTTAGGTTTTTCAGCTGCTGGGTATTTTTCGTATGTCCATTTTTGTGGTCCAAAATGTTGTCTTGATGGGTTAGAGGTGAAAGTATGCTTGCTTTTCAGATGGGCACTACGGTATATGTATATACGTTTTCAATATGTGTAGTATAAGTTGAAAAATATTTGCTTTTGATGGTTTAGAAATGAATTTGTGAAGTTTTTATATTTGGGTTTGGGTTATGTAGATATATTTGAATATATGTGTATGTATTTGGTGAGACAGACCACTATAATTATTAAAGATCGATTTTTTTGTGTGTTTTTGCAGCTGGGGATTGTGTGCTGATGCGACCATCAGACACAGGTAAGCCTCCATATGTTGCACGAATCGAGAAGATTGAATCTGATGCTCGAAACAATGTCAAAGTCCGTGTCCGTTGGTACTATCGCCCTGAGGAATCACTCGGAGGAAGGAGACAATTCCATGGAGCAAAGGAGCTCTTTTTATCTGACCACTACGATGTGCAGAGTGCTCACACAATTGAGGGGAAGTGTATTGTTCACTCTTTCAAGAACTACACTAAACTTGAGAATGTCGGTGCTGAAGATTACTATTGTAGATTTGAGTACAAGGCCGCTACAGGGGGTTTTACACCGGATCGAGTTGCTGTGTGAGTTTCCTGGTTTTCGTATTATTCTGGGATGTGGTATTTTGGGTATAGCAATTGAGTGGTTTTTATTATTTTGTTTTGAAGGTATTGCAAATGTGAGATGCCGTATAACCCAGATGATCTAATGGTACAATGCGAAGGGTGCAAGGACTGGTAATTCTGTTGTTCCTTTTTCGTGCTAATTTTACTTTCGGCATCAATTTTTGGCGTTTCAGTTTTGTATTGGATGATAGGAAAGGGCAGAGAGAATAACCAAACAAAACTATGTTCTATTAGAAAATGAAGACTCATAATTCCACTGCTGGACTGTTGATTTTCATTGGTTCTTCGCATAGTCTGATTGCTGGATGGACATGTGTTTGTTGAGAAGAACTTTGGCACGGCAGGCGCATATGCCATGTGGCATGGGGATGGTATGTGATTGGATGAGCACACTGCAGTCTGCACCGTGTGTGTACCAGATGCATCCAAGATTTTCTTATGACTATTTGGTCCTACTTCTGATTTTAGTTATGTAGATTGTGGATAAATAAAAAGTTGCTCTCTCTGTGGTTATCATTTATATACCTGAGTGGTGAAATTCATATTCACGTTGGAGTGATGCTGTGGTAAAAGTGTGAAATTTTATTTTCATAACGACCTCCTGGCAAAAATTTATCAAATTCTGCAATCTATTGATGGCCAGTTTGAACTAACCCTAATATATAGTTTGTCTCATATACTATATGTATCTCATTCTTATTGTAGGTATCATCCTGCTTGTGTGGGCATGACAATTGAAGAAGCAAAAAAGCTCGAGCACTTTGTTTGTTCTGAATGTTCTTCTGACGACGATGTCAAAAGATCCCAGAATGGTTTTCCTTCATCGCCAGTAGCTGATGCCAAGGTGAGACTAACTGCTGCCAGTTTATCATAATTAAAGACACATAAGGTGTCTTTGTTTCACTTTATGGGTCTTTATTCCCCTTTTCTTTGACATAATATTTCATGTGGGCTGTTGTTATATTGTCTTCTTGGAACTCTACAAAAGGGAGTTTTTCTGCGGGTTCTTGGGATGTCCATCTTTTTTTGGGGGGTTCAGGAAAACTATAACGTGTTATCTTATAAGTCCTTTTGTGACAGAAAAAAAATATTGGAAGGCAGGCAAATGGTCTCAAGAAGGGCAATCCCAGTAGATGGGATTTTTTGATAATTTGGGCATGTTCAGTGTTAATTAATGATCCCGGTCTAATTTGTGCTTTACTATACTTCTTAAATTCTTCATTATAGTCTAAAATTATTTGGCCGTTAGCTGTTTGATGATGTTCTTTAAGATAAAGGTTTTGTGATACTTGTCTAGACAGTGATATCAAGAAAAAATTTTAGTATCTAGGATCAGATCCCAACTTTCGTGTAGTCTATAGACCCAGTGTTCCTTCTTTGTGGCAGAAAAAGCAAGAAGAAAAAACAAATTGAACAGAAATTCTAGGATCTGGTCCTGTTGAATGATCAATATGGTTTTCTTTTTATTTTTGAAATAGACTTTTCTTTGAATAAAATTGCACACAGATAAGTGATATAATGTCTTGATTATCATTAGCTATTACTTCAGGTGGCATTCATTGGACATCTTACTTGAATTAAATGTAATTGTAGAACATAATTATTTAAGATATGATAGTCAAACTTCTAATGTCTATCTATCCATGGGAAATTGCTTGAGTTCAGTTAACGTAATTACGTTTGTTGGAATGGTGTAGCGTAATTCTGTGGTCCTTCAATTATATCTTTTTGTTCATTGTGACCATTATCATAATGATGACTATAGTCAATCTTTTTATGTGCCATGCCTTTCCCATAATTCAAGTACTTGTTACTTCACAAAATTGTGTGACAATCGTTTTGTGATGAGGGCATATGAGCATTTTTTTTCCCCATCAAAACTATATGTAAATGCAATTTTAAATTACCATCACTAAGAAAGCCTCTTTGTGAATAACATGTTTTCAATGTGGGTGAGTATGAAATGAGGACTTCCATACATTATTATGACGTGGTAAACGCTGATCTTTTATATCCTAACAAGGATAAGAATTAATCTAGCTATGTTTCAAAAAAAAAGAAAAAAAAGAATGAATCTAGCTAGTAATTGGTGCATGAATGAAAATAATGAGTTTTTTTGTCAAAATTTTTGGATGTTAATCCAATGATGACTAATAAATAAGCTGCACACTGATTCAGATATCGAATGCTGGCGAGATAGCTTTAACTTCATTCCGGTTCTTTAATTTGCTACTAACATGTGAGTGAATGATAAAAAATCTGAACGTATCTTTGTTAAATATATTGGTACTTATTTATGCGCGCAGGTTTGTACCATGTATATATTGATACACTAGCTTGATTGCAGTTCTTAACACTGAAACTAAAGCAGCCACATGTAAATTGTGTGTGATTGTGATGCTCTATCACCATCCTTCTAAATTTGATCTTGCTGATGTCATCATTATGATTGATTTGAAGCTGGGACACTGATTTAAGTTTTTTGATGCTAGTGCCGATGATATGGGTGAGGGATCTGGGTTCAAATGTGATATGTGCTTTGACTGTTCTTCCAATGTGTCATAATGCTTTCACAAATTTAGAATTTAGAATCCAATGGTTTATGTGTGCTCTTTTGAATGCCAAGCTCATAGTTTCTTGTGCATGCCTATTACTTAAATTCAACTTGAAGTTTTGACGAGTAGCTTTATAAGAGTATGTACCCTGTATTATTTATTTGGTATAACATTTCTTCTATGCAAGGGAGAGCAAAGCCTGTACTGATTAATGCCTGAGCATTCTTCATGTTGCCTCTGTATTATCTCTGATCTTTTATTATTTTTTTTACCTTTGCAGTTGGAGCCCAAGCGTCGGAAAAGATGAGTACATTTTTGGTGGGGCATTGTGATGCGTGAGGGGGCGCTACTCGTCTATCCGTCTTAGTTTGTAGAATGTTGTTTGTGTGAGTTGTATATTGCCGAATGTCGCGCTTTGGTCAGACTGAGGCCTATTAGTAAATTATGTGTTTATTTTGAGACAACATGTACCTATTCTAGGTTTAGAATACTGTTATCTCTTTTCCGAGGAAGGATTCAAGTGTAGTTCCTTTGACAGTAAACGTTTACAATCCCATCAATTTGAGTTTTCAGTACTTACTTTGTTGGCAGCTCTTCCAAATTCCTATTTTGTTAGCTATTCTTTTTTACAATGAACTGCCATGGTGACCCTCCTGCATATATACTCGCATATTACATTTTATTATGAGGCGGTTTGTCCATTCACGGTTTAACTAATAATATATCAGCACAATAATGTTATCAGGACGATTTTATAGCCATCGATTTCCGTTATATATTTCTGCATTGGTGGTCATGAAGATTGTCAAGCAGGAACCAGCAAAAATAAGTAGAAATTTTCATTTGTATATCCAGTACTAGTATCCTGAATACTTGTGACATAATAAATCTTTCGAGGTTGGTTGTTTGGTGTGAATTGGCAAGGAAAACATGCACAGATATTGTCTGTCTGCACCCAGTTATATATGGCAAGGAAAAGTGTAACGCTCACTCAAAAGTAGGGCTGATAACTTTATTCACACTAAGAATGAGGTTCAGATTCAGATATGACATTTGCTCAATCTCTCTAAAAACCTCATCTTCTCTTCTTTTTTTTCTCTGTAGTAACCATGTCCAAGACTGGTACAATATCAGCTCCATCAAAATCTGCAACAACCCTTGTGTTGTTTGTCAGTTTTATGATCTCTTGTTTTGCAGAAAACCGAGACTTATATTTGGTTTTAATGGAAGGAGATCCTGTTGCATTTCATGGCAGCTCTCCTAGTAGTTTTGTTGACAGAAGAAGATCCTCCCATCTCAACAGGTACTGTCATCAGGAACTCATATTTTCCGATCATCAATCAATCCATCGTATGAGATTAGTATCTTTGTCCTTAATTTCAATTCTATCAGTACTAGATAAATTCTCTAAAACTCTAAAGCTTCTTTTTCTATGAAATTTTAAGTGAAATACTTACAAATTACAATAACCTTATATCTTCTAAATGTAAAAAATAACTTACAAGTGTACAGTAATGTTATCTGTATATTTTGATAGCCACTGATGCGATTTAATGGTCTATATACCATTGAATGTTCTAGGTAAATCTTATTTAATGGGTACACTGTTGATATTATATTATATATATATGTGTGTGTGTGTGTGTGTGTGTGTATGAGTAACTGGCGTTTAACATTTTTCTGGTACATGAATAATTAGTGATGTTTTAAAAGCTCATGCAAAGAAGTTGGTGGATTCTCACGACCAAATTATCGAAAGCACTTTAGAAACCGGAAGCTACAACAAACTTTACAGCTTTAAACACATCGTTAATGGCTTTGCGGTCCACACCACTCCATCTCAGGTCCTCGTAAATATATATATATATATATATATATATATATATAATATAAACAAACATTTTTATTAATTTATCAATTTGTTCTCTCAAGTTCTTGCATGCACCCATCATGCAAACATTTTTCTTTTTTTTATTGCAGGCAGCGAAGCTCAGAAACACTCCACAAGTAAAGCTGGTGGAGAGAGATAGAGGAGCCAAGTTGATGACAACATACAGTCCTCAGTTTCTAGGGTTACCACAAGGTGTTTGGACACAATTATTAGAAGGAGAAGGAGGAGACCACAAATGTGCTTCTGGTGAAGGGATTGTGATTGGTTTTGTTGATACTGGAATCAACCCATTGCATCCTAGCTTTGTTAATGATCCTTTGAACCCTTTCAAGCCCAATAGTACTCCCCATTTCTCTGGTGCTTGTGAGACAGGTCCTCAGTTTCCTGTGAGTTCTTGCAATGGAAAGATCATTTCTGCTAGGTTTTTCTCAGCTGGTGCTCAAGCAGTTGCTACCCTTAACTCTTCTGTGGATTTCCTGTCACCGTTTGATGCAGTTGGACATGGCAGGTATATATATACACACACACACATATTTACATATGGTTTCTCTAGCACAGACGTTTACATTTGAACAAAATATATACATTCCAAAAATTTACGTTAAAATTAAACTACGTAGAATTAAGATGTAGCTTGTGAATTAAACACGTATATAGCATGTATACGGATGTCTAATAAATTTTTATATGTTTATATGTCTGATCATTATATTATATGAGTTTAGTTTTTCATCTATCAAATTCATAAGTGATACCATATGTATGGTTTGTTCAGCCACGTGGCATCAACAGCAGCCGGAAATGCCGGTGTTCCGGTGGTGGTGAATGGCTTCCTTTATGGTCGAGCCAGCGGGATGGCGCCACGTGCTCGGTAGGTTATCATTTTTTATTTTATGGTTGCATGGTATTATTGGTTCAAATAATTGCATTGGATAATTGATATATATATATATATATATATATATATATATATATATATATATATATTGTACCTATTCATTTATTTTTGTTTTCCAGAATAGCTGTTTACAAGGCTGTGTATCCAACAGTTGGAACTCTTACAGATGTAATTGCAGCAATTGATCAAGTATGTACGGGTTATTGGATTTTTTTTAAAAAAAATTATTATAAATTTTGAAGTTACACCACACACCATATTCTTTTCTATTTCGTTTATAATATTATAAAATTCTTTTCAGAGAAGATATTATTATTTTCATGCCTAGCTAGAAGAAGAAAATATAACTTTAATGAATGCATCTGCATGATAATTATGATAATTAAGGATATCCAAATCATTTAATCAATATAAAGAAAAACAAAACTCCTTAGGTTTCAAGGAAAAATACAGTACTGTTCATTGTTTGGCAGGCTATTATGCAGAATTAAACAAAATTTTAAACTAATATTGTACTAAAACATCTCATCGGAAAAAAAATAACCTAATATATATTGTGCTAAAACATTTCATTTGTCATGCATGCAAGCTATATATATATATATATATATATATATATATTCAATTTACACTTAACTTTCTGAGATGTTTCTATAAATATTATGTTATATAATCAGTACTAACAAATTTGTAGTCTGAAAATTAGAGAGTTCAAAATGTTAATTTAATATGTTTCCATTTGGTGTATTTTACATACATACATACATACATATACATATATATAACACACAACTGCATGCATGCATTTGCATTTGCAGGCAACGCATGATGGAGTGGATATCCTGACACTCTCGGTTGGACCAGATGAGACACCGAGAGATACAATCACTTTCCTGAGCGTTTTCGATGTCTTCATGTTGTTTGCAAGACGAGCCGGTGTTTTTGTGGTTCAAGCCGCCGGGAATCAAGGGCCAGCCGCCTCAACCGTTGTGTCTTACAGCCCCTGGGCCGTGGCAGCAGCCGCTTGCGGCACAGACAGAAGTTACCCTAGTTCTCTCCTCCTTGGGAATGGTCAAAAAGTTGGAGGTGTTGGATTATCAGGTATGTGTGTGTGTACATATATATATATATATATATATATATATGTACACACTCCATTTAAAAATAAACCCTAACATAATTAACAATTATTAGATGCAGATTTTTGTATATTTTTTCGGACAGAATCCAACTCTGTTGTTTACTATAATATTATAGAGTCAGATCCTGTATAAAAAATGTGTAGGATCCGACACCTAATAAGTCCTCTAACATAATTACAATAAATTTAGAAATATTTTTGACATCTTCGAAACCTGCTTTTAGACACTGTTTTTGATTCTATTTTGTAATGTTTGGTTTACCAAAAATTATTTTTGCCATCTTGAAAACGTTTTGTATATTTTTTATCCAGAAGCATTTTATTTAAAACCCCTTTTTCTCCATAAGCACTTTTGTTCAAAAAACACTTTCCATGAAAATAATATCAAACTCTCCTTAAATCTACCTAATATATATAATAAAGAGAGTTTTTCTAGTGCAGATATCTCTACATAAAAAAAAAAAAAAATTCAGAATAGTAAATTTATATATCGTTACAAATTCGTTATCCTGAAATTTTTTTTGGGCACCGGAGAAATTGCAAAACCAACAACCATATATATGTAGACTTTTTCTCCTTTTTCAATAATGCTTTTCTTGCTCAGGACCAACTTTTGGAAAAGGGTTGTTGTATGCCAAGCTAGTTCTGGCCAAGGATGCACCCAAGTCTGATGGGACATTCCCAAGAACACCAGAGTATGTTGAAGAATGCCAATTTCCAGAGGCATTTGACCCCATTGTTGTGCAAGGCAGTGTCATCATTTGCACCTTCTCTGCTGGCTTCTACAACGAGACTTCAACTCTCACTGCCATCATCAACACAGCAACAACTCTACGGCTCTTTGGTTTCCTTCTCATTGCAAACCCGACTTATGGTGATTTCGTTGCAGAACCCATCCCCTTTTCTGTTCCTGGAATTTTGATCCCAAAAGTCTCCAGTGCACAGGTAACTTTTCTGTCAGATGCATCTAACGGATTGATATATATTTT
Source organism: Xanthoceras sorbifolium (assembly GCA_003430845.1). NCBI lineage: Eukaryota > Viridiplantae > Streptophyta > Magnoliopsida > Sapindales > Sapindaceae > Xanthoceras > Xanthoceras sorbifolium. Next base: position 16,800,701 of record CM010618.1, read on the forward strand.
TCTTTTATCATTTTATCATCCTGACGTAAAATTCTAGAAAAATTGGGTTTGAAAAGAGAGGTTAACAGTACCATTGCATCTTTTACAGGTTGTTTTGCAGTATTATGAGCAACAAACAGTAAGGGATAGGAGAGGATTTGTCACCAAATTTGGTGCACAGGCTGCCATTGGAGAGGGTAGAGTTGCTTCATTTGAGGGCCGAGCACCCACTGTGAGCAGCTTCTCCTCCAGAGGACCAGATTTCATTGACATTAACAGAAATCCTACTGATGTACTCAAACCTGATATTCTGGCACCAGGCCACCAAATTTGGGCAGCTTGGAGCCCCATCAGTGCCTTGGATCCAATACTTACAGGTTAGCAACTATTATAAGATGATAATGAGATTTCAATGGAAGTTTTTGATGAGTTTGGTGTGAGTTGATTAATTAACCAAATTTAAGACTCCTGGTGTTAAAATCTCACGTTTCCTTTAAAAAATATCGATAATGTAATAAAGTTTCATAAAAATTATCAGAAACATCGCACTTTACAATAATGTTTCAATTATTGAAAGTATTGCAAACAGAAATTTTTATCAAACTTGGCTCTACTTATGCATGGTAGGATACAATTTTGCCCTAGTGTCTGGTACAAGCATGGCAACACCACACATTGTGGGAATAGGAGCTCTGATCAAACAATACAATCCGTCATGGACTCCATCGATGATAGCGTCTGCGATCACCACCACTGCCACCAAATACGATAACTATGGAGACCTTATAATGGCAGAGGGGTCCGACATGAGCTTGTACACCGGCACTCATTTTGATTTTGGTGCTGGCCTTGTCAATGCAACTCGTGCTTTCGATCCAGGCTTGGTTTTGTCATCAGGTAACATTCCTATTCGTGTTGTTTTATTAGAGGAATGCTAAATACAGTCGTATGGTTTGCGCTTTCTAATGATATTTTTATGAATTTTATTTCAATAAGATGAATGACGGTTTTATAATAAAAATGATCCTGAAATAGGATTCGATGACTACAACAATTTCTTGTGCTCTCTACCCAATGCTGATCCAAGTAAGATCAAAGCGGCCACAGGAGCATGTTGCAATCAGCCGCTCAGCCACCCGGCCAACCTCAACCTCCCTTCGGTGACTATATCAGCACTGGCAGGATCCCTATCACTGCGGCGGAGTTTCATGAATGTAGTGAACAAATCAGAGACATACCTGTGCTCAGTTATACCACCAAATGGGACAGTAGTTGGCTTGCATCCACCTTGGTTCACTATAGCTCCAGAGAGAACCCAAGATTTGGACATACAATTTAATGTGTCACAAGCTCTAGGACAGTTCAGTTTTGGTGAAATTGTTTTAGCTGGGAGTCTAAACCATATTGTACGAATACCGTTATCAGTTAAACCAGTTTCGTTCAACGGTACATGATTTATGATCTGAAGTGAATAAATCTTCAAAGAGCAGTGAGCTTTTTCTATCTTTCATATATATATATATATATATATATATATATATATATATACTGGTGTAAACAAATGTTTTATTGACAAGAGATTGAATGAGAAATAAAATCAAAATTAGTGAACGACAAAGAATGAATACATGTTACAAATTGGCAATGACATGCCCTCCTAAATCAGAGAAATTAATCTGTAGTGCACATACACTCTATACATCTTGGATATCGATACACACTCCGAGCCTTAGGCCTTGTTTGGACGTGTTTTGTTTGTCTAACTGCTTTTCTAACTCTCTGTTCAAACACTTTCCACTCTATGGTGGAATTCTTCATGAAGATGGCTGAAAGTCTCCGCTTGTTTGGCCGAATGGTCGGCATCTCCCCTCTTCCATGGTATATTCGATAACCAGACACCAGTGATGACAACTGACTCCCAGAGTCTGTCATCGCGAATGCATCAGCAGCTGTACAGCCTATGAAATCCAGGGCCGCTAGCTGTACAAGAAATAAGTTTGTCATACAACACACAAGAACAAAGTAATATGATAAAGAATAGTAAAAAGAACTTAAGAACCACGAAATGATTCGTTGATGCAGTATAATTAAATTGAGAATGGCTGATTCAGTTGTATTTACTTGATAATTAGGCAGCCTAATTGAAGTAAAATACGTATAGAATGACTTAAAATTCTAGCCAGAAAAGTGAACAAAAACATTCCTATCGAAATCCTTTTCTTTTTAGCATGTTAAAGTGAAGGAGTCGCTGTTTAAAAATCCTAAAACTGACAAAAGTTATATAACCTGTTTCCCAATAACAATTTCTAGGAGACAAAATCTATCTGTGTCAAATATAAATGATATGAGAAGAAATGCTTTCTTCATTTCTCAGATTGGAAAACGCGTTCTTATATTTTGCACCTTATTAGAAAAGCACAATCCTGCATAAATCTCCATTACTATTTACAATATTTAAACTTCATCTCTATGAACTCCACGAACCTAAATCACATAAGAGCTTGTTTAACCATATGTGTGTCTTGAACTGTCAAGCAACCAAACAACAAAAAATGTGAAGAAAGAACTGGGGAACAAGCATAGACGTCTGTCCAAAATGGAGTTAACATACATCTTCTGACAGCTTATACAAACCCCACTAACTGGATGGAGAAAAATTATGCAGATAAAATATTAAATTTCCACTGTGTTACCTGGGACGAAAAGTTCTTGAACGGTTCAAGTTCAGCTGCTGAAAGCAAATTCTCTTTAGTAACTAAATATGGATACAAGCTGTTCAAAGCAGACAATCTCACAGACCCTCCATATATCTGTGCTCCTGCCACAAATATTCGTGTCTTACGGTTAAATCCAAGAGCAGCAAGCATAAGCACTGTTTCTTCAGGTGTCAATGGACAAAGGCCTTCAGATCTGAGTTCTGCAGGAGAAGGTAGCCTGCAGCAAGTTAAATAATTTTCTTAGATAATATATTACAGTAGTAGACTCATAAATATTTCTCCCTTAAACAGATATACTAGGAATGTTCTAGACACTAGACCTTCATATATAACATAAGGTTCTGATAAGATTAGATTAATTATGGATTTGTGGATGGCTTGGTATGACGGTGTTGTTGTATGAACACCTTATGAAGATTACATAAATGGAGATTTTAGTCCTTTCATAACAAACATGGTCTGTTACATAGCATAGATGACAAGCATGGAGGCACATATATTGTTTGATCAAGTACAAAATCATCTATTATATATCTGCATAAGCAGGTACTTGCATAAACACATATATATTAGTTAAAAGAAAATCAATCAAGTAGAAAACATTAGTATTAAAAAAAACTCAAGTTCATCATCGCCTTCAAATTCAATTACAAAATACTGCCGCTAGAGTTCATCCTTGTTTTTGAGAGACTGCATGATAACGAGGCTAACACAATTCACCAAATAATAGTTACAATTGTATCTACTTCAGAAAGAAAAATGCACATGCTTGCAAGTGTAGAAACACATGAGAAACAGCAATGTGTAAGAGCGAGAAGAAGCATACTTTGTTCTCTTCTTGAGAAGTGTCAGGGCAGGAAAATGGATTTCACGATATGCTTCCAATTCTTGTCTCTCTTCTTCACCTCCACCAAATTCACACAGTGAATGAGCTACCATATCAATTTCAAACCTCAGATGCAGAGCTAAATATTTAGAAGCTTTCCTTGAGCGACCCCTTTCTCCCTTCACGATTAAATCTGTATACGGACCAACAAGATGACGATCCAATGGCCCAGGGTTAGCTGCATGCTTACGCAACCTTTGAAGGAGAACGGCACCGGTTTCTTGTATTTTAGGTACAAACTGTAGTGCGTGAAAATTACATCTGCATCGAAGTCTCTAGATGAAGTACCCAGACAGTAAAAGCAAAGTAAGAAAAAAAGGCAAAACACTATAATAGACCATATTAGGTGACAAAGCAATAAATAAGGCTTACAATCTAACAGAATGGACTAGAGTAACAAAACCTAAAAATTTACCTGCAACTGAAAAGGTATTGGGTCAAAGGCCAGACGATTCGCAAATCCAACAAAATGGACAACTCTATTTTTAAATAGAATCGGAAGAATGTTTTTCAAATAAAAACTTGGCTTGGACTCCTTTGGCATGTCTACATCTGTCACCTGGAACGGCATTTTAACAACAGTTATAAACAAACACAATGCTGATGCTACTATTGCATTAATTAAGGATTGTACAAAATTAGTTTGAACAAGGAACTCACAACACTACCAATTGCCTCCAAATCTAATGACTGCAGCTCGTTTGGGAGTTCCTTCACTATCCGAATATCAGGGTTCAGGTACTTAATAAAATACTCCTCCTGATAGATATCGCTGAATTGGCTATGAAATTATACAAATTAATGTCATTAATTTTCCATCTAGAGCAAACAATTTGGACTTTAAATCAGAAAAAATCATCCAAAAATGACACAGGAAACACTATATTCAAAATATAAATGCATAAGCTGCCTGTAAAATCACCATTCAATTTGAACATAATCCCATCCTTTAATGCACATGATCTACTTTGAAAGTACAACAACATGCTAAAACCAAGAAGTACCCTGAAAATTAGATTTCACCAGAAGATGCCCATAATGCAGAAACAAAAAGGGGAGCCAAAATTAGTTTTATTGGCCAATCAACTAAGTCTCCCACCAACCAAATCTCAAGAAGGTAGTTAATTATTTGAAGAGGGTTTTGCTTGGGGAGTGTATAAAGAGTGATCAATAAAGAATAATTGATACTGCAAGAAACCCAGTTATATTATTTGATCCAGCATCTAAATGTAGCGGTTTCAATTTGAAAATAGCATTAACCATATGGTAGAAAGAAACATACAATCACATGACGATTAAAAGACAAGTAAAAGAAAGGAATGATTATGTTACCTCACATCTCTCCAGACACTACTATACATAAATTTGGGAACAACAAGAGATGCATTAAGCAATCGTGCAACGACAACGGCATTGCAAATCTGTTAGTCAGAACAGAGTTTTAGGCAATAGGAAAAGTATAAAATCATGATGTATAGAGCAATGATGAAAGCTGAAACTTGTATTGCAGTGGTACTTACAGCTACTCGCTGCTGGTTCATCCCACCATTTGCAGTGATCATAATGTATCCATTATTTCCACCTGTTAATACACAAAGGGCAATGTGAGAATGAGCTCTATCTAAGACCCATGTTCCTACCTCTCTTTGAAATACACATAATTTATTTGTCATAAGCACACAGTCTGAGCAAGCTCTCTCTCTCACACAGTCTCACCACTAGGCTTCCAGTTACGTTTATTAGCACAAGGTCTCCAGACAGAAGCAGGAATGGCCGGCTCTTTCCACAAGTCTTTTGGCTCACGTTTATTTTGTCCCTACATGCCATAGAGCGCACCCAACACCAGATGATAAAATTAAGCAGTTTATTGTATAGAGTTCAATTACACAAGACAGAAATCGATGTCAAGTACCTCTGCCAAGGCATGGGCAGCCAAAGCTAACATCCTTCCATAAACGCCATACTGTGACCTCATCCTTTTACTTAACCTTTTGAATTCTTTCTGCAAACATCATAAGAGTAAAATAAAAAGGATGAAACAGAATGTACTTAACACAAACCAATCTACCGCACCTATTGAATCTTTTGAGAGAAATATGTCCTAGTAATCCACCAATACTTCTTTCCCAAAAATCTTCATCTTTGTTGCAAAATGTTTGGAATATACAATGCATGGACATTTGTTTTAGTCATTTACGAATCGAAACTATCTTTTTGCATACTTAACTACAACCTATTGCACCGTTGAAGAACAAGAAATTAGCACTGTTGCAATGCAACAGACTAAAATCCAATTAGCTCCGAAAACGAATTACTAAATTTCTTCTAACAAATAGCACTAGCAAATCATTCATAGATAAACAATCTCCAACTCATAATAATTTGTCAAAATGAATTTGGCAACAAATAGCTACATACCTGAACTGTAACGGGAGACGAATTCGCAAAAGATTCACTCTTTTTACCATGATCCTGTAAACTCACAAGCATAAACCAATTAACAAAGAAGAAGAGACCAATCAACCCCACCACAACCACCACTCTCTTCAATCTCCTCCTCTGATACCAAACCTTCCATCCTCCTCCTCCTCCTTTTCTCTTCGCTCTCTTCAATTCGCTCTTCGTATCCCAGAAAAACCCCATCAGTTTCTCTCCGTTCAATACACCATTGTTGCTCAAGAACCGGCCCAGCTGCGAGCTCTGGCGACTACTGGCCGCCGTAAGAGAGCCGGAGGAGCAGTTGTTGTAGCTGAACCGATCCGACGTGTCGTTGCCTTGGTCTTGGTCGGGACCGGATTCGAGTTGAAGATGGTTCGAAGACATCAGAGTGTAGAAGATCGGATAACAGAGAAGACACGACACAGGTGTTGTAACTTGTTGGGTTATTGTTCTTATAAGGACAAAAAGGAAGCGAGAGAGAGAGAAAAGCGTGGGATTGGTTCGGTGGGTCGAGTTGGGTTTTTGCTAAAAAATGGAAATCTACCGGCGGAGAACTCCGGTGAGAAGTTGGTTGACGTGACGACTTTTTTAAGAAACTAATGGCGGTTTTTATGGTTAGTGACCAACGAGAAACCTCAGTTTTTATTTTTTTTAGTGCGATTTGCCTAATAATAATATTAATAATGTAAATTGCTTGTATGCTTAGCTATTCATTGTATTCAAAAAGGAAATTCGATTTTTTATTTCTACAAAAAAAAAAAAAAAAACTAAATTTAAGAGTTAGAAGTTTTCCGGTCTGAACAACTGGATTTTAACATTCATCTGAAAATAATTTTGAAAACAAATGTTTTTAACAACTAATTTGTTTTTATTTTTATATTTAGTCTTTTAAATATTATTAATTATTTTTTATGTATATGCAATCAAGGTTGATTTTTTAATTTTAAGGAAAAAAAAATAGATTGTTGATTTTTCACATTAAACTATATATTAGTTTTAGTTGTAATATTAAAGCACCTGACTGATCCGATAGTATTATCGCTCTCAAACTCATATCAATAAAATTATAAATTCGAACTCTCTCCGATCCAACAGTTTTTAAAAATAACAAATGAAGTGTCAAAATAAAAAAGAGCCTGTTGAACAAGGACAACCTGTTTCGATTCGTTAAGGTTGTTGTCATTGGCATCAAATTTTCTACCAGAATCTAACATCTTCAAACTACACAAGGTGTTTCTCACGTAATATGGTTTGGTAGCCTGGTAACTTCCCAAGTATGTCACCGCAGTACAGCTGGTATGCCAAAAAAAAAGAGGGGGGGGTGGCGGGCGGGGGGTGCCGGGGGCTGAACAACTCATTATAACTCATACATGAACTTGCTCAAAAAAAACTTTATTTTGCTGCCAAAATGTCTTGAATTTGCATAGATACACCCTCAAGAAAATTCAAAAATACAATAGACGGCAGCTTTTCCGGATAAATATACATACTTTAATTTGCACTGTAAGATAGAAAATTTGCAGTTGAATGTACGGGGACATAATTACATGTTTTACGATCTACCTTTTATTAACTTTCACATCTTTTCCTCTTGATCTGTATGTTCTTCAGCCTCTCCAGACCTTAGCATGGTTGTGTATGAAACCGCAAGCTTGAGTTTTGAGTTCAAATGAGGTTGGTACGTCTAAAATGACATGTCGATAGCCTCATGCTCCGGGGTCTTATAGGAAAATCCTGATTCATCGCTGGAACGTCTTTTGACCACACTGGCCCTTTGCACTAACCGCACCAATGCTTGCACAACTTCAGACATCGGAGGCCTAAACTCGGGTTCCGGCTACACAGAAGAAAAAATGTAATTTAACAATTGTCAACAGTGGAAAAGATCAAAGGTAAAACTGGACAATTAGCAAGTTACAACAATATAGTGGGTTTGGAATCTTTTGATATCAAGTTGAATATCAGCAAAACATAGGTAGTCTTCTTGGTGCCTTTAAAAAGCTAAAGATTGACATTAATTATAGCAAAAGAAAGTTTACCTGAACACAAAGAGCAATTATATCGGCAAAACGTGACAGAGACTTTGCAGGGTACATTCCATTCAAGGAAGGGTCAACCATTTTTGCCAATGCATCTATATCATGTAGTTGGGGAGTAGCCCATCTCACAAGGGATTGTTCTGATCTTGGCCTTGAACTAAATGACACAGATAACACCAGGAAAATAAGAACACCGTGAATGTAACCAACTTCCGGAAATTGGTCCAGCAATATAACAAATCAAGAAACAATCATAGGAAAAATTGAGTAATCTAAAACAAGGTTTACCTGTCCAGCGGCTTCCGACCAGTTAGCAGCTCTAACATCACCACCCCGAAACTATACACGTCACTTTTCACAGTGTATATTCCTGACAAGGCAAATTCAGGAGCGCTGTAACCAAATGCACCAACCATCTGTGTTGAAACCTGTCAAACATGAAGGGAACAACACTCCTTGAGCTAACATATAACAAACAATTCATGAAAAGCCACACCCATGTAGTATGAACACATGATCCTATTTTATTTAATCACCTGTCGCTCTGTGTTTGGTGTTAGAGCAGCTAAGCCACAATCTGATAAGTGGGGATTAAGCTCTTCGTCAAGTAATATGTTTGCCGACTTGAAATTTCTATGTACAACAGACGGCAAGCATACTTCATGCAAGTACCTGATAAGCAGCAGAACTACATTTTTTAGAATGGACACACACTTCAACCACCCACATGTCCTCCCATGGAGACAGTGGGGCATACAGAGGGGGACAGAGAGAGAGAAGACTTAAAACGTCACACATGTAACATACTCTAAAGCCCGGGCAGTTCCAAGTGCCACCCTAACACGTGCATTCCAGGTTAGGTTCTTGCTGCTTTCATCAACAAAGTGCAGCATATCTTGCAGACTGCCATTTCCTATGTATTCATAAACCAGAAGACGCTGGCCATGTTCTGCACAATATCCAGCCAGTGTAACAATGTTCGGGTGCCTTAAACGTGACATATTAGAAATAGCTTCTAGAAAATTATCTTCCTCCTGCAATGACAGTGCCGCATTGTCGATCTTCTTCACAGCCATTATCTAGTTCACAAACACAAAAAAAATTAAATGAAGATTTTGAAAATCTTTGCAGTATGAACATGACCAAAGAAAACCTCAGAATCATGATCCCATAGTATTGCCATGCTGCTAAACTTGACTGCTGAAATGATAATGTCATAACTTAAAAATATAACATCACGCCTGGAAATTTGATACAATAAATATTCATGTACAAAGACAGAAAATATCTGCATAATATTGATTAATATTCTTTGTCATGTTATGTACATCTTAAAGTGGAACAATACGTCTGTCAAGACTAACTACAACTCACATGGCAATGAAAGGCAGGGAAAAGTATAGATCTAAAAGCTAGGATGCAGGTAGAGTGTCAAGACCAAATGCCTAAAATGATGAATTTATAATGAAAGAGAAAAACTTGAAGGTTTTTCTGACAATCAGGATAAAAGAGATATTAGCAAATCAATCAAATCAATTTAAATTTAGAAAGGAAAAAAAAAAAGAAGCTAATAATAACAATAATTGCTGAAACGAGGAGATAAAGAAGTATAACTAAGGACACCCAAAAAAAATCACTACAGAATTGCGCATAACTCTTGAACTCCTTACTAAGTAAAACTTTTGCATTCTTGTCTAATTACCACAAACATTAGTAAAAAAAATATTTAAAATATAACAGGCAATTACAGCATGATTTAGTTACCTTTCCAGTGGAAAACTCTGCTCTGTATACACGACCAAGGGACCCTTCACCAATTAGAAATTCTTGACTAAAACTATTTGTTGCCGTTTGGAGAGAAGCAACGGTATAAGAAGTCGCGGTGACTGGTGACTTCACTTTCTTTAAGGAGCCATTTTTCGACACCCTGTCAACCACCAATTTTTCTATAGGTGGGGGTGTCAGATCAGTAACAGCAGCTGCACTTTTCACCCTCTGCTCTAGAATCTCAGTGTTCACTGCAAAAAAGAAGCAGATTGCAACAATGCAACAATAAGGATCCTGGCAGTAGAGCTTTTAGCTCCAAATCATTAATGACAATCATTCAACGTAGACTGACATGAGGCAAGAAAAAAATAGACAAGGAAACCTACCGTCATTTCTGCCGACAGGAAGACTTGCTGCAGAAGCTCTTGCACCACTTACCTTTCTTTTGTTCTTCCGAATGCAAAGAGAAAGAAGAAGTAGCACGAGGACAACTGCAAAAATAGCACCCAGAACTATGCCTACAATAGATCCAACTGACAATCCCTTGTTGGAATTAGATTGACCATCTGGAGGTGTGTGCGAGCCCGATCCAGAATGAGTTCGATTATTAAGAGATCGACCAGGTGGAGGTGGTGTAAATGGAGGTGGTGGTGGAGCAGGACCATTGTCAAAAGAATTCCCATCGGATCTATAATATTTTCAACAATTAATTCAGGCATATGAAGAAGGTCAAAATCTCAACAACAGAAAAAAAAAAAAAAAAATGGGAGGATAAAATATCAGCATGTAAAGAAACAAAATGAACAAAAGCTTACATAAAAGTTGGGATCGAGCTAAGCTCTCGAGGTATCCAACCATTAAAATGATTGTTCGCAACGTTTCTGTTGGAAATTTAGAGTGAAATAAGAATAGATGGGAAGATAATACAACAACTCCAGCATACAAGTAGCAACTTACAGAGTATTCAAAGGCAAACCCGAAAGGACATTAAGAGTACCAGTTAATTGATTGTTCTGCATATAGCTGCCACAAATTCAGATATCGTAAGCACTCTATTGGAACTTCACAAATATTCATAACCACTTTTCCCATAGGAAAGGAAGGAGCAATTTACTCACAGTTTAGACATATTGGACAATAAACTAAGCGAATTGGGAAGATCTCCAGAAAAGTTGTTGAAAGATAGATCCCTGCATTACGAAGCAGGGTCACACAATACACTTAAAAACAACAAAATTTTGTGGTGTGCTGAAAACTGAATAGGTCAAAGGATACGTTTGAGCATGAAATATCAATTTAAAAACACTGCAATAATCCTAACTAAATTTTCTTAAATATAAAAAAATATCAAAATATAAGTTCGAAGCATAATAAGTTTGATGGTGAACATGTTATAAAATCAAAGCTAACAGATAAATAATGACAAAACAGTATTGAAGTAAGATGCCTTACAAGGTTGAGAGACTGACAAGATTACCAAAAACATCTCCAACTGATTGGGTGAGTGAATTTCGGCTTACATTCCTAAACCACGTGTTACCAGTTAGGCAATAAAATGTATTCAAAATTACAACTAAATTACAAGATAGGTACACCAAACTTCATAGCATTAATGACAACCACTTACAAATAAGTGAGCGAAACCCATGGTAGAAATGGAATATGGAAGATTCCCACTAAAGTTGTTGCTTGCCAGATTCCTGCATCATAACATGAACATCAAACAACAATCAGCACATCTGGCTCGTAATAAACAGCATCAAAATGACAGAGCCAATCAATAAAAGTTAAAAGATTACAGGCTTGTAAGATTTGGCGGTAACTGATATGGTATTATGTCATGGATGCTGTTGCCACTCAGATCACTAGCAAAACGATAAATCAAGTTAGCAACTCATTAACCAAACAGCCAATCAGACCAGATACAACAATTTCACTGACCCAATTAAAAACACAAAACAAAAAATCAAGAATTTTCTCACAGTTTTCTCAATGAAGTAAGGTCTGAAAGCAAGTATCCCATTGTTCCATTGAGCCCTAACCTGGAAATATCACTGTTTCAAGAAACAATAACCAATAAAACCCTTCAATCATCACAGGCTTATAAAATCACAGATAGAAATGTATACATTTTGTCATGTTCATTCATACATGGAAACAACAGCTGATCCATCACAAGTAACCCCTTTCCATGACTCAGCACATGGATCACCTCCACCACTTTTCCAATTAGTTAGCAGTTGTGAAGGACTGTTCAGTGAGGTGTACACAACCTGAAGAGCTCGAACTGCCACAACAACAACCAAATTAAACCAACCTTTTATTTTCTTATTAAAAATATAAATATAAATCTATTCAATATATTCTCATCATAAGTGAGGTAAAAAATAAGATTTTTATCAGCATTATACACAAAAGAAGAAAAACCAAAATCAACTTTCTAAATATCAATTCATGCATTTCTTTCTGAAACCACACAGAACATGAAAGGAACAAACATAAACTCCACGAAGTCAAAGCTCATTTCTTGACTTTAGCTCACTCTAAATCACATCTAAACCAAAATAAATAAATAAAACACACTAACTACCATCACATTACAAAACCAATCACAACCAAATCAATCAAATCAACAAAACACAAAATATCACAAACCAAAAACAAAAATAAAAATAAAAATAATCCGATCAGGACCTTGAATAAGGGAAGGAGAAGTGAAATACCATCATTAAAATCAGTGGTACAATGAACGAGAGAGAAAGCAGAAAAGATCGAGACGAGCAACGCAAACTCAGAGAGCAGACGAGTTATAGACAAAGCAACAAAAAACCCAGCTCTCATTTTCACAGCCATTGTTGATGGTGGTGGGTGTTCAAAAACGAGGTTCGGGTGAGGTGGGATGCATGGCAGAGCAGTGTATAGCCGCAACTGAGAAAGAAGAAGAAGAAGAAGCAGCTGGGGTTGGAGGCAGTTGAAGAGAAGTGAGATACATCGCCATTAAAAAGAGAGAGAGAGAGAGAGACTCTCTCACAGAGACACACAGAGATTCGAAGCTTATGCGAGTAATGAAGAGAGTGTTTTGTTTAGTTTCTTTTTTGTGTCGGCGAAATAAAAAAGAAAAAAGAAAATCAAAATTAATGTGAAAATTAAAAGAGATAAATAAAAACGAGTTATATATGGAAGAAAAATAAAATTTAATGCGAGCAAAGTATGAGTGTGTTCAGGTGGGGTCTGCTTTTTTCTAGCTTCTCTATTTCGATCTTCTACGCTCGTTCTCACTTTTGTTATCGTACATCTAGTCCATAATTTTGCCACGTATGTGTATTGTACACGTGTAATCAAACCCATCGTGTTAATGAGATCTATGTTGTCTATAATTAGCAAATTTATACTGTAATTAATTAACATAATGATAAGTTTTGATAGATTTATCTGATTTTTAGGTAAAATGAGATTAATTTGAATGTTGTTTAAGATTTAAATTAATAAATGATTTCAAATCTATCATTGGATGTGATAAGTGTTGTCATGAGATTTTTTTTTTTTTCTCTCTAAAGGATGGAGAAAATTAAAAATTTTGAATGTATAAGATGCATATAATCAGTAAATATATATTCTCATCATTGTTCATAAAAACGTAATTGTGTGAGTAGACATTTCCTCCTTATTATGAGTACCAGTTGTTGAGAATAGTTGTTCGGATCGTTGGTTCCGGTAGTTCTTGTCTCCCATTATTAGGAGTAGTTATCCAGATCGTACTTATATGATTTAATCTCGGTTGGTCTCAGTAGTAATCTGATTTGTAAAGGTATCAAATTTTTTTTTTTTTTAGAAAAAATTGCATACATTAATTACAAAAATAACTATATCTTATAATAAGATTTTTTGCTAACACTTGAATATTTTATAAGAAATAATAAAGCTGTAAAACGACAATTAGATATAAAAGGTGACAAGGTCACATTGATCTTCGTAATTAAATTTTTATTAGATTCATTTTAATATATATTGTAACATTAAGGTCACGTTGATTTACATTAGTAAAATTATAAATTATAATATTAATTGAGTAATTTATTTTGATATATACTGAAAACTAATGGATTAAATTTTGGATTGGTCAGATGATAATGTTTTAAGTACATAGACCAGATCATTTTAAATTTAAACTATCATTCAACCTATAGTTTAATTTAATCTGATATATATATATATATATATTTATAAAAAAATATAATATAAAAGGTTATTCATCATAAAGGTCTCTTATCTTGGTGGTTCAACATTTTATATACATATATAAATATATATTTCTACCGTTGTCCATTAAAACGTAATTATATAGGTATACTTTTTTTTCGTTATTGAGAATATTTATTCGGACTATTAATTTTAGTAGTTGTCATCGTCTCAATTGTATGGATAGACCTCTTTCCATTACTGAAAATAATTATTTGAATCGTTAATTCTGATAATTTTCATCCCTTACTACTGAGAGTAATTATGTTAGCGATACCACCTTATTTGAAGGAGTGCACCGAGTACATGGAAGATTTCCTCATCTTTGACGTGGTCATATAAAACACTAAATTGCAAACAGCACCAATGAAAACTGGTACAGAGTATTTGAAGCCAAGGGAATTGAAAAGTCAATTCTACCCTTGAACGTGGATTGATATTGCGGTGACACCATTTCATTGATCGTCCACTTTTTGTGCTGGTTTGGTGTGAGGACAAGAAAAGGGACCAAATCCAAGTCAGGGACAAAAGCAGAGCATGGCAGGGGCAAACCTGGCAGACAAATTGGGACTAGCATTTTTAGACGAATTTGTGGGAAAATGACTAAAATGTCCACTTGTGAAACCGACGACGGTGACACTGGTGATAGAAAGAAAGAGACCTGCATCACATTTTTAAATTTGACTTTAGACGGCATGATGACCTTTTATTCTTGTATGAAAAAGAAAAAAACAAAAAACAAAAATGTTTTTTTGTTGTCAAATTTCTTTTTTTTTGGTTGCTTTTTTCTTTTGATAGCAACCTCGTGAATGAGTCATAAATAATTATCACACCCTCACGTCCAAAAAGTTTGGTTATGATTTCCAAAAAAAAAAAAAAAAAGATAACAACATGTAAAAAGAGTCCCCCTAGTTCACATTTATCTATCAATTTTTTCTATTAAGGGTAGAGTTATAAAATTAATAACGGTCAGAACTCTATTAAAATTAATTAATAAATATACTATCTAAATATTTATTATTATAATATTAGATATTTACTGTCCAAACATATAAATTTAAAATTTTACCACTGAGGTGAAAATAAAAATATACTAACTACTTGAACTATAAGAATATATTAACAAAATTAAAGTTTGAGTTTAAATTTTTTTTATCTCGATAAAAACAGAAAAGAACACCACAAAGTTGGTGATAAAAGTAGGAGCTTGAAAAACAAGAAAATAGTACTGATCATATTTCTCAAGGTAGTTAAGGTCGAATTCAAATACCCTGTCTCACGTAAACAAAAAAAAAAAAAAAAACCTCAAAGTAGGTAATAAAAATGGGAGCTTTGAAAACAAGGAAAGGGGCATCGTTTTATCACATTAACAAAACACAAAGTGTAGTATAACTAATGTTGAATAAATCAACTATATAAAAAGACGCTTTAGGATATTAATATAAAAATGTTTAGTATAACTAACGTTGAATAAATAAACTATTTATATTATAAAAAAAAAACGAAGAAGAAAAAAGACGTGTGATTTCTTCTAAATTTTATTCCTTTCCATTAATGGAAATGGCAATATTCGTTCTTCCCATGATCTGTCTTCGATTCCTTCAACAATTATTAATTAGTAATTAATGGACCAACCCATCTACCATACCTTCCATTTACGTATTCATTAACAAATAATTAATTATAATTAATGTATATTACAGTTTAATAACTATGCTTATAAAAAATTGCTTTGATTTTACCTCAACTGAATGCTAATAAATAAAATAAACAGGTGTTAACTCAACTCATTAGAGCTTTCTTATTATAATTTGTTTAGATATGAGATATTGGAATCATAACTGAATACGTCGTCAGGTTTTCTAAGAGATTTTTTTTATAAAGAGTACAATTATAATATTAATAACTGTCGAGACCTACCGAAATTAATCACTAAATTCGCGATTCGGATAACTACTCCTATAATAAGAGACATTTACTTCCATAATAAGGGGAGAAATCTACTACAATAATAAAAGGAGAAAACTATCCAAAGAATTTATAACCGTTTATATCCATTAAATTATGTTTAATAAGGTCTGGAGAGAATTTATAATAATTAACGTTTATCAAATAAACATTATATGTTTTGGATTTTACCCACGCATTTTTCATATTTTACTTTAAATGTATCATGCAAGCGTCATTTATGTATAATTCTAAATAAGTTTGTTTAATTATAAAGATTAAACAGTTTTAAAATTTAATAATTATTTTTTCTTTTAAGAGAATATAATTATAAAATTAATAATTATTCAAATATTTACTATTATAATGAGAGATATATATATAAAGATGGATATTGATCCTCACCGTTACAACTGTGGAGAGGTGCAGTGACTATTTAAAAAAGATGAATAAAATATTTGAGCTGTTTGGATGTGAATTTCTTTATATAGTATTGGATCTAGATTCGAATACCGTAGTGGGTGTTCGAGGATGAGGTTAAAATAAGGGACAGTATATTGGTGAAGATGGGCGGTGGGTATGGTGTGTCTCCACGGTGGAGCCGAGCTAGAATGGGACCCAAATCCTTGTGGCTCAAATTGCAGGTATCGCGTCCCATCATTCGATCACATCCGTCAAATTATTGGTCACCGAACCCGGGCCCCATTAGTCAAATAGTAAACTCACAGCTCCACAGCCTGTGACAGACACTAAATAAAAAGTCAATTGTCACATTTAATGAAAAAAGAAGAAGCATATTTAGAGTTTTTTAATTTATTTTTATTTTTTAAAATTAATACCGACGTCGGTTAACTATATTGAAATGTGATGAGATTAAATACTATTATACCACATGATATCTTTTATTTTATTTTATTTAGAATAAATAATATCTATTTTTTTTAAATTTATTTAATTATAAATACAATTAACTTTTAAATTTATTAATAAAAATATTTCCTTATGTTAGTTAATTTTTAAATTTTTTAATAAAAACTCCCGTAATTAATTGTTATATTTGATTAAATTTTATTAAGGATAGAGGAGGTGTTTATTAATAAACGATAAAGTTAACTCCGTTTGTAATTGATAAAACCTCAGAGGAGATCGATACAATTAGCTCTTTTATTTAAGTATCTGTTGAAATTTATTAAAATTAAAAGCTAATTGTATTGACCTCCCCTGAGGTTTTGCCAACTATAAGCGGAGTCAACTTTATCGTTTATTGACAAATACCTCCCCTACTTTTAGTAAAATTTGATTAAATGTAACAGTTGACCTGTGTAGGTCTGTGTAAAAAAAATTCAAAAATTAACTAACGGGAGGTGAGGTTTTTATCAATAAACCCAAAAGTTGATTAACGGAATGAAAAATCTTTATCATTAAATGAAAAAATTGACTCAACCTGTAATTAAATAAACTTCAAGAAAGATAGATATTATTTATTATAAAATTAAAGAGTATTAAACTAAAAATATTTATTCTTAAAACATAAGGAAGATCGTTACTCATTTATTTTGTTTATAAATAACGTGGGACTCGTATCCAAATAACAAATACGTAAAATTGTATCCAACTCCTATAAACTAAAAAGTGAGTATGAAAAAAAGAGTTAATGACATTGATTCTTGTGATTAATTAATAAACATATAAATTAAGATTTTTTCAAACGAATTTTCTTGAATGTGATGTGACTCCTTTGTGTAAACGGTGTGTTAGAATATACCATGCAATTCAACCTAAAACATTATTATATATTATTAATTTTTGATGGTTTACGTTGGAGCAGTCAAAGGTGTGGCACTGAAAATGACATGCAAAAAGTGGACGGAGGATTTCGCTAGGATCCAATGAAATTTTTTTATAAAACAAAGCGTTACTAAATTTTTTATATATATATATATATATAAATAGAATTAAAATAAGATTCTCATTATTGTAGAAAAATTAAGAAAATCGTATTATTCTGTATTGTTAATAAAGTCTTCTTAAAATTTTCCCACGTCAAGGAATTAAAAATTAAAAATTATATTTATAATATATGTATTTTTATATTAAAAGAATAAATCAAGTTCTTTTTAATTCAATTTTTATATATTAAGATATTATATACGGATGCATATTTACACCATTCTTATTAATATTGTAATCTTGCACGTAGGATTAGTTAAAATTCAATTCAATTAACCACTACAAGTAGAGTATTAGGTTAACTGGTTAAGTGCTAAAATATCAAAGAATCAAAATTTGTACAAGTCAGTAACAGTGCATCATTATTAATATTATTATATTTGTTTATGAAGTTAAATGTTGACTAAAATCAGAAACAACTGGCTAGTTAACAGGAAGTATCCAAGGAATAACAAAGAGTCTGAAGAGTAAAAAAGAGTGTTGAAGCAGGCAACAACAATGGTGAGAAGAGGGAGCAAAGAATTTTTCAATGTTCAATTTCTTTTTATTATTTATTTATTTATTTTTATAATAATAGATTGAAAGAAGCAAAGAATCCCTCCAGTTGTCACACCAAATCCACTTTGTTTTTGTCATTTTCTTGAATTTTAAGTAAGATATGCATTAAGCCTATGCTGAATTGACTGTTCCATGTCCTCCTCACATGACCACCACCATTAATATTCTCTGAGTTCTGACCTTAAAAAAATGTTTTGGCTACAAATTTTAAAAAAAAAAGAAAAAAAAAAAGAAGAAAAGTGTGTATCATTGAACACAAAAAGAAGAATCAAATTTCATTAATTAAACATTTTAAGAAAATTGATGCATGCATTGAAGGGTTTGCTTCATAAAGTTTTGTAGCATAGTCTTTTCTAAATTATTTTATTAAAAAAACAAAAATTAACTTTGTCGTAACCTAACCCTAAACACCTCTCTAGCCTAGTATCCAATACGACAATTAAAAAAAAGAAGAGTCGGTGGCAAAAGTAAGAGTAATTAAGGTACAAATATAATCACCGTTCAATGTGACTCAATGATAAATGATGTTCATTCATTTTGGTAATATCTTAGATTCGAGTTATTATGTGATATATATAAAAAAAAAATACTAACATAAGAAAAAAATATATATATTATTCTTAGAATAGTTAAATATGAACATATCTACTTATAACTTAAGTGTTTAGTACCCCTCCATTCTATTTTAGTGGTGAAGGTTTAAATCTCACTATACGTATAACCTGTATATATGGATAGTTTTCTTTTCTTATTATAAGAGTATGTCTCTCATTACGTATTTGATCTCGTTAAATTTCAATATAATTATTATTAATTTTATAAGTAAAACAAAAATAAAGAATAGTTCGATATAGGAGAGTTTATGAGCATAGGAAATGCATGCGATTGAGAAGTAAAATGATTTTGAAACTTTGGATTGTTAATAATGAGAAACCGAAACTGTGTGGCCCAAACCTAAATTTATGTGGAATTTATAACGTGGGACTTGCATTTGATGTGATCGTACCAAGCCCATCAATGAAATTGATGGACATCCAACTTGCAGAAACCTGACACTCACAGAAAAAACATAAAAAATAAAAAAAATGGCCCTAAACTTGAAATGGTGTTGATGAAATTGACCAAACATCAAAAAATGTAATAAGTCATTGGTCACACCACACATATGCATGTTAAATATGTTTGTTATGGTTAGCGACAAAACAATCCATGAAATCGAGATTAATGAGGATATGAGTTCGATTTATATTTTTTATTATATAAATAATTTGGTTGATGTTGACTAAACATCAAAGAATGCAAATCTTTAACCGCACATGTATATACAATAAACAAGAAATGTTAAGTTAATATGAACGATAATAGATAAAGTTGAAATAAATTTAGAAGTAAATTTTGTATGCTCATATTTATATCACATTTTTATGGTCATAACTAAATTTTACATTCTAGACTTTCAGTTAGAACACCCACGAACTAAATCATACGCTTTAAAAGTACCTTCACTAAATAAAGGCGTTTTGAACTCATAGATAAAAAATAAACAATTACATTAAACTTAAAAGTTAAACGGACGATAACTATAGCTTAAAATCTCTCATTTGGTCCTTCCATTTATTTTTTTATCATTTTGGGCCTCCTGGGCCGCGGGGCGGGAAACAGAAACCGTTAAAGAAGAAAAAAATAAAAATAAAAAACCGGTGCGTTTGCCGAGTCACCACTCACCACTCATCACTCTTCGTATCTCTCGCGCTGTCGCTGGCGCCGAGAAAAATCCGCACCTGTCGTTGAAAAACGACGTAGTAACAGACAAAACCGAGAGCTCAACTTCCGGCTGTTGGAATCTGTTATGGAAAATGTACGTGTTTTTTTTATTTGTTTTAATTGTATTTTGAATGGTTGTAATTATAAATGAAGAAATAAATATGAACAAGAAAAGCTTAGCGATTCTCTTGCGAGCCAGAATGAGACCTAACAACAATTCGAGCAAACTCGCTCTCTCTCCACTCACTGTAAGTAATAACTTATTTTTATTTTTTTTTCATTTTAAAAGTTTGAATTTTCAATTACGTAAAATGTTTTCATTTGTTTTTTGTTCTATTTGATTTTGAAAAATAGAACGAAGTGAATCAAATGCAATCGAATCCTCAATCCGGATCGCGTGCCGCGCAACATGCTTCTCCAAATCGACAGAAACCACAGAGGTGTTGATATTTTTTATTTTTTATTTTTAATTTGTAGTTTAAATTTGTGTAATTTTTTGTTTTTGAATAATAAGCTGTGTTTGTAGGGAATTCGAGCATGTGAGAGAATCGATGCACTTGGCGATATCGATGAATAAAACCGAAGTTATAGATTCCGTGCTTGATGATTTTTCAGAGGTGAAATTTAAGTTTTGAATTATAAATGATTAATTTTTTGAAATTATATTGATTTTATGTTGTTAGAACTTGCAATGAAATTGTAATGTAGGGTTACTTTAGTCTTTCCTACGAAAGTCGCTGGAGATTGTTGCTTGGATTAGCGAAAGAGTATGATCTTAATAGAACACAAGTTCGCGAACTGATAAAGCAATATCTAGGAGGTTAGTTCCGTATGTATTTTCATTGTCTATAGTATTTGCGTTTTTAATCGATGCACTTGGCGAGTTTTGTGAAATTGATCGAGTGTTTTAGGAGTTTGTAGTGTCAGGTGAGGAAGCTCAGTTGTCTGGTCCCGAAGAGGAAGGTTTGTTAGCTTCTTTTTACCGTATTGAGCGAAACTTGAGACACGCTCTTAAGCCAAAGTATGAAGCTCTTTTTGAGCGGCTCAATATGCATTCCGGAGGATTGAAGTTTTTGTCGATTCTTCGAGCTGATATTTTATCTATTCTCGCGTAAGGTTATGGTCCTAATGATGTAGTTCATTTAATCTTTTTGATTTTATTGTCATTTGGTTGAAGAGCGGTAGTTGCCACCCTGAATAA
The DNA here is from genome assembly GCA_003430845.1 of Xanthoceras sorbifolium. Lineage (NCBI taxonomy): Eukaryota > Viridiplantae > Streptophyta > Magnoliopsida > Sapindales > Sapindaceae > Xanthoceras > Xanthoceras sorbifolium. The sequence continues at coordinate 16,822,187 of CM010618.1, forward strand.
TATATATTTGCATATTATAGAATTTTACTGTGTTTATATGAAAAAATCATTTATAATAGTTGAGATGGTTAACATAAACAATATAATTTAAAAGTTCCACGAATTGATTCTCTTGTAAAATTACAGAGAGGAAAATATTGCATCTTTGCGAGCCTTGGATTCTGATCTAAAGGAGAAACTTGGTACTTGGCTTAGTCCTGCTGCCTTAGAGCTTCACCAGATTACGTGGGACGATCCTGCTTCTTTGCTGGAGAAAATTGTGGCTTATGAGGTATGCTTCTCTTCCTCGTCTTGCTCTGTCATAGATTTAGACCTTCTTAGTTTATCAGTATGGTATGTGTATTGTCTGAAAAGTTATCTTCTTTGTAGGCTGTGCATCCAATCAGCAATCTTATAGATCTTAAGAGAAGGCTTGGAGTTGGCCGTCGCTGTTTTGGCTATTTACATCCAGCTATACCTGGTAATCAATATCTTCCTCTGCCTGTGTTGATATGTCATTTAACTATGGTAAAAGGGCTTGTTGTTCTGGTGAATGATTCGGTTAGTCTTTATGATGAAAAGCCAGTGGGAGACAGTGCATGACAAACTTATACACTCAACTATTTGGCAGCACCCAGTGACCGTAGAAGTGTTTACTATGAATTATACAGATGATGATATTCTGTTGATAAAATTTACTTCTGGACAATCTAAGTAGTTTGAACTGGCATTAATTTTGATAACTTGGGGACTTGAGTACTTAAGTTCCAACATATATTATAAGTAAAAGTGTTGTAGATCATGCTACTACAATGGTTCATGCCATACTAAAAATTTCTCATTGAATTTTCCTGGTGTGAGAGTAATCTTATTATTTATGTTTAAAATTCTTTCAGGAGAGCCCCTTATTTTTATTGAAGTTGCATTGTTGAAGAATGTGGCTCAGACAATACAGGTTATTTTGCTTTCATCCTACCATAATCTTCTTTTATTATTATATTTATTTCATAATATTGCTAACATTTTTCTTGTTAACGGCAGGAAGTTCTATGGGATGATCCTCCCATACCTGAAAGGGAGGCAACGTGCGCATTATTTTACTCTATATCATCAACTCAGGTAATGCTAATTATTTGTCTTATCAGTTGGAGGAAAAAGAAATACAAATTACATTACAGGTAGATCAAAGAAATCTTGGCTGAAGCTTACATGATTCGAGATATTTATTATTGTGTAATTGAGCAAAATTACTTTAAACATTAAGTGTTTCTTAAATCTAGAGCTTGCTAATCTTACTATCATAAAACTTATTGCTGCATCTTTGGCTGCCTAGAATTAACTTTTTTATTGAAGCCATTTATATATACCCCCACGACGTTTTAACAAACTTTTCATTTTGTTTTTTGTGATATACTCTTAGGGGCCTTTGGTTTGTGTACATAGTTGTTCCTTTCTGATAAAATATAAGAACTATAGGCACTAATAATAATAAGTTGGTTTAAATTAGTGTTTGGAAATTTGTTTTATCGGTAGATGATTGTGTTGTATACTTGTATGTGTTACTTTCTTCTAACTTACATTTATATATTTGTAAGGTAGTAGTATCCAGAGATGTTTATTTATTTATTATTAATTCATTGAAAAATGAACTTTTGATGATCCATACACATGCCTGACTACATACTTCTGAACTTTTACAGCCTGGTTTGGCAGGGATCAATTTGGGGAAGTTTCTAATTAAACGTGTGATTACCCTGGTGAAAAGAGATATGCCACATGTTTCTGTAAGTACTTTTGTAATTATCCACTTCCACAACACCCCCACCCCCCACCCACCTCCCCCCCGCGCCCCCCCCCCCCCCAACACACACACACACACACATTTGAAGAGATTGGAGACACTTCAAACAATTTCCCTACGTTTAATGAGGCTGCTTCACTAGTTGGAAGACTGAAATTCTCGCCCCCCCCCCCCCCCCCCCCCCCCCCCCCCCCCCACACACACACACACATTTGAAGAGATTGGAGACACTTCAAACAATTTCCCTACGTTTAATGAGGCTGCTTCACTAGTTGGAAGACTGAAATTCTCGTTTTTTTCGTATACAATATATGGGGCATATCTTTGCCTACTTATTTCGATACTCTCTTTCCCTTGACAAGCTTTTTTCGTTTTACAATTTACATAGACATAAGTCAAATATGTTGTACATGCTTTTAAGAAAAAAGAAATGTGGTAATTTGTTAACCAAGTATTGTAGATTGCTGCTCTGTCACATATGTTTTATTGTTCATCTAAATTATTACCTCTTGCAGTACTTATTGTCTTCCTCTGCAGACTTTTGCAACACTTAGCCCAATCCCAGGCTACATCCAGTGGCTCCTATCAAAGTTGGCATCTCAATCCAAGATTGCGGAGGATGACATGTCACAGTCATCAGCTGATAGATCTGGTTCCACTTTTCAGGAAAACTTACTTGAACCAGAAGAAGAAAAAGCAATGATGGATATATCCGAGTAAGCTTTATACTTGCTTGAAATGGGTTTGAATTAAATGGGGTAATTCCATTTGGTCAAAAAGAATAGATTGAATTTATTACTTTATCCATGTGATTGTTCACAAGTCTTGAATAATATAAAAGTGACAACTAAGAGTACGAGAAAACAGGAGTCCATTTAGCTGTTGCTTTTCTAGTGAGCTTTACAGAGTGCATTTTAAATCAATATGTTGTGTATTGTCCTAAATTTTGAATCATTTTAGTAAGTTTTGCGTTTTAATTTGGGTAGTATTAAGACAAATCTACAAACCTTCCGCTCGGAAGACTTTTTTAGTCTCAATTTCAGGTATTATGAAATTATTATAGTATCTCTCAAACAAGATAAATGATATACAGATGAATATAAATCTTTTGGAACTATATTTGTAAGATGTAGGTTGCATTTCCAACAGATTAACTATAGTTACTTTTGGCACTTTGCAGTAACTAATTGCCTACATCTCCATACACAATAACATTTTTTAGTTGCAGGGAGTTTGCTGCTGGTAAAAATGGCATGGAAGTAATGTTGAACTTACTGACATCAATGAACCAAGAGTGGAGCAAATCAGCTGAGTTGCTTTCAGTTTTAAGAACCCCTCTATTAAGACTATGTGCCAGGTACATTGTATCCCAATAATGATAGTTTGCGAGTAGAATCACAAATTTTGTTATAAATTACTGCCAACGAACCTTTATTTTAGTGGAATTACTTAACTAATTTATAAAACTAGTAAATACTCTCTGTGAAGCTGAGTAAAATTAAAAATGATCTCATAGTAATCCATTTTACATTGTTGTGTAAAAGCTTGCATAAATGCTTTTGGTTGAAAGGATAATTTCACTGATGTTGGTTCTTTGTTTAGGTACCTTCTGCAAGAGAAAAAGAGAGGAAAAGCTCTAGATTCTGTTGCAAATTTTCACTTGCAAAATGGAGCGGTATGTCAGTACAAAATTAGTGGAGTCATAACCCTAACATGTTTTGGTATATACCTTTTATAGGTTAATGTAGAGTAATAGGGTTGAATCCCTATTGGTTTTGGTTAAATTTATGTTTCTAGTAATATGTTAACTTTCATATTTTACCAAATTGGAAAAAAATCTTAACCGTGAAAGCTTAGCGAATAGCGATAGTCTAGAAATCAAATTGGTGCTCCAAGATTCAGCATTTCTCAGAGCTGAAAATTTCCTGTGAAATAAATTTAAAAACTTTTTATTCCTTTTCCGATGTCCAATAGATGGTCGAAAGAATCAATTGGATGGCAGACAAATCAGAAAAAGGCCTTCATCAAAGTGCAGGCATCATGGTGAACTATGTGTACAGGTAATTTTACTCTTAAAAGCACTTTTATGTTTTTTCCGATCATATCTCCGTTGATAAATCCTCTTGTGAACTTTTTTATAAGTTTTAGTGCATGGAATGTTAGTTATATGTTCGCCAAGAATTTTCAACCTCGGACAATGAAATATTATAGAATGATGAATTGCAGGTTAGAAAATATCGAAGAATATGCTGTGTCATATTTCAGCAGCGGCCATATCCAGGCATCAGATGAAATCCGTCACTATGTTGAGGTACTTTTTTTCGTGAATGAAAGAAAAATAAAGTCCCTCTTTGACAATAACCTTACCCTTTTTTTATATCCCCGGTTTTCCTATGGTTTGCAGCCGATGAAGAAACCGGAAGCAACAACAGATTAAGGATGATAATTTGGAGTTGAAGGAGATATTGTAGGCATCACCCGATTAAGGGGACTGGGGAGCATATGATCTCATGAGGCTTGAAGATATATTCTCTACGATGGTCCGAGATTTGATGGAAGACATTTGTGGTGCCGCTGCTGCGGATGCTTTCCTTGTGTATTTGCTTTAGTAATTTTATAATTAATTTGTCTTAAAAAGTTCTTAAAAAGAGCAAATAAATGTCGATAGGATTCGTGTGTTTCTATATAATAGAAGAGCACCCAGTTATGCTTGTGTAAATCACAAGTCTATAGACAATAAAATGCAAAATCTTATATTGAGGTAACATGTGTTCTTAGAGGAATTCTTCCAACAGCATACAAAGTGTATTAGCCCAACCGAGGCTGCTAGGTCGAATTCGCGCCCTTCATCTTTCGAGCAATGATATCTGTAATTGAATTCCAGAAATCTTGATTGTTTTGAGAAATAATTATATACTCTTGTTAATTGCCTAATGTAATGTTTACTTAGTAGGAGGTGTGCTGGTTCTGAGACTGATCAATTCTCATTCTCTACATGACTGGTTTCCAAGACAAAATCTCTCATCAGTTTCGTGTTAGAATCATCGACCATCTGCAGAGAAAAAAACCCGAAAAAATCATACAACCCGAAGAACGAGAAAAATAAAACCCCATCAAAAAGATTTACTAGGCAAAAGAAAATCAAAATTCCTGACCTGGAGTGCCAACCGTTTCATATTATCCCACTCAAAATCATGTTTACAATACGCAGATCGCACCTGCAAATGCAATACAATGCCATGGTTTTGTTTATAAAAACAAAGAAGAACAAAGCCAAAAAAAAAACATGAAGAGTAGTAGTAATGGCACCAACCTCTAAGATTCGTAGAGCTTCAAGAGGACACACACGACATGGTAAATTATAATCACATGTCAGTCAAATAACCAAAATTCAGACCTCAAACACTAACATTAACATTACCACCCCATCAATTAGTGTACAAATCAACATAAATATCTGTTCATAGTATGAAAAATTATACCGTCATATAGACTTTTTTATTCAACATTCGCGCCAGAGAAGTTCAAAAGCAAATTTATAGTCATATCATTACCTAGACCCTTGTGCCTTGAAGATTCTCGCATCAAATCGGCACAGAACTTGTCTCCATCATCCAACGAGTGTTTGCTCAAAAACTCCATCAACTCATCATATGCCTCTTTGTTATAGCTCTGTTCTGGAAAATGTAACTGTTAAAACTCATGGAAAATCATCCAACACATATGTACATTGATTCAATTTACACTAATTTTAAAAAAAAAAATTCATGTTCTATTCAACCTTCCAAGGACTTCAAATCAAGTCAGCAGAAAATAACTGAACCAAAATTTATTAAAGTGTTAGAAACACTAAAAAGAACACAAGTTATACTCTATCAAGCAAACAAAGAACATGCAAAAATAAAAAAAAATCAATCATGAGGAGAGGAGGAGAGGAACCTCAAGCTGAGCAGAGACAATCCTAACTGCAACATAATTGAAGAAATTGTGGAGGTTTTTGGCTGCCTTGGCTTCTGGTGATGCTTCTCCAAACCCTTTCAAACCATTAACAATATTCACATCAACAGCATAAAAAAAAAAAAAACACAAACAAACACGCACATGACATGAGACACAAACACATATTATATATGTAGCGAGAGAGAGAAGAGAACCCACCAGGGACATACATTTTCTGGCAATTTAAAGGAGTAGAGCTGGTTCGAGAGCTCCTGTGCTGCTTGCATGGCAGAGAAGGGAAAAGTTTGTTGTTTCTGTTGATTTTTGAAGGGAAAAAAGAGAGATGATGAGGGAATGAGAGAACTGCATAGGTTTCCATTTCAAATTTGATGATTGAAAAAATGAAGCTTAATAATTGTGACTTGATGATGATGAGCTACTATTGAAACTGTGGAGATAATATTGGTGCCAATTACTTGAAAGCTCAAATCTCTGTGTGTGCGCGTTAGCTTCATGAGAACCGAAAAAAATATCTTCACGAGAAAACAAATCTTTATGTGAAGAGAGGTCCATAACCTGCATATGCCTGGAAGTGGAACCCACCATTTTTTTTTCTCTCTCTCTATATATATTTTGTGTCAATCAAGTGTTTTAATGAACCAAAACTTTTAATAATTAATGGTGGATTAAGTAGTTAGCGTAATTTATTATTTTAAAGTAGTGAGGATTTAAGTGTTATTATACTGTATTTATTAATATATATATATATATATATATATATTCAAACCATTAGTAATTCGTGACGGTAGATCCCGACAAATTAAATATATTATTATAATAAATTACACCCTTAAAAAAAAAAAAATTGGTGCAAATGGGTTTCAAAATTAAATATTCTGAGAATCAAAGACATTACATGACGACAAAGGTCACCCAAAGATTGTATATATATAGAGCTACCCTAATATATTTTAACAAACAAACAAAAGAACAACAAACCCAACAAAGAAACCTAGATACCAAACACCAAAAACCAACAAATTAATTAATTATATAAAAAGAAAATTACCCATTTAAAATATTAATCATTAATTAATCAATCTCACCATAAAAAATTATTGTCTCTCTAATAACATCGATCCCTTACTTCACAAACTACTACTACTACTCTCTCATCATCATCATCTCACACAAAAAATGATCATCATCAAATTCTCATCAAAGAAACCAACTACCCCACCACCACTCAATATTTTCTGCTTGAGTTTTCATGTTGTTGTTCTTCTTCTTCTCCTTTCAACATTGTTTCTTCAAGCACAAGCAAGATGCAAAACTGGTTGTCACGTAGCCCTAGCTTCGTACTATGTATGGGAAGGCTCGAATCTCACATATATTAGCAACATTTTTGGTCAACAAATCTCTGAAATTCTCCTCTATAATCCTAATTATATCCCGAATCCGGATAGCATCCAATTCGACACCAGGATTAACGTACCCTTCTCCTGCGATTGCTTGAACGGGGACTTCCTAGGACACACCTTCACATACTTGACACAGGCAGGAGACACCTACGAGACCGTTGCTGGTGTTGCCTTTGCCAATCTCACCACTACGGACTGGGTTCATCGAGTCAACACGTTCGAGTCCACCAAAATCCCCAACAATGTCTCCATCAACGTCACGGTTAACTGCTCCTGTGGAGATGGACGCGTGTCAAAAGCCTTCGGGCTGTTCGCAACGTACCCACTTAGGCCCAGCGAGAACTTGTCCGTCGTTGCGAATCAGTCTGGTGTTGCAGCGGAGTTGCTGGAGAAGTTCAACCCTGGCTCGGATTTTAGCATGGGAAGTGGGCTTGTTTTTGTGCCGGCCAGAGGTACGTGACCATTTATTTATAATACTTTAAAGGCCTATTTGACAGGATTTTTGAAAGTATATTTTTGATATTTTAAGTTCAAAAATCCTTTCGGGAGTGTTTGTATATTTCTATCAAAGAACTTATAAGATTTAAAGACCATTATAGACAAAACCAAAATATATAACTTTTATAGAAAGAGTTTTCAAAAAGTTAAAAATCTAAAATAAAAACTCTGCGAAACAAAATCTCACTCTATTTAAGTGAAATGTCAATAAAAACAACCAATTATATTACTCTCAATATTGAATTGCATACATACAATCTAATTAATGGTTTAATTTTCAAAAACCTCCCATTAAATATTGTCCATAAAATTACTGTCTGAGCCTCTAGGGGTGACCAGTAAAAAACAAACTAGTAAAGAACACAAATTTAGAGATATCTCCACGTATTTCTCAATCCTCAAATATGATACAATCAAACAATACTCAAATATGATACAATTAAACCATTTCCTAACGTGGTTTGGTGGATATGATGCAATTTTACCTGACAATATTACAGGTTCGAATTGTCAATACCGATACTGTTATTTTCACCTGAATGCACACCAATACATCGACATTTATTAAATTCAGTGCACATTAAGAAGAAAACTCTTAATATTTAAATATTGTTTTTGGTTGGCCACTTAACAATAATTGTTAGTTGTCAATGCACGTCTTGTTTATTAACCTAATCAGAAATTCAGAGTAATCCTCCCAGCTTCCATCCGTCGCTATGCGGCTGTTCAATGATCCTTGTTCTCTTTTATATATAAATATATGATCATATGTGTGGGATCCAGATAATTATCTTCTTATATATATATATATATATATGTGTATATATATACACACACTAGTTAATTAATCAATACTAAGAGGAAAAGTTAGCGTAATTGGTGGTGTAATCTCAATTGTCCTTTTCTTATAATGGTGGAATATGATGACTCAATTTTTTGTGTTAACATCGAACGTAATATATATATAAACCTACCAGCTACTACTCATGAATCTTGATGATGACATCTTTGTATATTTTTAGTAAAATGAAACAATAATGGACATGTTTTTTCTAACATGCCAAATTGTTACATTTGCACCATCAAATAAGTAAAGGTCTACAAACCTTCTTTAATAGTTTTTTTTTTTTTTTTTTTACATTCCACTTACGGTAGCGATAATTCGATCGTGGGACATTACTAAATTGAATGAGCTTCCTTACCATCTAATCTCATTAGATGATGGTGGTTTCTTTAATAGGGTTACCTTCTTTAATAGGATTTCGGCCTAGTGTTACATGATATTTTGTGTGCTCTTCATCGGTTTGGAAGTATCCAAGTTAATTTTGTTCCTTAAGTGGCTAATATAGCTGCTTATTCTCTTGCTAAATTAGTTTTGTCTTTAGATTCAGATTTTTTTTTTTAGACTGTGTTTCTCCTTCTGTAGAGTCTGTAGCTTTAGCTGATTTATCGAAGTAGTTTGGTTTTTTAGTTGGCAATAATATTTTCCTTCAAAAAAAAGAAAAAGAAAGTTGATTAGGCATCTTAAAATCCTAATATATAGTTTATATAGAATGTTAGAGATTTGAAAATCTAAAAATAGAAAAGTGAAATTGAGATAATATAGCAAATGACACAGGTGAGAATAATATTTATAGAACTATAGAAGGCATCACCTCTCTAGTACATGATTTTGCACGTTTCTTTCGGATAAGAGAAAGTAGATTTGAAACGTTCTAAATTTGTTTAAAAGATAAATTTTCGGTATATTTGCAGTATTTCAAATTATCAAATTTGGAATGCTCCAAATCTATTTTCACTCAAAGTAAAAAACATAAAAAACAAAAAGAAAAAGAGAAGGTGCGGGTATTTAGAATAGAATTGGGTGCTCTTAGTACAATGAGGAAAGAAATTTACACAAGCTAGCCCAAGAAAGCTCGAGCGAGCTTCTGATTTGGGCCATGACATAGTCCAAATCGGCCCATCTCAGAACCCAACCCAACACAACATCACCGACCAACCAACCAACCAAGGACTAGCCCATTTTCGCGGTAGAAATCTGCCTGTACCAAGTACAAATTCTACAATGCAAAGCAGTTAGTCAATAACACTGAACCCTCCTCACAATCAAATCACTGATGTCCAAAACACATTTCCAAAGTTTTCTGATGTGTGCACAGCCCTTCCTTATGTGTGCACGCAGGCATGCAGACCATACAATACAATGCAATTCTGAAGACCAAGTGAGAAGTGTGATTGTGCAAGACTTCTCTCCTATTTTAATTAAGTTGTGCTCGTATTTTAATTCAAGTTGTGTTCTTATTTTTTAGCATTATTGGAGATTGGATAATTAGTGCTTAGTGGCTTATAAATAGCCAAAGATTTCATGTAATTTATTATTAGATAAAAGATTAAACATTCTTCCTAATTAGTCTTCTTTTGTCATATTTTCTCTCTTATTTTTTGTATACCAGCTAAATTCTACCTTTCAAACTGTCCTTACTGAGCTACAAGCTATTCGCATCAATTCCTCCACCAACCTGCCACCCCCCGACGGTCACTCATTCGCTCCAGGAGAAACTTCTAACAACACCACTAGTCATGGCCATTGGAACCGAACCGTCGGTTCCGGTTCCTTTTTTTTTTCTAACCGGAACTGGAACCGGGGAGGTCCCGGTTCCGGTTCCCCCTGGTTCTTTTGGCCCAACAGTGTTGGGATTTATATATATTTGTTTATATATATATATATAAAATTATATAATTATATATACATATAATTTTTTATACATATATTTGTTTATATATATATAATTATATATATATTAGTGAAAAATTAAAAAGTTTTAATTTTTAATTTTAATTTTTTTTTTTCAAAAAAAAAGGGAACCGAACCGGGCTGTTCCGTGAACCGCCGGTTCTGATTTTTTTAACTCTAACCGGAACCGGGACTGGCTGCCCGGTTCCGGAACCGGTTTTGAACAGGAACCTAAGGATCCGGTTCAAAACCGCCGGTTCGGTTCGAACTGGGACCGGGGCCATCCCTAAACACCACACCAAAATTCCTCCAATATTACGTATGCTCGCAACCAAACCCATCTCACGTTGAATTTTCCCACCTTTGGAGGGAATGATTCGACTGGATGGATCTACAAGACCGAACAATACTTTGAATTTAAGAGCATTCCGTACCATCAACAAGTTCAGTTAGCCTCATTTCATCTAGAAGGGATCGACTTGCAGGGACATTGTTGGTTTACTAAGTTCAAAGGTTCTTTGACTTGGGATGAATTTATCCAAGCCGTACTGCAACAATTCGGACCAACAGATTTTGAAGACCCCTCTGAAGCTTTAACCCACCTCAAACAAACCACAACGGTCACAGCATATCAGGAGATTTTAAAAAAGCTTTCCCATCGAGTTGATGACCTACCAGAAAAATTCAGGTCTTAGAGACGAAATCCGCTTGGACGTCAAAATTAAACAACTCAGCACTTTAGTGGATACTATAGGAGTCGCTAGTCTAATCGAGGAACAGAATCAATTACAGAAGACACCAAACCAACCATTTTGCTCCCAACCAACTTTAGTGGCACCAAAGGCAAACTCGAACCCAATTGTTGGCCTACTTAGGTCCTCCACCAAATACGACCCCCACCACATTCCAACAGATCACTAGTCAAGAGGCAAGAGCTCGTAGGGATAAAGACCCGTGTAACTACTATGATGAGAAATATGTGCCTAATCATCACTGCCAGCGGTCCATAACTCTTTATAATCGATGATTCCTCACATTCTAATTATTTTCTAATCAACGAAGCCCAATTCGACTCTGCTCCAACCGAATCAATATCCCAGTTTCGTATTTACGGACAGAGGATAATTTTAGGGGAAAATGAATGATGTGTGCACAGCCCTGCCTTATGTGTGCACACAGGTCATGCAATCCATACTATGCAATGCGGGAGACCAAGTTAGAAATGTGGTCGTGCAACACTTCCCTCCTGTTTTAATTCAAGTTGTGCTCCTATTTTAATTCATTAGTAGAGGATTGGATAATTAGTGCTAGTGCCTTATAAATAGTCAAAGATTTCATGTAATTGATTATGAAAAGATTAAACCTCTTCTTTTGTCACTCATTCTCTCTCTTATTTTCTGTATTATTAGTATCATTTTTTCATGTCATGTGCATCGAAAAAATTATTGAACATGGAAAGGAAATCATCACCATTTTTTATGCTGATTTTTCATGTGCACAAGTGGGTTGGGAGTCAAGTGTACTTAGTAGCGGTTGTGATCTTGCTTAGACCTGGTGAGAATTTTGATTTTTTTGGCATTGTCAATGAATCCGGACCGGGTTGCTTCTGTGTTGTTGCAGAGTTACAATGTGGATTCGGATTTTGGAAGTGGAAGTGGGGGTTGGTTTTAAAGATGATTTCGTTGCCTTCAAATAGGCTTTTTTTCGTTTGGTTGCCAAGAAAATGCGAGGAAGGAAAACGAGTATTAGGTGTTTTTGAGCTATCCCATTTGTGTGCTTGATTTTGTTTGATTATTTGTAACAATTCAATCTAGTACTAGTTTTGAGTTTATGCATTAGATTAGATTAGTGTGTGTACTTATGGAATCCATTTAGAGAAATGTTTCTTGAATTTGCAATTTAAAGCAAATGATTGTTCATCATTGTGACAATTATTTTTTTTATTTTTCAATTTCAATGTTGCAGATCAAACTGGAAATTTTCCTCCATTAAAGATAAGGTACGACATTCCACCTTTATATGCTCTCTCAAACTCTTGTGTTTCAAGATGTCTAATAGTCATCTCCCATCATATATTTTTCTCATTTTTGCAGGACAGGTGGTAATATCTTCTTTGTGTATCGCCCACAATTGCTTTTTATCTCAATTTTTTCTGTGTATGAGGTCAATCAGGAACCTCCAATTTTGGCATCAACTGAGTGTAAATTGGCATGGCATTTTGAGCAGGGAAATCAAGCGGAGTTATCGCTGGTATATCTGTAGGAGGAGCTATTGGGGCTCTATTTTTGGCATTTTTTCTATATGTCGTGCTTTACAAAAGGAAAAAAGTGGTGGAGGCATCATTTCTACATGAAGCAACTAGGTCATCATGGACCTGGTAAATTTTTAGTCTGTTTTAGTGTACGAGAAAATGACTCGAACACTAGATTGTTATTGAAGACTTTGTTGATAGGCTATATTCCCTAACGTGAAATATGTAGCTCTTCAATTTAGTAGCTAACTGTAATTTTGCCTATGTTGTGGAGCTAGGATACTGGAGTTACTCTGGGAAAAACTTCAGGATCAGCTGCTCTTGATGGTAATTCTCCTGGGCTCACTGGTATTACTGTGGACTAAATCGGTGGAATTCTCATACGAAGAGCTTGCCAAGGCGACTAATGACTTTAACTTGGCTAATAAGATTGGACAAGGTGGCTTTGGAGCTGTTTACTATGCAGAGCTACGAGGCGAGGTTCGTAGTTAGTCCTTCTATGTTTTGCCAGAGAAGACTTGATTTACTCCATAATAAATTGAGTTCACTTACCGATCTTAACATACAAGGATTCTTATGACATTGGCTGATTCTTTTCGTCTACTATCGTTCAGAGAGCTGCAATCAAGAAAATGGATATGCAAGCATCGCAAGAATTCCTTTCTGAACTGAAGGTTTTGACACATGTTCATCACTTGAACCTGGTAACATTCTTTCCCTTATCGTAGACTTTATTATATTCGAAAACTTCTGGATGCATATCATGATAGAATTTAGCATTGGTTAGACGTGCTCGCTCAGTTGTTATGTAGCAGATGCTTTACATTTTTAACTCAGTAGTTCTTTGAGGTGTATACGGGTCTGTGGCTTATTCATGGAGAGATGCCCTTAACCATAGTCAAAAAATTTGATGCTTGTTAATTGAAAATTAGATGCTTCAATCACTTAAATAAACAGAACATTTGTAACTTGGTCTGTTTTTCTCTGATTTTGAATTGTTGATTTTCTAAGTTGATGATCGTTGAAGTTGATATGTTAACAAGCTTTTATGTCTTGTGTCTTGTATATGTGCCTCTATGCGACAATGCAGGTGCGTTTAATAGGATATTGTGTTGAGGGTTCTTTGTTTTTGGTCTATGAGTTCATTGAGAATGGCAATCTAAGTCAACATTTACGTGGCTCGGGTAAGAAAGATGATTCTTCTGCACATTAGACATCATACATATGTTGTGGTATCATTTATATCTTATGGTCTTATTTTGTGTTACTCTTTCAGTGGGTGATCCGTTGCCTTGGTCGACTAGGATGCAAATTGCCTTAGATTCAGCGAGAGGACTTGAATATATCCATGAACATACTGTCCCTGTCTACATCCATCGTGATATCAAATCCGAAAACATCTTAATAGACAAAAACTTCCGTGCAAAGGTTGAAAATGTACCATACTTGTGTAGTAACAAACTCAGAATTTTATTAATACTACTTAACTTTCAACTAATTTCTGCTTAGCAGGTTGCTGATTTTGGTTTAACTAAATTGACTGAATTCGGGAGTGCTTCACTCCAAACACGCCTTGTGGGTACATTTGGATATATGCCTCCGGAGTAAGATCCTCTTTTTCCATATTTCGTGCACCAAATTATTTCGTTCAACTAAAATGATTAGACTGAGATAACTATTCACGTGTAGATATGCACAATACGGTGATGTTTCCACTAAAGTGGACGTATATGCTTTTGGGGTTGTTCTCTATGAACTTATATCTGCCAAGCAAGCTGTTGTCAGGACAAATGAAACCGCTACTGAATCTCAAGGACTTGTTGCTTTGGTTGTTATTCTTGCTCTTTGTTACTCACTGATGTGTGTGTGTGTGTATATATATATATATCTATCTATCTGTGTGTGTGTGTGTGAAACTATTGTCTCTAGAACTAAGTTGTACATGTTGGTTTGTGTAGTTTGAAGAAGTTCTCATCAACCAGTCTGATCCTAACGAAGAACTTCGAAAACATGTTGATCCTAGGCTTGGTGATAATTACCCGCTTGATTCAGCCCGTAAGGTAGTACTAACATCTGCAATATGAAGTGTAAACTATATATTGACTAGTATTCTTGATACTAACAACTGTGCACGTGCCCGCGTGCTGTGACATTGTTGTTTAATTTTTGGTTGTAGATGGCTCAGCTTGCCAGAGCTTGCACACAAGAAAATCCTCAGCTAAGGCCAAGCATGAGATCAATTGTGGTTGCTCTCATGACACTTTCTTCTTCAACCGAGGATTGGGATGTCGGTTCATTTTACGAAAATCAAGCTCTAGTCAATCTAATGTCAGGAAGATGACACATTGATAACCTGCAGCAGACTGCAGTGCCTCCATGAAGATGGAAATCTGAAGAAACTGTGCTTTGGATTTGTCTCTTAGATGTGAATACCTGTAACTAAGTTCTATATATATAGAGAGAGAGGATTGTTCATCTCTGTATATTACTAGTTCAATTCAATTTTTTTCAAAATCTTTTGAAGATTTTGCTGTGCCATTGTTCATCATAAACCTCCTGTCAATTTGTTTATTTGTTTATCAATTTCATGAACTGCTTACGACCAAGAACCTAGAAAAATGTTTGTCCATGAAATGAAGATGGCCGCCTATGCATGAAAGAAAATCTCGTGACGCATGACTATTATTATTATTATTATATCGTTAAGATTTATCTTTTTTCCGCTGTAGTTCCTTGTTCAACAATCAATTAAAAAGTCTATATTCGTTCCGGTAAAAACTAGGTTCGGACTTTGGAGAGATTCTTGCACTTGTCTATCAGACAGATAATTGAAGTATGTTATTATATGATCCAAATAACCATCTATAAAGCATCGGTGTCTTATATTGTATTGATACCATATGCATCCAAAGAAACTACTAATAATTCTATCTATAGAGTCAAAATTTGTTGTCTTATTTTTTTGTTTTTTAAAATATATTATCCAACAACTTCCAAACCAGTCAAGACAATTTGCTTCCTGTTGCGGCAGAGAAGTTGAGAAAAAAGCAATGGTAGCTGAACAACTAAACAATTTCCATCACAGAAATCATATTATATATATAGCAATCCGAATTTAAAATATTGACTGACTGAATTATCACCCTCTACTACTATCAAACTGTATTGTACTACTATCAAACTGTATTGGACAGTGGTTATATAATCTTAAGGGCAAATTGCAATAAGATACCCTGACATTTGGTCATATTGTAATGAGATTGCACTTTTACTTAAACTATAATGGAGTACCCTGAATAATTATAATTTGATCCCTAATATATTTTAAAATATCACTTTTTGATCTATTGTTATCTTTTTAACTCATTCGGTCCCTAACTTTTTAAAATACATTAATTTAATCTTTATGACTAAAAACGTTTGACGATAAAATCTGATATAAAGTATAAATTGATAATTTTATATTTTTTATTAAATTATTAAATTAGAATGATGCTTTTACCCTTTAACTTTTTAACAATTTTTATATTTCACAGTCTAATAAAAATTTATAGACGTTATAAAAATTTAATTTTTTTAAAAACACTTAAAAAAGATTAAATAAAATAATTAAATTTATTAAAAATAAATATAATTAAATTTATTAAAAATAAAAATAAAAATACTATAAAAATTTGACATATTTTTACATTTGAACAATTTAATCTTTTAGATAACTCAATAAGAAAATGTTATTTATTATAAAATTTATATTATTTTTGAAGTACTTAAAAATGATTAAATAAAAAATAAATATGATAAAATTTATTAATTTAATTTTTAAAAGTAACGTCATTTATTAAAATAAAAATAAAATTCAAAATTAAATACTTATAAAAGTCCAAGTTTAACAAAAAAAAAATTAAAATGTTAAAAATATTATATATATATATATATTTTAGAGTATATTATATAGTATACATACATTATATATATATATTATAATAGAATTACAATATATATACATGCATTTATTATTATATTATAAAATCAAAGTATAATAATAAAATCGTTATATATATAAATTTATTATATATATATATATGTATGTGTGTGTGGGGGGTATTAGATTACTAAATTTTGAGTTTTATAATTATTCAATATTAAATTTTATTTTATTTTAAAAAAATCATATTACTTTTAAGATTTTTAAATTTTTAAATTTTTTATTTTGTATTTTTAATAAATTTTATCATGTTTATTTTATTATTTTATTATTATAAGTGTTTTTAAAAAAATTAAACTTTTATAACGTATATTAATATTTTATTGGATTATCGAAATAAATAAAGTTATTAAAAAATTAAATGGTAAAATATCATTCTAATTTAATAATTTAATAAAAATACAAAATGATCATTTTATACTTTATATTAGGTTTGACTATTTTGGTCATATACATTAAATTAATGTATTTTAAAAAAGTTAGAGACTATATAAGTTAAAAAAATAAAAATATATCAAAAACTGATATTTTATATTACATTAGGGACCAATTGAAAATTATTCGAGGTACTCTATTGTAGTTTAAGTAAAAGTACAATCCATTGTAATATGACCAAATATCAGGGTAGCTTATTGCAATTTGCCCTAATCTTAATTTTGAAAAATATATATATAAACAAGAAGGGTCATCTCCATAATATAATTAAATTGAAAAAGGTTCAAAACTGGCATCATATTATATTAATTAATGCATTAGAATGGTCTGCTGTTCTTTACAATAAATAGAATTTTTTAACCTAAAATTTATTAAAAATATTAAATGGACGGCTTTAATTGCACATGTGAAGAATTTGTCAAATAAATTGAGCATCAAAATACAACCACTATAAAATAAAATAAAAAAATAAAAATAAATTGAAGATGGAAATGGTCCAAAATTTTGCACATCTGATAATTGTTGATGGGATTTGGTATAGTTTAGAAGTCAATTTTGTTGTACTTACTTTTGATTTTTTGAAAAGAACCAAAAAAAAAAAAAAAAATGATGAAACTGATCGTGTGATCTCATTTTCGTATTATTATATGTAATATGTTGTATCCTTTTCAAGAAGACCTCTTGCTTTACATGTAAAATTGAAAGCTTATTGTTAAATAAATTCAAAATTTCTACATTTTTTTATAATTATCTCAAAGACCATGGTGATAAATGGCTTTTTCACATAAATATATGTATGACTTTTATTTTCTTGGCCCAACAAATGAATTACGTTATAGTTTTGTTTCCCATGAAAGCTTTATCGGCATCATTATGGGAGAATTGCAAAACATTTCTTAATATTTGATTTTTTTTTTATATATAAAAATAATTTAACAGTTTCTGAGTTTAGATAAAAAAAAATCCTTTAACATATATCAAATACGCATTAAAATTATAAACATTTAATTTAAAAAAATCTTCGTATAAATTTTTTTTTATATATAATTTGGAAACTGAAAGAAAATAAAAAAAAGAGGGTTTTAGAAATCTATTTATTATTATTGTTTTTGCATTAATGAAGGGAAAATTTTATTTTAATTCCCAAGTGATTAACTTTTAATTATTTTTTAACAATGTTTACGTTTTTAGCTTTCTAACCCTTAAATTATTAGAAATCTATTAATTTTATTAATGCTAATTTCTTTATAATATATGATTTTATTAGAAATTTGTAATGCAAAATCTGCTAGATATCAATAAATTGACTTGATATCGTGAGATTCAATTATCTCCTATTTCTTTTAAAAATAAAAATAAAAATGATCTCCTATATTTAAACTGAAACAATAAATACAAAACCCTAAAATTGATGATTGCTTTCAATTGAAGTATGGTCACCTCTTTGTATCTTGAATATATGGTATGGAAAATGGATCGAATCAACAGAGACAGACAGGCACACAGGAAATTATGGAGGACATCACATGCCACCATTGAAATCTCTATTAAAACCAAAACTTTACCAAAAAAATAATATTAAAATTCAAAGCACATGATCCCATAACTTTAGTTTGTGTGACCTAGACTCAATCCTTGCACGTGCCAATTGGTCCTTCCATATAAAGATATTGGTATTAATACAATGTATGGATTGTGTTAGGATTAAACACTTACCGTTATGTGAAAAACTTAAATTGTTAGAAACGACCATACTTTATTTTTTTATATCCTTGATAGCCCAAAGCTCACATTTATACTGTTAGAAAATTTAACCAAATCTCCCTATGCAGTGGAAATTATAACTTGAATGTAAACACATAGGCACAAAATTAAGCAAATAAAACAAGACAAAGATTTTATGTGGTGCTGGAAACTAGTTCATATATCCACATATTGTATATACACTCAATCTATTATATCAAGAACGATTACAAAAACTCACGAAAAATGCTTATTGTTTTTCCTCTCTATAATCTATGGTTGTATCTTGTTTCTTTCTTGTATATAACTCACAATTAGGGCAAGAGTCGGCCTATACAAAATCTATTTTGATTAGGAAATAAATCCATCATAAAAAATTATTCTGATTGCATCAGAATTATCGCATGCAACTTGTGGCGTGACCCACTGGTCGCGCCGCTCGCTGCCAAATCCTGGCTCCTTACTCGCACGACCTGTTTGTCAACCTTTGGTCGCGGCAATCTCTGCCCACTGATACTAAGTCTGATTCAGTCCTTCACATCCCAATATATATGTGTTGTTGGTGCGGTCAAACACTAAAGTCATGTTCATACATGACTTTAAGTTCATAGAGTGATCATTGATCTCCCATAAAGCCAACATATTGTGTTAGGAACCATATTGTGTTAATGTGTGTGCAATATGCAACATTATGTATTAATTAATAAAAATAAAATTACACAAACTCGTAAATTATAATTAATTTAATCCAAATTTAGATGGCAAACATGTCAATTTTTAAAATAATTTAAATTTATGTGCTAAATAATTGCACAAAATCCATGCTAATATAAATATGCAATGCAATATAGCCGTTGAAACTTTGTGAGGCTCATCACATATGCGAGGGACCACATATTTAATAAACAACTAGACTATTTTATAACACGAGTCAAGTAAAAGTTACAATTGTAAGATAAATATATGCTCAATAGTGAATTGTCGGCATGCGGTATGTGTAGGTAATTTTTTTTATTATGTGAGTAAATATTAGGAGGATTGTACATTTAATGATTAATCTCGATAAATCCCTAATAAATTTGTAATTAATCTTCTAATAGTATAAATTTTTTTTTAAAAAAAAATTGAATAGCCAAAATGCACTATTTTCATTTTATTTATCTTTTCGTATTTGTAATTAGATTACAAAGTTTGAGTTTCATCTTATTCATTAAAAAAATTATGCAAAGTTTTCTCTTGAGTTATAAGCGTAACTATCTCATTCATATTAGCACCGTTTGATCTCGGGAAAATTCTACCAAATTTATAACTTTTGAATAAAATCAAAATATGATCTATGATTGGTGTCAATACAAAACATATTTAATTTAAATATGACTATGAGGGAACATGAGGATGGACATAAAAATTTGGAGTCATTAATTTATATTTTTACAGCAAAATAAAATATCATGGTCATGCATTGCTAACTCTTTATTTTTTTAATATTAACTACATAGATCATATACCATATATAGTAGCAAAATTTCAAATAATGTTCCAAAGAAAATTTTGAAGGTCAAAAAAGAAATGATTATTTTAAAGAATGCGGAGCTTATACGTTGATATAATTGTATCAAAGAATATATATATATATATATTTTAATTAGTGAAAATTGTTAAAAATGATCTAAAAATTATTGGTGAAATTGTTTTTAACCGCAGATGTAAAAATAATCGTTTTTAGCCAATTGGAGAAAAAAATAACATAAACAACCCTCAACCACCCACTTTTTGAATAATTTTAAAAAAACCCTTAAAAATAAAAATTATAAAAAAAACCCATTTAAAATTACAAAAAAACCCATTCAATTTAACCTAAAAATTATTACTTTCATTATTACATTCCTTTAGCCGCCCACTTTACTTCTTCATTAAAAAAATTTCTCTCTTATTATATTATTTTATATTTTTCTTTTTCTTTTTTAAAATCAAAATCTATTTGTCAGTCTTTATCACGTTTATTTGTCTTCACCAACTCAAAAATTGAAGGTAAATTTATGAACATTGTTTATATTTTATTTAGAATGTATTTTATAGTTTTTTATTTTTTTTCTTTTATTTGTATATTGTGTTTGTTTTGTAGTTGAAAGAATTTGGGTGATACTGATTACTAGGGTTTAGTTTTGTGAAATTTTAATGGTTATTAGTGAAAAGTTAGTTAGTGAAATATTTGTTAATGAAATGTTGATTAGTGAAATATTTAGTAATAATATTTGTTAGTGAATTCTATGTTAATAAACTGTAGGTTAGTGAAATATATATTAGTGAAATGTATGTTAGTGAAATATAAGTTAGTGAAATGTTGGCTAGTGAAACATTTAGTATTGTTAGGGATATGTATGTTAGTGAAATATTTGATTTGTGAAATGTTTGATTAGTGAAATGTTTGAGTAGTGAAATGTGTGGTTTGTGAAATATGTGGTTTGTGAAATGTTTGATTAGTGAAATGTTTTAGTAGTGAAATGTGTGGTTTGTGAAATATGTGGTTTGTGAAATGTTTGATTAGTGAAATGTTTGATTTGTGAAATGTTTGATTAGTGAAATGTTTGAGTAGTGAAATGTGTGGTTTGTGAAATGTTTGATTAGTGAAATGTTTGATTAATGAAATGTTTGATTTGTGAAATGTTTGTTAGTGAAATGTGGTTAGTGAAATATTAGTTAGTGAAATGTTGGTTCGTGAAATGTTGATTAGTAAAATGTAGTTTACTGAAATATTTAGTATTTGTTAGTGACATGTATGTTAGTAAATTGTAGGTTAGTGAAATATAAATTAGTTAAATCTTAGGTTAGTGAAATGTTTGGTCCGATGAAGACAGTCAAGGATACCTTCGAGTGGTGAGATCCAACGGCATAATAAATGCAGAAAATGTGGCGAAGCTGGTCATAATCGTTTGGGTTGCCCAAACCCACGCCAAAGAACTGCAAATACTGAGCCATGCAATCCTATTAGTGAAAAAGTTCCCGTACATCGACAGAGGAAATGCGGTACTTGCAAGCAATTAGGACATAACCGCGTTACATGCCAGTTTGTTGATCACTCTCAAACCAGCAACGAGACGAATATGTACACAGGGGGAAGTGCACAATAGAGATGAACTTTGGTAATTTAGTAAAACATTTTGTGAGATTATGTGTTGAACTTGTGTGACATCAAGGATAACTTTTATGAGAGAATATTTGTTATGTTTGGTTAATTCGATTGAATCGGTTCAAGTTTAAATTATTTTTGTTTATATTAGTTCAATTAGCATTGTTTATGGTAATGATAGTGATTCGTTGCATCTTGTGTGATTGCATTGAATTGTTTAAAAATGATCCAAGCAGATTCTTACTTCCCAATTTTCGCTAATGTTGCTGTGGTATTTAATATGCTCATTTATGATTTCATCCTCATTAACGAAGTTGGTCTCAAATTATTCAGTCCAGGAAAGGACCAAAATAAAGGCAATTATGTCATTAACTCTTTAACATAAATGTTGAGGAAATTCATTATTTTGATTTGTTTCTGCTGCATTTGTCTGGCGTAAAAACGAAGCAAATATTCTGCTGTAGTAGGCTAACATAATATGTGGCAGTGACCATGGCGAAACACCAAAAAATTCATATGCTCCCACAAAATATACCTATACCACCACTAGTATATACACCAACAAAAACTACCACCATCTATCTTTCACCTAAAAATTGTTCATTTCTAACATCACTCTACAGGTATACTATATGCAAATATTTCCATAGCAATCTCCTCCCGAATTTTATTTACATCACCTTCAACAAAATCCCAATTAAATTCTTTAAATGTCATAATATTGTCCAAGTACTTCATCACGAAAACCCCACAGCTGATCCTGTAATTTTAATAAGCTTAGAAAATGTATACAGATATGAAGAAAATAATATATCACGAATACTCAAATAATGGATTACCCGTCTGGCTGCTGTGGCAGTAAGTCGGCCGAAAGGACTTCAACTTTTATACCGTCCGTCTAAGGAGCGATACCTGTATTTTCAAAGAATCCTCCACACCTCAACATTGACGGTAAAAATTTTATCAATGGCTCTATTTGTGAAATGCGGTGTGTTGGATCTTTATGCTTCTGGAGGGAGTCATAAATGACAATGACTTTCTTCCTCAAATTTATTTTGCATAAAATCCAATGGTAATTGTCAATACAACAAGGGAGAAGGACCTGCAATGTTAACAATGGGTACATTAACAATAATGCAATGTGTTTGAAGGAATTTGAATACATTAACATATGACTGATAAGTGATGCATGGGTGCAAACTCACACACCACCAGCGCCAACATTTTTCACTCAACCATATAATTAAAAACTACAATCTTCTCTATAAGTGAAATGGCCAAAATGTCATCACTGTCCACAAACCACAAATTGAGTTGAATGTAAAGTTCATGTTCAACTCATCTAAACAAACCATACGAGAGGATAACTCCTAGTATTCTTACCAATGGTGATACCAAGATTAACTAAAACCTAAGTTGCAGGATTGTTGATTATTAGAAGTAAACTCAAACAAGGTAGCAACTTTTGGATATAGTTGATAATGTAAAACATTCATCATCCTATGTAAGTAATAAAACCATTGGTAGAACTTACAACTAAGGTTAGCTCATTCAAATCATATTTGAATTTCTCAATTAAATTCAATTTTCCGCCATATGTGTGAGTATCAACACAGGTAATTACTATATACATATATGGATCCCTCAAAACCAAAATGGCCATAGTGAAAACTGGAATTATCAGTTTGAAACACCAATCACCAACTGCCATACACAATAAAAATAATGATAAAAAGAGCCTGAATGATGAATTTGAACCCCATATAACAAAGCAAAATTTAGTGGAGCTACTAATTTTCACGTGTTATTATGGTTTCCTAAAGCTTGTTTCACTTCCATTTTGATGAACTGTTTACACAATATTTGTAAAGAATACATTGTTCATGCTATTCATAACTAAAAAGAGAAGGAAATAATAATTTTCCAACAATTTTGTAGTATATTCATGACCAATGGGTTAATAGTTGCTACTTGAAAATGAAATGAAAAGCACTATCAAGTTATTCAAATTTCAACGTCATTCAGATGCCAATCTTTTCTATTTAAATAAGTTTATCACCTTGCAGTTTGCAGCTGCGTGCTTTTCGAGAGCAGAAGCCTGTGCCTTGTAGATCGAAACATTCTTTGACATGACATCCTTCCTCTCCATACCTTCTTTTCTCGGGAAACCACCAGCCATAACCGCAATGTTGACCCCAGTGCATGCCTCAACAAGTCGAGGTAACAGTGAAGGAGAGAGAGAGGGAGACGCCCGCCGCGGCGACGGAAACGGCACGATGAGATGGACGAAAACGGCACAGCGAGGTGGCGGCGAGATGGCGGCGAGAAGGGGAGGGTGAGGTGCTGCGAGCGGCCGAGAGAGATGAGAAAATTGTTAGGGTTGAATTTAGGGTAAAAACCTAATTAGGAAATTAATAAATGAGATTAATAAAAAATTATTTAGGAAATTAATAAAAAATTAGGTATTTTAATTAATAAATGAAATTTGAAAAAAAATATTTTGGGTTCAAGTGAGATTTTACCCATCTATATATATAAGGACTAAATTATAATTTACCAATTTCAAAATGGTTAGAAACGATTATTTCGTTTTTTCAGGTTAAAAACAATTCTTTCCATAATCTTTTGGCCACTTTTGATTTTGTCCCTTTTAATTATTATAATAATATAAGGCCTAAGGGGCAATTGAACGGCCCCTTAAATTTGTAATAATTGCAGCTAAATAAGCGAAAGTGGTTTTTCTACACTCACACCCTTTAGACTTAACTGAAATTCATTAACAACTAACGGTGTAACAAATACAAAATAAATAAATAAAAATTAAAGAGAAAAAGGGGATCGCAGTCGCTCCCCTTTCCACCTGCATACCGTAGAGGCTATCAGCAATTTGATTTTGTAATGGCTTTCTGTGATTAAACATTATACATTTGTTTGGATATATTATACAATTTCTTCGTTAAAATGTCGTTGACTTTGTTTGAATATTGTAAAAATTAAGGTGGGTTTTCGATTGCATGGTTTCATAGATTTTGACTCTTCTTCGTCTTCTTTTAATATAATTTTATAAATTTTAGGTGCAAATTTTCATAACATTGTTGATTATTTTTTTTTCTCTTTCATTTATTTATTTGTATTTTGCAAACAAAGCATTAATATATTGACAATAATTTGGATATTTTGCAGAAGACATGGTTCTTGTTGAATATGCCCTCAGATATCTGCATGAATTAGCTGGTGTTCATCATCGTGAAGATAACCAAAAAGAAAAGGAAAAAAAAAAAAAAGGTGGCTTCCATGTTTATTTTTCTTCAATATTTTGATTATTTTGTTTCTGTTATTTTATTTCTTATTTGTTTAAACAATAATTTACTCCAAGTAGAAATGTAATTTTAATTTTTTGTTATTTAAAAATTGATCGAACTTTATTTTATAATAAAAAGATTAGATTAGTTCGTATTTAAACCCTTATAATTATAAGTTCGAATAAAATTTTAAATTATTTATAATTATTAAAAAAACAAAAAACTTCATTATATGACAAGATTGTAACGGGAGATTCTGGACCCTTTGATTTAAACTTTATTTGTCGATATCTTTCTCAAACTCTCAATTTTGTCAAGATAAAACTCTATTTTGTCCCCAGGGTCCCTTTTTTTATAAATATAAAAAAAAGAATAGTCTGGAGGCCGGTCCACATCCATGATCCACCTGTTCCTCTAACGCCTCCAACTCCGCGACACGCAGCAAACGCTACATCCACGCGTCGCATACGCCCACCTCCCCATCACACGCTCTGCCATCTACTTTATCCTTGACAACCCAATCAACTACAGCGGTGCATCCCACGCCACTTTACCTTCCGCGTGTCATCACAACCTCCTCCTGAAATATCCGGAAAAGTAGCCGTTGGAATTCCCACGTGGCAGCTTGCCGACGATAAACGACTCATAAGCGTAATTAGACCAAAAAATTTAATAAACTAATTATTAAAAGCTAAAAAAAAGGGGCTGTGCAGCGAAAACGACATGAATTTATAAACAAAACGTTAACATCAAGCCTTCCCTGATTTATATGTAAAACGCATCGGCCATCTCTGTCTGTCTCTCTCTCTCTCGCTCTCTCTCTCTGGATTCTACTTTTTTTATATAATCACTTTTTCTGGAAGCACTTTCGATTCTTGTTGTCTCTCCAGAGAGAGTTATCGTCCAAGTTTATCTTCTTTGATTGTTCGCTAATTTGTCTTTCTATAGTCAGTGGAGGGAAGCGTAGGGAGTGGTTGTCCTGGAAAACAGGTTCAGGAATGTTCTTGGCTTCCGTTGAGTTTATCAAGCAATCCAAAGCACACCTTTGATTTCAACTTCAGATCCCTATAACTCTAAACGTTTAGTTTCTCTCTCTCTCTCTCTCCCCCCGTGTGTGTCTGTTTGTTCGTCGGAGGAGCCGTATAGCGAAGTTGTTACCTCGGAGAAATCGCGGAAAAAGTATGAGCTTTTTTTCTTTTTCTTTTTGTTTATTTGTTGGAATTCAGCTTGTTATAGTGTGTTTTCGTGTTGATTTTGAACTTAATTTGATTTTTATGCTTTTTTTTTTAAAAAAAAAATATCTTTTGTAAAGTTCTTGAACTGCTTCGATTGTGTAGTTGATGACTGGTGTAGAGAAATTGTGTAGTTTCTAGTCAAAGTTTCTATTTTTAGCGCATTTTCTTTGTGCTGCAGATTGATATTAGTTCAATTTTAGCGCATCTTAGAGTGAAATAGTTTGATTGGGTTTAAATTTTGCTGAGTTAGATTTTTATTTTTGCTGTGTAGTTGATAATTGTGTAGTTTCTTGTCGAAGTTTCTATTTTTAGCGAGTTTCTTTGTGCTACAGATTGATATTAATTATATTTTAGCTCACCTGAGCATAAAATGGTTTGATTTGCTTAATATTTTGCTTTAATTTTGATGAATATTATTGTTATTATTACTCATTTTGCAGGAAAAAGTTTAATTTGTAAGAAGATATAGATGGCAACGATCGCGGATATAGGGGTTGCGGCAGCATTAAATCTTATCAGTGCTTTTATTTTCCTTATAGCGTTTGCGTTGTTAAGAATTCAGCCCTTCAACGATAGGGTATACTTTCCAAAATGGTATCTTAAGGGTTTAAGGGATAGTCCAACGCACGCGGGAGCGTTTGTAAAGAAGTTTGTCAATGTGGACTTCAGATCGTATGTGAAGTTCTTGAATTGGATGCCCGCAGCGTTAAAAATGCCAGAACCTGAGCTTATTGAGCACGCGGGATTGGATTCTGCTGTCTACTTGCGGATATACTTGATAGGACTCAAGATTTTCGTTCCTATCACGTTCTTTGCATGGGCTGTTTTGGTGCCGGTTAATTATACAAATGATACTTTAGAGTTGCAGAAGCTATTGAATGTGACTTCAAGCGACATTGATAGGCTTTCGATATCAAATATCCCGGATAAATCACAAAGGTACGACACTTCTGTGATGTTTGTGCTCTACCTTAATCTTGGAACTATTGGAATGGTATTCCATGTGGTCATTTTGGATGACCAAAGAAAAAGGCAAAGATAATGTTATCTAAATGCTTCATAACAATAATTAAGCTTATTCTTTGGCTGCAGGTTTTGGGCTCATATTGTGATGGCTTACGCCTTCACCTATTGGACATGCTACGTGTTGTTAAAGGAGTATGCGAAAGTTGCTGATATGCGATTGCAATTTCTTGCATCAGCAAAACGTCGCCCTGATCAATTTACGGTAAGATCAATTCTTAGACTCCTCACTCTAGTTCAGATTTTGTGATTTTGTTTTGTCAAATAATGTTGAGGTTGTGCTCTATGTATTTGTTATAATCAACTGATGTGATTTTTAAAATTCTTTTCACATTTCTAAGTTAAAAAAATGTTATGAGGTATTCATCAAAGGTCATTGGATATGACCGCTATCACTTTTTATACCAGCCTTCTAATCCAAATTTGTACTATGGAATTTAATTGTTCACAGGTCCTTGTGAGGAATGTTCCGCCAGACCCGGATGAATCTGTTAGTGAGCTGGTGGAGCACTTCTTTTTGGTCAATCACCCGGATCACTACCTAACCCATCAGGTTGGTTTCCATTGAATTGATATTTATATTAATATTTTTTTGGTAAAAATGTGTTGATTTATGATGTCACAGGATCTAATTTGTAGTGAGAAGCCATGAATTCTGATGCCCTTGAAAGCATTTTGTTTAATTATGAAGAGTTTATTTGTGCAATAAATTGAAATTACCACCTTACTAATTATCAGCATCAGAATGCAACTTATCTAGAATTTGATCTTGTGCATGTATCACCGCCACCGGAATAGGCTTTTATTGGAGAAGCCTGCAATGTCAATTTAACTTCAATTTTCTCTGTATAATATAATTTTAGAACTTTTTTGGAAGCCCAACTATGGTACAGGGTGGCAGATTTCCTGTCTCGTAAAGTAGTTTTTATCCCCCAGTCTCTTGTACATTCAAGGGATTTTATCAGCTCAATTACCTGGTTGTCACAAAATTTTAAAAATATCTTGTATTCCAATTTGTCGATCCATGTACTATACATAATCATTAAGCTATCATTATTCTAACTCATCGAAAACTTTTTGTAGGTGGTAGTCAATGCAAACAAACTTGCCAAGTTGGTCAAACAGAAGAAAAAAAAGCAGAATTGGCTTGATTACTACCAACTTAAATATTCCAGAAATAATGCAAAGAGGCCGATCATGAAGGTAATTCTTCAATCTGATTATTCATCATAATTTCAAGTTTGTTAATTTATAATTTTGATATTTAACTGTGCATATTATTTTCTCTTTATCAGACTGGTTTTCTCGGGCTTTGGGGACAAAAAGTGGATGCAATTGATTATCACATATCTGAGATTGAAAGATTATCAAAAGAAGTGAGTATCCATCCTGCAATGTCTTTTGTATTGCTTCTTGATACGTTGGAAATTGTTAAACAGTTTATAGATGAGACAAGCCAAGTTGCATTCTTCTTAAGCCTAATTTTTCTTGTTTGCTTTAGGACGCTTGAGCTCACTTAGGTTAGCTTTGGCAAATACTATACGCATCTTGTTTTTGTTTTAGTGTATAAATTCTTCGAATATATAAATAATTAGAAGAATGCCTCTAGCTTGGAAATAATCTGTTGAACTCATGAATAACATTTTTGTATCATATTAACCCTTAGCCGAGCTTGTGCAACACAGTCTTTGTCCTACTTGTCATCAATGAAACTGTGAGTTGGTTCCTTTTTGTGACTTCTGTTATTGATCTGATAAAAACTCTGGCCTCTTTAATTAATGAAGGTTTTTGCCTTTGTAAGAATAACAAATGGATATATTGGGTTTGCATATTTAACATATATAATTTTATATTTATGAGGGACAACAAGCATTCCTATTTTATATATAAAGCATTTCTGTGACACATGCTTACTAACTTAAAGGTTTTTTAGGAAACCAAGCCTACTGACATCATACTTTAATGCATATCATGTTAAGGAGTTGATATGGCCACTTGCAATTTCATGCTTAGGTTCACTTGAATATGTTATGGGTCTGTATATTTTTTAGGGTATTTTTTTTTTTGTTAGTTCTCCTTTATAAATTATTAATTTCTTGTTTATTCCTAATTTGATTCAATGCATAATTTTGGTGTTTTTCAGATAGCTGCAGAGCGAGAAAGTGTTGTCACTGATCCTAAAGCTATCATGCCAGCAGCATTTGTTTCCTTCAAAACTAGATGGGGTGCAGCTGTTTGTGCACAGACTCAACAAACCAGAAATCCAACGTTATGGTTGACGGATTGGGCTCCAGAGCCACGTGATGTCTACTGGAACAACCTAGCAATTCCATATGTTTCACTCGCTGTTAGGAAGCTGATTATGGGCGTTGCATTCTTTTTCCTCACCTTCTTTTTCATGATCCCCATTGCACTTGTACAATCTCTTGCAAGCATTGTGGGAATTGAGAAAGCAGCACCATTTCTGAAACCCATTATTGAAGTGTAATTTTCTGTCCTCAAAGTCAATTAATATTTAGGTTGCATTCCCGTAAATTACTAATGTTATTTAACTTGTCATGCAGCAAATTTATTAAATCAGTCATCCAAGGTTTTCTACCTGGGATTGCATTGAAGCTTTTTCTCATATTCCTCCCGACAATATTGATGATTATGTCAAAATTTGAAGGCTTTGTATCTTTGTCATCTCTGGAGAGAAGATCAGCTTCGAGATATTATCTTTTCATTCTTGTGAACGTCTTCCTTGGAAGCATAATAACTGGAAGTGCATTTGAACAGCTAGATTCTTTTATGAATCAGTCGGCAAATGAGTATGTTATTCTCACCTTCTTTGTTCAGCATCTCGTTCACTTTTATTAATACGATTATATATATTGCAATGTGTGTTTTGGTGTGGTACCAACCTAAGTAAGAAAAGGAAAAGAAACAAGGAAGTTGTATTTGTGGGCATACTGAAGCATGTTGTAAGTGTGATTTTTCTTTTACCTTATATTGCGGGGGTGAGGTGGGGTTGGGAATGGGGTAGTTGGTTTGCCTAACTTCTTGCAGCTATGGATTATTCTGATGGGTTCTTTTTCTTAATAGCACCTATTGGTGCTTGATTTTTTTGTGATTAAATTCATCATTATTTAGCAGTAGTTGAATATTGACTTTGTGTGGAAAATGCATCTGTCTTGAATTTAATTGCATTTGGCTTAAATTCATCTTTGTATTTCACATCATGCATTCCGTCTGACATTTTTTCTTTTTTCCAATTTTTTTGGTAAATTAAGAGTTGCATTACCCTTTGCTGATATGTGATCATGTAATTAATTGAGCTAATCTAGGTTGCATCAATCTTCTTTCACCCAATTTTTTCTTTTAGTTTTATAAGATGAAGCTTTATTTTTTGGCAGTATTCCCAAGACAATTGGTGTAGCTATACCGATAAAAGCAACGTTCTTCATAACTTATATAATGGTTGACGGATGGGCTGGTATAGCTGGAGAGATATTAATGTTGAAACCACTTATTTTCTACCACTTGAAGAATTTCTTGTTGGTGAAGACTGAAAAGGATAGGGAGGAGGCAATGGATGCAGGAAGTCTTAGTTTCAACACTGGAGAACCTCGTATACAGTTATATTTTCTGCTAGGCCTTGTATATGCTACAGTGACACCTTTTTTGCTTCCTTTCATATTAGTTTTCTTCGGGTTCGCTTATGTTGTTTTCCGTCATCAGGTAAAGAGTCGATATCTTTATTACAGAATATTCAATTTATATGGCGGTCTATTTATGCATGGCCTCGTTAACCCAATTAGTATTGCCCATTATCTTTTAGGTGAACTCCTGGTTAAGAAGATCTATGACCATATGCCATTATTCTTTTCTTAGATTTTTCAAATAGTATTTGCCAATGTGATTGTCATTTTTAGAACATTGTTGTGCAAGATAAAAATTGACAAACATTCCAGTATAGTTTGTGTATGCTAACTTTTTCTTTATGGAAAAATGTAGATCATAAATGTTTACAACCAAGAGTACGAGAGTGGAGCAGCATTCTGGCCTGATGTCCATAAACGTGTCATTGTTGCATTGATTATATCACAGTTGCTTCTCATGGGACTGTTGAGTACGAAGGGAGCTGCTCAGTCAACACCATTTCTTATTGCTCTTCCTGTACTCACGATATGGTTCTATTTTTTCAGCAAAGGCCGTTATGAATCTGCATTCGTTAGAAATCCATTACAGGTTTGTTTCTGTTTACATATCGTGAATGTGATGCTTTCTAATCATTTGTGCTGGCTGCTGTCTGTTGTCTGCTTAACCATATATGAGACTGGTTAACCGTTTGAACATATTTTGCACGAGCATCCGCAAGTGTTAACTCAACTCCAATGTTTAGCAAGTTTTTTTGAGCTACTGTGGAGTTTACTTATATATATGCTGTGTGGGTTTCAGGAAGCAATGATGAAAGACACCCTAGAACGTGCAAGGGAACCAAACCTCAACTTGAAAGGGTATCTCCAAAATGCATACGTTCATCCTGTCTTTAAAAGTGACGACGAGGATGATGATGATTATGATATGGCTTTTGGGAAAAAAGAAGATGACGTATTAGTCCCCACGAAACGCCAATCCAGACGAAACACACCAGTTCCGAGCAAAATCAGTGGTGGATCGTCACCCTCTTTGCCCGAGACTGTTCAGGAACATCATGAGCCTTGATCAAGCACAAAGACTTACACTTGCTGTCTACATTCTGAGTGATGTGCATGTTATGTTTACCAAAGAGTTGGTTGTAAATCATTTGAGTTGTATAGACGAGTGAGAAAAGAGAGAGAAGGGGCCAGTTGAATTGAAGTGGCCTTTCAGAACTCCGGCAAGCAGCAAGTTCGTTCCCGAGTTTGCGGATTTTGCTGGCGGGCGGTCAGTCAAAGTCAGTAGTAAGATATTTTCATTGTTGAATGTATAGGTAAACTGAGATGTTTTAAGAACAGAAATTGTGTGAATGAGTGATGAGTATGATATTTTTCAAATTTGTTTGTACAATGACAAATAATCCTTAGACAACTGCAATCAAATGAAAATCTGGACTTGGTGCCTATTTCATGGCAGTGCAGCCTTTCTAGTCAGGAAATGAAACAAAATTGTGTGATTGAATATCGAAGATAATATCGACACTATATCCTGAAGAAATGTTTCGATACAATTGATGTATAATGCATCTTTTTAATAATATCTACGTAATGAAATTATACTTAAGTGGTTATTCATACCACATTGTGTTAAATGAATAGAGATGCGCCATGAATCAAACGCATAAATAAAGAGATTTTTCATTGGAATATCGAAGCAACCAGAAGAAAAAAATAATACAATTACCTCGTTGGGGGTATTAGTATGATTAATAATCAAATAAAAGGTTATTCTATAAATCAATTCTTACATCTCCTATTACTGACTAATAATCAAATAAAAGGTTATTCTATAAATCAATTCTTACATCTCCTATTACTGACAGAGTAATTGCTAGTTTTGGTATTGTTATAAGTAAAAACTCTCCAAGTACCATCACGTGGGATAATAAGACAAAGTGACGATGTTTTGTTAACAAACCACTTCCTTTCCTCCTGCCGAGAAGACCCATGATGCGGCGAGAACTCCTTCATGCCAACATATCCTCGCCGCACAATGTCAAACATCTGCCGAGAAGTTGGCCACGGGATAAGTGTGAAAGACGTAGGAAGACTCAACACTAGCGTGACAATCTGACACCTACGACTGACTCAGTAGAAATCAGAGACCTGTTAGCATGGACATCAAATGAATTAAATGCATAACAGTGCAGATCACTGTTCACCTACCACGTTCTATCCCTGTAGCACCCCCCCGACCCGACCCGGCCGGACCGACCCGGGGCGCGCTACTCGGACTTTCAAAACATTTCAAAACTTCATTTTACATTGAAAAATCATTGTGAGCCCATAAAACAGTTTAGAAATCATTTTCAAGTGAGCCCATAACAATAAATAAACTTTTCACGAAAATTCGGCAGAGTACCGTTTATTTTTCGGACTTTCCAAAACCTGCTTTCACACAATTCAATTCAACATTCACATTTTTCACAAACACTTCTATAACAATTTCAATCAGTTGCGCACTCTGCAGTTTAGTGCGACTTTTCAAAACAGTTTATAAAATAAAATAAATCGAACTTAAACATTTACAATCATTTTGATAATAGAATACAGAAGTCTTAAACTAATTAATTACAAAACATTTTACAAATTCCCTGTATATGCATGCTTTCAGAATATATATACACATAACAAAATATAGCTACCCAACTGTACAAATCCTGTGACTCGGTCTGCAACTCTTTCTTCCTTCAGTCTTTAGTTTCGTCCGGATTCTTGGTACCTACGCGTTAGAAACAAAACTAACGCGCTAAGCATAAAGCTTAGTGGGTGTACTAAAAACTCAATTAAATAAATCACAATATAAATATCTTTTAAACCACAATATATATATAATTTATTTTGAGTCAATTTCAAAATCACATGAATTTCAAAATCAGAGCATTAAACAAATTCAATCACTTAACTTCAATAATGAGATCAATATACGAATGCTATAAATAAATTCATTCAGTACACTTTTCAATTCCAATCAATTCTGGGCCGCTAGAATACTAAACATATACGGACTGGAATATGGGTCAAGCTCCCAACCCCCAGAACGAATTCTGAGGAGGTACGTGTCTCCCAACTCTAGGACCGTGGGTACGGAACCTAGAGAGGTACATAGCTCCCTATCCCAGGAACGAATCCTTGGGAAGGTACATTAACTCCCAACCCTCAGGACGAATCCTGAGGAGGTACGTATCTCCCAGCCTCTGGACGAATCCAAGAGGAGGTACATCAGTATCATCAATATCAATCAATCAGTATCGGCGCAGTACTGCTCGGTAAAACCCAGCTGGTATACCAACCTCCTATATCCATTTCTATGTCTACGTATCCTAGGGCCGTTTTCGATAAACCAAATTCGCAAGAAATGTCACAATAATTACTCAATAACAATAATTACTCAATAAACATACAAATCACATAATATTCTTCAAGAAACATATTCAATAATCTTACGAAAATCAAAATCAAGTATTTTTCACAAATCGTAACAATCAAAATATTCGAAAACACGATCCAAATGCTGTCTATCGTAAACGTATTACAAATCAACAATAGCTATGCAAATCATCAATTTTTCTTCATATAACATAAACCATTTTTATACGAAAATCGAAAACGAAGAATCGAAAACGTAAACGAAAACAAAACGAAACAAAATCTAAAACGAAAACACAAACGAAAACGGAAATGAAAACGATAACTAAATACTTTTCATAACGATTGCGAAAACAAACGTACACCTACCTCGGTACCGTTTTTCGTTCGAGAAATCGCGGTTCGACGATCTCTTTTTCCTTTCCTTCCCTTTTCTCTTCACCTACACCTTTCTTTCTCTTTCTTCCTCTTCTTCTTTTCTTTTCTTTTCTTTCTTCTTCTCTCTTCTTCTTCTTCTTTTTCTTCTCTCTTTTCTCTCCTTTTTCTCGGCTCTTTCTCTCTCTTTCTCTTCTGTTATGTTTTCTCGCTTCTGCGAGAAACTTCTTCTTTTTTTTATATTTTTTTCGCTACCGCGACCGCCGTCGCGACCTGTGGTCGCGGCACCAGGTCGCGATGCTCACTGCCAGGTTTTGCCATTTTCATCGCGAGCAAGCCATCGCGACCTGTGGTCGCGGTGACTGGTCGCGGTACTCACTGCCAGATTTTACGTTTTTCACCGCGAGCGAGCCATCGCGACCTGTGGTCGCGGTGACCAGGTCGCGATGCTCTCTGGTCCAGTTTTCCAATTTTTTATTTTTTTCATTTTTCACTATTCAATCCGGTCCACTGGAAATCATAAAATAAACATACATTTAATTATATTTATACCCCCTCAAATAGTAAAATTTATTTTCACATATATAAAATTAATTACCCGAAATCCGGGATGTTACAATCCCATCTTAGACGATAGCCCCAAGAAATCAGGGATTTACACGTTTAAGGAAACAATCCTCTAACGTATCTTCGAAGGGGCCTAGACATTCCAAAAAGGTCGGGAATGAGGTAGGTATAAGTATCAATGTTAAGAAAGAAGGAGGGTAAACCATTGAATACTCTCACCAACCCTAAAGAGCATTTAATATATTATTTTCTCTTCGGAGACACAGAAACACTAACTTGATCGTTGGAGGTGAATCGTCGGCTAAAGTCCGACATCCTTCACCGATATTTCTTTGCTTTGACAGGTAGCAGACCCTCAAAACCTTCTCCGAGAAGCCTTTAATCCCTGTGAGAACTTTCGCTGCAGGATCATTACCACTAATCCCATACAACTGGCTCAACGAACCACTAAACAATCTTACGTGGCATAGTTGACCCTTGTTGACCATTAAATCCATTTTTCACTGTCAATAATTTGGCACTAGAAGGAGGGCTGTGTTGCATTCCTCTGAGGAAACCTTGACATGGATTCTACTAACCTAGGAAAAAGATGCAGTCCCCAGCTAACAACGCCTTCGAAGAACCTTTTATCACTAGCAAGACGAACCCCCCCTCAAGTCCACTGTACCCTAGGAGAGCAGGAAAGAAGAAAGAGAGGAAGGCAGGAAGGCACGACAGTCAAAGCTAGCAGAAGAAGAAGAACGCACAGAAGTACCCAAGGAGTTTGCCTTGGACCTACGAGAACCCACAACGCGAGAAAGCGACGGGGAAGTCGAGTCAACCGAAGACGTAATCCTTGACGAGGACTCCTCCAGAAAGATTGTCAAAATAGGGGTGAAGCTAAACCCGAAAGTGAGGGGGGACCTCACGGACTTGCTCCGGGAATTCAAAGACTGTAACATCCCGGATTTCGGGTAATTAATGTTATATATGTGAAAATAAATTTTACTATTTGAGGGGGTGTAAATGTAATTAAATGTATGTTTATTTTTATGATTTCCAGCGGACCAGATTGAATGGTTGAAAATTAATGTATGAAAAATTGAAAACTGAACCAGAGAGCATCGCGACCTGGTCACCGCGACCACAGGTCGCGATGGCTCGCTCGCGGCGGAAAACGCGATTTCTGGCAGTGAGCATCGCGACCAGTCACCGCGACCACAGGTCGCGATGAACTGCTCGCTATGAAAACGTCGAATTCGGGCAGCGAGCAACGCGATCTCCAGCGCGACCAAGGTGCGCTCGCGACGAAGGCGGTGCGAATGCTCCAGTGAGCACCGTGACCTGGTGGCGCGACCACAGGTCGCGACGAAGGTCGCGGTAGCGAAAAAAATATAAAAAAAAAGAGAAGCTTCTCGCAGAAGCCAGAAAACAGCGAGAGAAGAGAGAGAGAGCGAGAAAGAAGGAAAAAGAGACCGAGAAAAGAAAAGAAAAAGAAGAAAAAGAAGAAGAGAGAAAGAAAAAGAAGAAGAGGAAGAAGAAGAGGAAGGAAAGAGAGAGAAAGAAAGTGTGGGTGAAAGAGAAAAGGGAAAGGGAAGGAAAACAAAATCGTATAACCGCGATCTCTCGAACGAAAAACGGTTCCCAGGTTGGTGTACGTTTGTTTTCGGAATCGTTACGAAAAGTCTTTTGTTATTGTTTTGTTTTCGTTTTCGTTTTCGTTTCCGTTTTCGTTTTTGATTTTGTTGGAAGATTTCGTTTTCAATTATTAGTATGAAAATTGTTTATTGTATATGAAAAATCGATGTTTGATATCTTTATTGTTGATTTTGGACCGATTTTGTGATAGATCGTATTTCGATTTCGTTTTCGAATATTTCGATTTCGTTAAAAATAATTGATTTAGATTTTCGTAAAATTTTTGAATATGATTCTTGAAGAATACTACGTGACTTATATGTTTATTGAGTAATTATCGGTTATTGATTAATTATTACGAAATTGATTGTGAATGTAGTTTATCGGAAACGGCCCTAGGATACTTAGACATAGAAATGGATATAGGAGGTTGGTATACCAGCTGGGTTTTACTGAGCATTACTGCGCCGATACTGATTGATACTGATGATTATTATGTACCTCCTCTTGGATTCGTTCAGAGGCTGGGAGACACGTACCTCCTCAGGATTCGTCCTGGGGGTTGGGAGCCATGTACCTTCCTAAGGATTCGTTCCTGGGATAGGGAGTTATGTACCTCTCTAGGTTCCGTACCCACGGTCCTAGAGTAGGGAGATACGTACCACTCGTAGGATTCGTCCTCGGGTGGGAGTTTGACCCATATTCCAGTCCTGTTATGTTTAGTATTCTAGCGGGCCAGAATTGAAACGAATTGGGAAGTGAATTGAATGAATTTATTAATCGATTGTATATGTTGCTTTTATTGTGAAAATTAAAGTGATGGAAACTATTTTATGATTTGATTTTGAAGTTCATTTGATTTGTACATGATTAGAAATGAAATTCATATTGTGATTTATTTCTTCTTAAAAGATATTTATATTGTGGTTTATTTAATTGAGTTTATAGTATACCCACTAAGCTATATGCTTAGCGCGTTAGTTTTGTTTCTAACGCGTAGGTACCAGGGATCCGGAAGAAGCTAAAGACTGAAGGAAGAAAGAGTTGCAGACCGAGTCACAGAATTACTATAGTTGGGTAGTTCTATTGTTATATATGTATTTTGTAAACATGCATATACAGTGAGTCTGTAAATATGTTTTGTAATAAATTATTTATGATTTCTGTCTTATATTGTTATTATGTTTGTAAATATTAAAGTTTGATTTGTTATATTTTATAAATTGTGATGGAAAGTCGCACTAAACGGCAGAGTGCGCAACTGTTTGAAAACGTTATAGAAGTGTTGTTGAGAATTGAATTTGAATTGATTTGTGTAAAAGCAGGTTTTGGGAAATCCGAAAAACAAACGAAACTCTGCCGAATTTTTGTAAAAAGTTTATTGATCGGGCTCACTCGAAAATGATTTTTAAAATAATAAACTCTATGGTATCCAATGATTTGAAAATTTGTTTTATGGGTTCACAATGATTTTGAATTCTAAAAAGAATTTAGAAAGTTTTGAAAGTCCGAGTAGCGCTCCCTGGGTCGGTCCAGCCGGGTCGGGGGGTGTTACAATTTATTTTATTGTGACGTCCACCTCCGGGATTCGCCTACACTGGTCTATGCCAGGTTTGCCCCGCGAGGTCCGACGGTCACTCACAAGGTACTGTCCGCTTTGGGTCGTCCGGGGTTGCCCCGCCACAACGCCCTCACGGTTTTTGCTTCGCCTCCCCCAAATCAGGATTTGAACCAGTTACTTATCCTTAAGAGACGCCATTTCAACCCCGAAAGAAACTCTGCCATAAAGGAAGAAGTCGACAAACTTCTCGCAGCAGGATCCATCCGAGAATCACATTACCCTCTTGGATCGCTAATGTTGTACTGGTTAAGAAGAAAAATGGGAAATGGAGGATGTGCGTGGATTTCATCGACCTAAACAAAGCCTGCCCAAAAGACAGTTTTCCACTCCTAAAGATCGATCAACTAGTGGATGCCACGACAGGCCATGAACTCCTCAATTTATGGTTGCCTACTCGGGCTATAACCAAATCAAGATGCACGCTCCCGACGAAGAAAAGACAACATTCAAAACCGACCAGGGACTCTATTGTTATACAGTAATGCCTTTCGGTTTGAAGAACGCAGGAGCTACTTACCAGAGGTTGGTAAACTAAATGTTCACGGGACAGATAGGGCGCACGATGGAGGTCTATGTCGACGATATGCTTACAAAGAGCCTTACAGCCCAGGAACACGCCCACAACCTGCGAGAGACATTCGAAATCCTTCGACAAAACAAGATGAAGTTGGACCCCGAAAAGTGTATTTTTGGAGTAGCCTCGGGCAAATTTATGGGCTTCCTCATCCACCAGAGAGGCATTGAGGCAAACCCTGGAAAAATTGACGCCCTCATCAAGAAGAAGCCACCCAGGACACTCAAGGAATTTCAGTGCCTCACAGAATGGCCTAGCAAACCTGAATAGGTTCATCACAAGGTCCACCGATAAATGCCTTCCATTTTTCAAAGCGATCAAGAAAGGAAAAATGGGTGGAATGAACTAAAGAATGTGATCACGCTTTCCATTAACTGAAGACCTACTTGTTGGGGTTTTTGCCCTAAAGATGTATTTTGTAAATGGTTTTTTATAAATAAATAAAAGAAGAGTTCAATTCATTCTTATCGTGTCATTTATATTATATAAACTTGTGCATTATAACATCCTAGATTGCCGAATGTAATCTCATACTGTGTATATAATTGTCATATACAGATGGATACAGTAAGAGATGTGCAATCTAAAGAGTCAATAGATAGCAAATAAAGCTGGGTACTTTATTTGTAGTTAATCTATAGCTGCGGTCCATTCTGTATTGTACGATGATTCTATCCTGAATCATTCATATGGAGATATGGGAATGGAGACACCTTGTATGATGTGATCATATAGGACTGGGCCATGATCTATATGAATCTCTCACCAAGATCCGTTTACTGATGAGATTCATATACATCAACTTACGATGGCTATATGTGAGTGATCTCAATCCTGAGTGTCTTATCGACTCCTTCAGGTTAGATAGTGATCTTTGATATACCATGGGTAAGGTCGGATCATTATTCCTAATCAATATTCTCCGTATGTTGGGATTGCGATTTGGCTTGTGGCTGTGAAGGTTTGTACACAATAGTGGAATCCACTCCTTCTTGTGATAAGTAGAGAGTAGTTCCCTTAAGGGTTGATTCGGGGCTTGAACAATATGAGCGCTCTCCTGATTCCGTGAGGAAACATGATTTATTGTTCATTAGAGAATCAACGGTGCTTAAAGGATATATATAATTAGAGGGGTATAACGGACATTATAACCTAGCTCTAATTATGAACTACTGTGGAGGGTCACACCATATGTAATAGCTATATCGATGGACACCGAGTGATATCGGTCTGTGTAAAAGCGTCCGCAGTTGAGAGAATGCAGCTTCGGGTTTTTAGTGGAATAACACCGGAGTTGATAATCGAGGAATATTAATTAAAGAGTTTAATTAATAATTTCGAGGATTATCGGAGCTCAAAATACTGTGGGTCCATTAGGTCCCCTCGCTAGTCCGATCTATTTAGGTAACAAGGGTCACGTATAATTAATTGGATGGTCCAATTAATAGTGTTGTGAAAGTAACATGTGTCAGGAGTTAATTGAGTAATGTGATTATTCAATTATTAAATAATGGTAATTATAACAATTAAATAATAAGATTATTTAATTATGTAATTAGTCATAAGAGGAGGGTCATATTTGATATTTTATTTTGAATAGTGAGATAATATCATTATCTCATTTATTAAATAAAATAAAATAAATTTGAATTTAAAAAGTTTAAATTCAAAAGTCTAATAATAGTTTATTTTATTTTGAATAAAGAGACA
Source organism: Xanthoceras sorbifolium (assembly GCA_003430845.1). Classification (NCBI taxonomy): domain Eukaryota; kingdom Viridiplantae; phylum Streptophyta; class Magnoliopsida; order Sapindales; family Sapindaceae; genus Xanthoceras; species Xanthoceras sorbifolium. The sequence continues at coordinate 16,863,176 of CM010618.1, forward strand.
ATAGAATTATCTCATTTATTAAATAAAATAAATAAATATTATTTGAATTTAAAATTTTGCCAGAGTTATCGAAAATTTAAAATAGAATTATCGAAAATTTTGCCAGAGTTTCCTCTGTTTTTCTGACTTTCTAAAAATTCTGTTTTTCCACAAAACTCAAACAATACAATATCAAACACTTCAAAATTCATTTCTCAATCATTTGCGCTGTAACATCCCGGATTGAATAGTGAAAAAAATGAAAAAGTGAAAACTGGACCAGAGAGCATCGCGACCTGGTCACCGCGACCACAGGTCGCGATGGCTCGCTCGAGGTGAAAAACGCAATTTCGGGCAGTGAGTACCGCGACCAGTCACCGCGACCACAGGTCGCGATGAAAATGGCAAAAATCAGGCAGTGAGTATCGCGACCAGCCACCGCGACCACAGGTCGCGATGGACTGCTCGCGATGAAAGTGTCAAAAACGGGCAGAGAGCAGCGCGACCACTCGCGCGACCAAGGCGCGCTCGCGAGGAAGGCGGTGCGCGCACTCCAGTGAGCATCGCGACCTGGTGTCGCGACCACAGGTCGCGACGGCGGTCGCGATAGCGAAAAAAATATAAAAAAAGAAGAAGCTTCTCGCGAAAGCGAGAAAACACACACAGAAAAACAGAACAGCAAGAAGAGAGAGAAAGAGCCGAGAAAAGAGGGAAAAGAGAAGAAAAAGAAGGAAAGAAAGAAGAAAGAGAGGAGAAGAAAGAAGAAGAAGAGGAAAAAGGAAAGAAATCGTGGAACTGCGGTTTGTCGAACGAAAAACACGGATTCCAAGTAGGTGTACTCTCGTTTTCGAAACCGTTTTGAGAAGAATTTTATTTACGTTTTTGTTTTAGTTTCGTTTTCGTTTCGTTTCGATTTCGTTGTAGTTTTCGATTTCGTTGAACATCTTCGTTTTCGATTTGTGTATACAAAAATATGTGAAATTGATGCTTGATACACTTGACTGCATTTCGAATAATTCGAATTTGTTTTAAAGAGTTGATTTAGACTTTTATATGGTTATTGTTATTTTCTTGAAGAATATTGTATAAAAATTTGAGATGTGTTGATTAAATGTTGATTTTGGACTGATTTGTGATAAATCGTATTTCAATTTCGATTTCGAATATTTTGACTGTTATGATTTGTGAAAAATACTGCTCACAGGATTATTGTTTATGATTTGTAATATATTGTGATTACTTGAAAATTTATTTATTGTAACGGCCCTAGGATACTTAGACATAGAAATGGATATATGAGGTTGGTATACCAGCTGGGTTTTACTGAGCAGTACTGCGCCGTTATTATTGTGTGATTGTTGTTGCGGGGCAATCTCGGACAATTACACCGATTTAGTGATCGTTGTTGCGGGGCAATCTCGGACGATCACAATAATACTAGTGATTGTTGTTGCGGGGCAATCTCGGACAATCACGTTGATATCAGTGACTGTTGTTGCGGGGCAACCCCGGACATCACGTTGACCCATATTCCAGTCCTAGAATGTTTAGTATTCTAGCGGGTCAGAATTGATTGGAATTGAAAAGTGTATTGAATGCTTTTATTGATCGAAATTATATTGACCTCATTATTGAAGTTAAAGTGCTTAAAATTATTATATGCTTTGATTCTGAAATGTAATAGTTTTGAACATGATTTGAATTGATATATATATATATATATATATATATATATATATATTGTGATTTGTTTATTAATAAAAGTTATGTATGATTATATTTAATTGAGTTTATAGTTTATAGTACACCCACTAAGCTTTATGCTTAGCGCGTTAGTTTGTTTCTAACGCGTAGGTACCAGGAATCCAGAGGAGGCTAGAGACTGAAGGAAGAGCAAGTTGCAGACCGAGTCACAGAGATTGTACAGTTGGGTAGCTATATTTTTGTTATGTATATATATATTTTGAAAGCATGCATATACAGGGAATTTGTAGATACAATTTGTAAAAATGTTTTGTAATTAACTAGTTTAAGACTTCTGTATTCTATTATCAAAATGATTGTAAATGTTTAAGTTCGATTTATTTTATTTTATAAACTATCTGTGAAAGTCGCACTAAACGGCAGAGTGCGCAACTGATTGAAATTGTTATAGAAGTGTTTGTGGAAAATGTGAATTTAATTTGATTTGTGGAAAACAGGTTTTGGAAAGTCCGAAAAACAAACGGTACTCTGCCGGATTTTCGTAACAAGTTTGTATTGAATGGGCTCACTCGAAAAACGATTTTTAAACTATAATTTATATGGTTTTCTGAATACAAAATGAATTTAGAAAGTTTTGAATGTCCGAGTAGCGCGCCCCGGTTCGGTCCCGCCGGGTCGGGTCGGGGGGTGCTACATGCGCACTTCTTCATATAGTGTGATTTTCCAAACATTTTCAATAAAACAAAACTTAATTACTAGTTACAAAACTTTGAAAAATATAAACTATTATACAAATATTTACAAAACTCATATATTACAACTTTATAAACTTCTGTATATGCATGCTGGAATAAATTATTATACAAACAAAGTTTAAATTAAACTATTCAAGTAATGTGACTCTGAATCCTCGTTTGCAGCTATCACTCCTTCAGTCTTTTTCTCCGCTGGTATCTCTATTACTTACGCGTGGTAAAATCAACATGCTAAGCAATAATGCTTAGTGGGTGTACACTAAAATATTTGTGGAATTCACAACATACTTTTTTAAATAAAATGTCATAAGGAGATCATATTAAAATATATTATGATTCAACTCGATCAAATAAATATATCATTTTCATTTTCACCGCGAGCTGCACACCACGATCCTTGGTCGCGGTAGCTGGTCGCGATACTCATTGCCAGTATTTTCCTTTTTCTTTTTATGCACTATTTCTGGACCTCTCCACCTGTTCCACTTGTATACCTAAAAATTAATCCAAGTAAACACATTACACCATTTTCACATAATTAACAACAGTTAAGGGTACTTTTCGTAATTACTGAAAATTAAGGATGTTACAATTTTTCCCCTCCTAAGAAATTTCGTCCTCGAAATTTTACCTCAGTCGAACAATTGAGGATATTGCTGTTTCATTGTTTCTTCGCTTTCCCAGGTAGCCTATTCTACATTGTGATTCCTCCAGAGAACTTTCACCAGTGGAACTCTTTTATTTCGTAATTCTTTAATCTCCCTATCAAGAATTTTCACTGGTTCCTCTTCATATGTCAGGTCTGGTTGAATTTCAATACTTTCAGCCTGAACTATGTGGGAATGATCAAATCTATATCTCCTCAGCATCGATACATGGAACACATTATGAATTTTCTCTAGTTCAGGAGGTAAAGCAAGTCTGTAGGCTACTGGTCCTACACGTTCAATGATCTCGTATGACCCAATAAACCTAGGACTTAACTTTCATATTCTGCCAAATCTAAGCACTTTCTTCCATGGAGATACTTTAAAGAAAACGTTTTCACTGACTTCATATTCTATCTTTTTTCTTTTCAGGTCTGCATATGATTTCTGCCGATCGGATGTAGCTTTCAGTCTTTCCTTAATAATCTTCACATTCTCCTCAGTTTGTCTAATCAAATCTGGGCCTACTAATCTATCTTCTCCCAACTCCGTCCAGCATATGGGTGTCCTGCATTTCCTTCCTTACAATGCCTCATATGGTGCCATAGCTATGCTTGATTGATAACTGTTGTTGTATGAAAATTCTATCAATGTAAGGTGATCAACCCAACTCCCTTCGAAATCAATCACACAACTTCGGAGAATATCTTCTAGCACCTGAATTACTCTTTCTGATTGTCCGTCTGTCTGAGGATGAAAGCTGTATTGAAACTCAATCGAGTACCCAAAGCTTCTTGAAATTTTTTCCAGAATCTGGATGTAAACTTCGGGTCTCTATATGATATTATTGATGCAGGCACTCCATGCAATCTGACTATTTCTTTTATATACAATTCTGCCAGTCGATCCAGTGAATAGTCAGTTCTGACAGGTAGGAAATGTGCCGATTTCGTCAGTCGGTCTACTATTACCCATATTGCAACATGTTTACTCCGGGTGAGTGGTAACCCAGTGACAAAGTCTATCGTGATACGATCCCATTTCCATTCAGGTATAAATATTGGCTGTAACAACCCTGATGGAACCTAGTGTTCAGCTTTCACCTGTTGACATATCATGCACTTATTCACGAAGTCCACCACATCTTTCTTCATCCCAGATCACCAATACTGAGTCTTCAAATCTCTATACATCTTTGTGCTACCTGGGTGCATCGAATACGGACTACTGTGTGCCTCTGTCAGGATCATCTTTTTTAATTCTTCATCATCTGGAATGCAAATCCTATCTCTGAAACACACAATACCATTATGTTTTATTATAAAATTCGGATGCTTCCCCTCTAAAATCTGTCTACATATCATCTGAATTCTATTATCCTGATTCTGTTTTTCTGCTATCTGCTGAATTAAACTTGGCTTGCATCTTAACTCAGCTATCAAAGCATTGTTTGAATTCAATTGTAACCGAACATTCATAGCCTTTAGGGTGAATAATGCTTTTCTGCTCAGAGCATCTGCTACCACATTCGCCTTTCCTGGATGGTAATCAATCACACAGTCATAATCTTTGATTAATTCCATCCATCGTCTCTGTCTCAGATTGAGCTCTCTTTGAGTAGGCAGATATTTCAGACTCTTGTGATCTGTGTATATGTAGCACTTCTCACCATACAAGTAATGCCTCCATATCTTCAAGGCAAATACAATGGCTGCAAGTCCAGATGATGTATCGGATAATTCTGTTCATGAGTTTTCAGCTGTCTGGATGCATATGCAACCTCCTTGCCTTCCTGCATCAGCACACAACCTAAACCATGGTGTGAGGCATCACTATATATGTAACATCCCTAATTTCAAATAAATATGAAAAGTATGGTTGAATGAATTTTGAATATGTAAATATGATATTTATGATTTGAGGGGTATAAAATGAAATGCATGAAGGAAAAAGGAAAAAGTTAGCAGTGAGTATCGTGATCAGTTACCGCGACCAGGGATCGCAATAAGTAGCTCATGGTGAAAATGGTGATTTTAGGCAGTGAGCACCGCGACCAGGGATCGCGCTGACTAGCTCGCGATGAAAATGTTGAATTTGGGCAGTGAGCAACGCGACCAGACACCGCGATGATTGATCGCGATGAAAGCGGTGAAATCACTGCAGTGAGCAACGCGACCAGGTGGTGCGAGGAGCGGTCGCGATGACCGAAATTTTATAAAAAAAAATAAGCTGGCGGTGGAAAACGGGAGAGGAGAAAGAAAGAAAGAAAAAGAGAAAGAAAGGAAGAGAGAGAAAGAAGAAGAAGAAGAAGAAGAAGAAGAAGAAGAAGAAGAAGAAGAAGAAGAAGAAGAAGAAAAAGAAAAAGAAGAAGAGAAGAAGAAGGAAGAGAGAGGAAGAAGAAGAAAGGAAGAAGAAAGGAAGAAAGAAAAGGAAAAGAGGAAGGGAGAAAGAGAAAAGGGAAAAGGAAAAAGGAAATCCAGAAAAGAAATTGTCGAAAAACAGTATCCAGGTTGGTGTACACACAAATAGTTTTGATCGAATCTATTTGTGAATAATTCTTGAAAATGATTTTTAATTCTAGAAATGTGTTTTATGTTGAATTTAGTAATTTTAATTTCCGCAATATACTGATTATGCTCTGATTTCTGTTACTATATATATATTTTGAATATTTTAGTTTACACGTAGCAATTGATTTTGATTTTGGAGTAAATAAAAGAATTTCTGTCTTACAAAAGTTATTGGATTATTGAAACATTATTTGAAATCCCTGAATTATGGCCCTGATATATGTATAGGGGGGAATATGGATATAGGAGATTGACATAACAATTGGGTACATTTAGCAGTACTGCACCGATATTCCTGATGATTATGATGATGATTCTACGGATACCATTTCATTTGAAATGGGAAACCGATTGTGAAATACGGATACTATTTCATTCTGAAATGGGAAACCGACTGTGGAAAAATACGGATACCATTTCATTCTAAAATGGGAAACCGACTATGTATATAGGGATACCATTTCATTAGAGATGGGAAACCCGACTGTTAAACCCGTAATCCAGTTCTGTAAACCCTGTAATATGTATCAGAGGCCCAATTAAGAACTGAAAGTTAGAAAATGATGTGGAAATAAAGAAATGCTATTGAGATTTAAACCCAGGAACTTTTGGTATATTTTAGTTTATAAAATTTCAGTATTCGAAATATATATATAATGTTTGTTTACATGTAGTTTTGAATTTATGAATTTTAGATCAATTGTTTCATATTACATTGAAAATTATTTTAGTGTACACCCACTAAGCATTATTGCTTAGCGCGTGAATTTTATCACGCGTAGGTAATAAAGATACCAGCGGAGAAAAAGACTAAAGAGGTACTAGCTGCAGAGGAGAATTCAGAGTCACATATCCTGGGTAGTTATATAGTTTTATATATTATATTCAGTTATGCATGCGTATACAGAAATTTGTAAATGTGTTATATATTTATGTTTGGTAAATAAGTGTTTATGTTTTATATTTTCTTTCTCAAAGGTTTGTAATTATTAACTATGAATTGTTCTATTTGAAAATGTTTGGAAAGTCACACCATACGGAAGAGTGCGCAATTGATTGAGGAATGAGTTTTGAAGTGTTGAAATTATATTGTTTTGAACTTTTGTTGAAAACAGGTTTTTGGAAAATTAGAAAAACAGAGGAAGCTCTGGCCAAATTTATCAAAATAAATTTTAATGGGCTCAATAGAAAAACATTTTAAAATATAAATTATTTGGTTTTCAATGGTTTTCAAATTATAAAGTAAGTTAAGTCAAGTTTTGAAAACCCAGTAGCGCTCCCTGGGTCACTCTAGTCGGGTCGGGTCTGGGGGTGTTACAATATATTACAAAATCTTTACCTGAAACCGGTTGAATCAGAACTGGAGCCTCAATTAACATCGTCTTCAATCTGTCAAAAGCTGCCTGGTATCTGTCATTCCATTCAAATCTGATATTTTTATGCAGTAGCTTGGTCAACGGACTTGCTATGGATGCGGATCCTTTCACAAACCGTCGATAATAACCTGCCAAGCCTAAGAAATTTCTGACTTCTGCAACGTTCTTTAGAGGCTTCCATTCCATAATTGCTTCAATCTTCTTGGATCTGCCTTAATACCTTCTGCTGACACAATATGGCTCAGAAATGCAATCTGGGCCAACCAGAACTCACATTTACTCAGTTTACCATATAATTGCTTCTCCCTCAGAATCTGCAATACTACTCTGAGGTGCCTGTCATGGTCCTCTGTCGTCTGTGAATATACCAGGATATCATCGATAAATACCATCACAAACTGATCTAGGTATGGCCGGAATATCCGGTTCATTAGATCTATAAAGGCTGCAGGTGCATTTGTCAGCCCAAATGGCATCACCATAAATTCATAATGTCCATACCTTGTTTTGAATGCGGTTTTCGGAATATCAGAATCTTTTATTCTCAACTGATGATACCCCGATCTGAGATCTATCTTTGAGAAGACACAGGCTCTTCTCAACTAATCAAACAAGTCATCGATTCTAGGCAACATATATTTATTATTGACAGTAAGTTTATTCAGCTGTCTATAATCGATGCACAATCTCAGTGACCCATCTTTCTTTTTCACAAATAACACTGGAGCTCCTTACGGGGATATACTGGGTCTGATAAAGCTTTTATCCAGCAATTCTTGTAACTGTATCTTCAGTTCTTTCAGCTCTGCTGGTGCCATTCTGTAAGGAGCTATTGATACTGGTGAAGTACCTGATACCACGTCAATCATAAACTCAACTTCTCTCTGAGGTGGCAATCCAGGAAGCTCTTCTGGAAATACATCTGGGAAATCACACATAGTGGGTATATTCTGAATTGTAGAAGTGACCTTTCTGGAATCAACCACTTGTGCCAAATAAGCCTCACAACCCTTTCTAATTAGTTTACAGGCTGTAGTGGCTGAAATGACATTGGAGAGATAATCCCTCCTTTCACCCACCATCGTGACTTCTGTGCCATCATTAGTTCTGAGTGTTACCCGTTTCAAATTGCAGTCAATCACAACCAGATGTCTAGACAACCAATCCATGCCCAGGATTACATCAAATTCATGGAATGACAACTCCATCAAATCACCTGAAAATTCATACTCCTGAATCCGAATAGGACAATTTCTGTACACTCTGTTCACAACCACACTTTGACCTATCGGATTGCTGACTAGTATTTCATACTCAGTGGGTTCAGTTTTCAAATTTCTTTGTTTCAACAATGCATCACATATATACAAATGAGTAGAACCTGGATCTATCAATGCAATAGCTGTAGTATCAAAGATAGAAATTTTACCAGCAATCACATCTGGTGCATCCTTGTCTTTCTGAGCCCTAATACCATAGGCTCGTGCAGGGGTACAAGTATCTGATCTTGCCACTGATTCTAACATCCCTCTATGGCTACCACATTTAGTTCCTGCCTGATTGGGCCTCCTACCTCTGGAAGTAGTAGAAGTTGGTCTCTTTAAAGACTGAGCAGAAATAACTTTAAACTTTGGGCAATCCTTCTGAAAATGATCACGGGATCCAGATCTCAAACAGGCTTCTGTGACCCTCAAGCACTCCCATGGATGTCTCTTTCCGCAATGTTCACACAGTGCTGGGGCTGGTCCCTAACTGTATTCCCAGGGGTACTGGCTATTGATGTTGCAGATTGACCTGGTCTAGCTGTGGGTATGGGCCTCTGTGACTGCGTTGGACCACTAGACTGCGGTCCCTTAAACTTCTTACTCTATGACTGATATGAACTAGACTGCCCTAATCCCCTTCTCTATTGACTCCTGTCTCGTCTGGCTTGTTCTTCTTTCTTAATTCTTTCAATATTCAGGGCCGCTGAGACTAATCTGGTAAAATCTTCAAATTCAAATGCGGTAACCTATAGGCGGATATAATTATTCAGTCCGTCTTCAAACCTTCTGCACCTGTCTGCCTCTATGGCCACCATAACTCGAGCATATTTACTCAACCTGACAAATTCTCTTTCGTACTCTGCCACTGCCACTGTCATCTGTCTCTGCTTCAGGTTGGTAAATTCTCTCTTCATACTATCTAAATAAATACGACCGACATACTTTCTTCGAAATTCCCTCTGGAACAGCTCCCAAGTTCTTTCTTCCGACCGCACTGACTGTATAACGGAGGTCCACCATTGGTAGGCATCCTCCTATAGTAGGGATATTGCACACTCTAAACTCTCTTCAGGTGTGCAATGCATCTGCTGTAATATTCTTTTTGTCAGCTCAAACCAGTATTCTGCGGTAGATGCATCCTCATCTTTTCTTCCATGAAAATCTATCGGTCTGTACTTGACCAATCGTTCAATGGTTGACCTTCGTGACGTTGCTCTAGCCACGTTATGAAAGAATTCAGCCATTTGTTGCATAAATACCGGCTGACCCTTAACTTCTGGTCTAGCCGCCTTTGGGCTTACAGATTCTCCAGATGCTCCCCCAACTACATTAGCGGGACTTTCAGGTCTATCTCTATTTCCACTTCCTTCCATTTTTTTTATCCTATATAAATACGACCGATATACTTTCTTCGAAATTCCCTCTGGAACAGCTCCCAAGTTCTTTCTTCCGACCGCACTGACTATATAACGGAGGTCCACCATTGGTAGGCATCCTCCTGTAGTAGGGATATTGCACACTCTAAACTCTCTTCAGGTGTGCAATGCATCTACTGTAATATTCTTTCTGTCAGCTCAAACCAGTATTCTGCGGTAGATGCATCCTCATCTTTTCTTCCATGAAAATTTATCGGTCTGTACTTGGCCAATCGTTCAATGGTTGACCTTCGTGGCGCTGCTTTAGCCACGTTATGAAAGAATTCAGTCATTTGTTGCATAAATACCGGCTGACCCTTAACTTCTGGTCCAGCCGCCTTTGGGCTTACAGATTCTCCAGATGCTCCCCCAACTACATTAGCGGGACTTTCAGGTCTATCTCTATTTTCACTTCCTTCCATTTCTTTTTATCTTATATAAAACAAAAGAGAGGTCTGCAGATTAGAGTCATGTACTTCTATAGGCGTCTTTATACAATGCATGCATATACAAAATATTACTCTTTTGGTCCAGAAACGTCTAAACCGCACTTTGATACTAATTAAAAATGTAACACCCCCTGACCCGACTCGCCTGGATCGAACCAAGGAGTGTTACCCGATTTCAAAACTTTTCTAAACTTAATTTATATGTTGAAAATTTTTGTAAAACCAACAAATAGTTTGTCTTCTAAAATCTTTTACAGTGAGCCCATCAAATAATTCGAAAATTTTGCCAGAGTTTCCTCTGTTTTTCTAACTTTCCAAAAATCATGTTTTTCCACAAAACTCAAACAATACAATATCAAACACTTCAAAATTCATTTCTCAATCATTGCGCACTCCTCCATATAGTGCGACTTCCCAAATATTTTCAATAAAACAAAACTTAATTACTAGTTACAAAACTTTGAAAAATATAAACTATTATACAAATATTTACAAAACTCATATATTACAACTTTATAAACTTCTGTATATGCATGCTGGAATAAATAATTATACAAACAAAGTTTAAATAAAACTACCCAAGTAATGTGACTCTGAATCCTCGTCTGCAGTTATCACTCCTTCAGTCTTTTTCTCCATTGGTATCTCTATTACCTACGTGTGGTAAAATCAACGCGCTAAGCAATAATTCTTAGTGGGTGTACACTAAAATATTTGTGGAATTCACAACATACTTTTAAAATAAAATGTCATAAGGAGATCATATTAAAATATATTATGATTCAACTCGATCAAATAAATATATCATATGAAAATCAATTTCTAAATTCTCTTATATACATTTTATTCGATTTATTTCAATCCTGGCCCTTTGGTATACTCAACATAATTTTTTGGACTGGAATTTGGGCTGTTCGACATCGACCACTCGGTGGCTACCCGTCGAACATAATGAGTTTCCAATTTGACATCGACCACTCAGTGGCTGCCCGTCAAATAATATCATAAGCATCAATTTTTCGATATCGACCACTCGGTGGTTGCCCGCCGGAATAACTCCCTACCCTAGGGTCGGGTACTCAAGTACCTGCTTATAATCCTTAGGGTGGTACGTAGTATCAATATCGGTGCAGTACTGCTAAAATAACTCAGCTGGTATACCAACATCCTATATCCGTTTTCAATGTTTAAGTATCCTAAGACCGTTTCCTTTTATGTTCACAATACACAATTCATAAATTTCATATCAAAGCATTCCATTTATTTTTAAAATCCACAACTATAACTCTCAAGTCTTAATCAAATTCAACAATATAATTTCCAAACGATATTCGTAATTCAAACAATATTCTCAAACAATTTCTTCTAACATAATCGTTATAAATTGAAATACGAGTAGATCAAAATATTCAAATAAATAAACGTATAAATATATATATATATATATATATATATATATATATACACACCAAAAGATTCAAAGATCGAAAAATTCGAATCAAAACACATGCTAAAACCATAAAGTTTTAAAAAATGAGTGTACATCAACCTGGATACCGGTTTTACAAAATTTTCTTTTATGGATTTCCTTTTTCTCTTCTTCTTTCTTTCTCCTCTTCTTTCCTTCTTCTTCTTCTTCTATTCTTCTTCTTCTTCTCTTCTTTTTCTTTTCCTCTTTCTCTCTCTTCTTTCTCATCTTTTTTTTTCCTTTCCCTTTCTTCTTCTTTTTCTTTTTCTTCTCCCGATCTCTTTTTCTTTTCTTTTTGCTTCTTCGTGAAGTTTCCACCGCCTTCTATTTTTTTTTATAAAATTTTGGCTGTTGCGACCGCGTTTCGCGACCTGTGCTCGCGTCACTTGGTCGCGGTACTCATTGAAATATTTTTACCGCCTTTATCGCGATCAGCCATCGCGGTATCTGGTCACGATGTTGGTCGCGATGCTCACTGGTCGATTTCATCATTTTTATCGCGATCACTGGTCGCGATGCTCACTGCCCAAAATTCTCATTTTCACCGTGAGCTACACACCGCGATCCCTAGTTGCGGTAGCTGGTCGCGATACTCACTGCCAGCATTTTCCTTTTTCTTTTTATACACTATTTATGGACTGCTCCACCTGGTCCACTTGTATACCTAAAAATTAATCCAAGTAAACACATTACATCATTTTCACATAATTAACAACAGTTAAGGATATTTTTTGTAATTATTAAAAATTAAGGATGTTACAAGTATGTTCCTTATTTTTTCGTTCTTTTAATTGATTACACTTTTCTGTATGTAAAATAAATATATTTTTGATATATTTTTTTTATTGTTCCGAAAATATAGTTCTAAAGTATTACTGGTCACAGATCGCTTTTGCGATCTGTATAAAAATTTTTAAACCCCAATTCCGCTGCGTGACCAGTAAAACGGAAAAACGGTTCCTATAATTGGTATCAGAGACTAGGTTATTTTTGGAACAGAAAATTTTTTTCGATGCTCTTGATGTATGATTATGTAGGCACAATTTTTTTTTTTATTTGTTTGACTATATATTGTTTAATTTTAAACATGGTTGATCGTAAATTTTTATGGTATTATGGATTTAGATGTTACTGGGTTGTAAATTAATTTATTTTATTTTTCAGTTTTTTTCAGTTTTTTTTTGTATTATATTTTTTTATAAAATGTAATCGAAGACGAAGATGCTGGAAATCGAAGAACAAGTTATGATCGGAATTGAATCAGCTGACGGACACAAGTCGCAATCACTTGTGCAAGCATCACTGTGTACGAAAATGTTGGTTTAATGCTATGCCACTGTATAGCATGCGCAAATCGGTTTGTGTAAATGCTTACAAGCATTATGTTGGTTTGGCGCAATTGTTGTGCCACTGTGTAATGTCATGTACGCAAATTACTATTGTTTTGGTGCACTGATGTCATGTGCAATAGTGTGCTGGTGTCATGAGCTAATCACAAAGTGTTTGGTGTGCTGTTGTAAGTGTGCAAATGAGTTTGTGCATCGGTAAGCATTAAAGGCTTGCAAATATGCATTACAGTACTTTTAGCCGACGTGCTATCATGTGCACAAAGCGTTTGGTGCGCTCATCTAAATTTGTTTTTTATTCAGTGTACAAATCAGCTATTGTTTTGAATTCATGAGATGAATCGAAGAGTCCTGAAGAGACTGGAAGACTATGAAGTTACAAGAAGACCAAGGAACGCCTTGGGGTTATTTTTGTAATTTAATTTTTATTTTTTTTAGGTTAAATAATCCACAACATTCGGTCAACTCATGTATGCTTTATTATGTGATAATTTAGTATTGTCATGCAAATACATGTCATTTAGATTTAAGTGTGCCTACATAAATATATGTTGATATTGTTATACATGCATCATAGCATTTATATATTATTTGTTTTAATGCGATTAAAATAGTAAATAATATATTTATAATTTGCTATGAAAAATAATTAATTTTTAATAGTTAAAAACTGAATAATTCTTTTAATATTAATCTTGTTATTAAAGTGTTTAATAAATTTAGATTAATATGTTCATTTATTAAATTAGGTTTAATATGATTAATCACCTAATAAATAAATGAACCAAATAATATGTTAGAGTTTTAAATAGTTAAAACTTGGTAAACACCAAATTAATAATCTAACTTTAGTAAAACGTTTACCTAAGTTTAGATTATTCACTTATAGATTTTTAAGTGTTAAAAATCATAATTATTTAGAATATGATTATAATAATAAATTAGTTAATGCCCTATATAACTTGATTAAAATTAGCCGTTTGATCCTGTAGAGTTTAGGTGCATTAACGAATAGAAAACCCTAAGTTTTGTCTCCATTGTTAGTTCAACAACGTGAGATCCGAGTGGGGCCTTGTGACAGTTTTGCTTTCATCCTCCCTAAGGAGGGTTTCCACGAAGGTCAATACCAAGGTTGACTTCCTAACGGATAGGATTTTTAGGGGTATTTCGGGTTTGACCGACCCTAAGGCGGCACTTTCGAGTTAAGCCCATGAGATCTGAAATGATGGGTTACACTCACAAGGTTTAGATTAAATGTGGTTAATCGAAAACCTGACTAAATAAACGATGGTTGAATAATATGGAATAAGAGTTATTCTAGAATATTATTTGATTGAGAATGTCTCGGTCCAACATGCAAGGACTTGACCGACCCTAAGGCGGCACTTCTTTGTGGTATGTTGGATTATCGTGGCATAGTAACTATTTTTATTTGGGTAGTTCTAGTTCAGTTAAATATGTACATGCATCATGTTTAAATTTATGCCAAAGCATTAGCACTTGTTTTTAATAAATGACTGCATGAATGTTTATTTATTTTTCAGCAATAATGTCTTCTGCCTTATTACAAATACTTATACTCGACAAATTAACTGGTGATAACTATACAAATTGGAAACTTAACATAAACGCGTTTTTGGTCACCAAAGACCTTAATTTTGTGCTTACTGAGGAATGTCCTCCACAGCCTGCTGCCAATGCCCCACAAAGAATTCGTGAGGCATACCAGCGATGAGTCTTATCAAATGAGAAAGCCCGTTCATATTTGTTAGCTTCTGTGACAAAAGTGCTTATTACAAAGCACGAAGCAATGACTACAACATTCGAAATTATGCAGTCATTGCAAGATATGTTCAGGGTAACCCTTTGAGCAAAAGCGTCACGAAGCTGTTCGTGCCGCTATGCTCACTCGCATGAAGGAAGGTACATCTGTTAGGGAACATATCCTGACCATGATGTTCTACTTCAACACAATAGAAAACAATGGCGGGGCCATTAATGAACCTAGCAAAGTGGGCATCATACTGATGACTTTTTCGAAGAGTTTTGATCAGTTTAAGAACAACTACGGGATGAACAAGTTGCAGTTCAGTCTCACTCAGTTGCTCAATGAGCTCACGACCTTCGAGGCCTTGAATAAGGATAGTAAGGTGAAGACCGGTGAAGGTAAATGTTGCCGAACCATCTTCCTCCTTTGGAAATAAGAAGAAGAAGAGGTCTGTTGGGAAGGCTAAAGGTAAGCCCAAGCCCAAGAAAGCCCAAGGTAAAAAGAAGGGCACCTCCTACTGACCAAGACAAGGGAAAATATTTCCTTTGTAACCAGGTCGGGCACTAGAAGAAGGAACTGTTCTCAGTACCTAGAGGAGGTAGCCTAAGAAGAAAAAGCAGAAAGGTAAATATGATTTACTAGTTCTTGAATCTTGTTTAGTGGAGATGATTCTTCACCCTAGATAGTTGATTCGGGGGCCACTAACCATGTTTGTTCTTCTTTGCAGTGGACTGATTCTTGGACACAGCTAGAGAAGGGAGCCTTCTCGATGCGTGTAGGAGTCCGGGGATGTCGTGTCGGCTCGAGCAGTGGGTTCAATAAAATTGAATTTTTGTAATAATACTAGATTTTTACTTTTGAACAATGTTTATTGTATTCCTGGATTTGTACAGAATTTAATTTCCGTTTCTAAATTGTTAGAACAATTATATTCCGTTTCTTTTAATAATAAATATGTTATTATTTCAAAGAATGGTTTGAATATTTGTTCAGGAATTAATGAAAACAATTTGTATGTGTTAAGACCGTTAATACATACAACACTGCTCAACACCGAATTGTTTAAGGTTGAAAAACTTAAAACTAAACGACATAAGATTTCTCCAGATGATGACACATATCTCTGGCATCTAAGGCTTGGTCATATTAACCTGGATAGACAGACTTAGTAAAAAGCGGACCTTTAAGTGAGTTAAAGGTTGGCACCTTACCTGTCTGTGAATCCTGTTTAGAAGGTAAGATGACTAAGAGACCTTTTACTGAAAAAGGCCTTAGAGCTAAAGAGCCACTGGAGCTTATACATAATGATGTCTGCGGACCGATGAATGTTAAAGACAGGGGTGGTTATGAGTATTATGTCACCTTTATAGATGACTACTCCAGATACGGATATGTCTACCTGAAGAGTTTAAAGAATTCCGAGCTGAAGTTGAGAATCAGTTAGGTAAGACTATCAAGTCTCTACGATCGGATCGTGGGGGTGAGTATCTTAACCAAGGGTTTAAAGACTTTATGGTCGAGCATAGGATAGTATCCCAACTCACAGCTCCGGGTACACCTCAGAAAAATGGTGTAGCGGAGAGGAGAAATAGAACCCTAATAGAAATGGTGAGATCTATGATTAGTTTCTCATCATTATCAAATTCCTTCTAGGGATATGTGTTACAAACAGTGGCATACATTTTGAATGTAGTGCCATCCAAATATGTTCCTAAGACTCCCCTAGAGTTGTGGAATGGTCATAAAGTTAGTTTGTGACATTTTCGCATATGGGGGTGTCCAGCACACGTGCTGAAGAACAGAAGTGGAAAGCTAGACACCAAATCTGCAGTCTGCCTATTTGTAGGATACTCCAAAGAGATCAGAGGCAGATACTTCTATAGTCCTGAAGATAACAAAGTATTTGTATCAACAAATGCAACGTTTCTTGAGGACAACTATATTAGTGACCATAAGCCTCGATCCAAGATTGTGTTAAATGAACTGGAGCCTGGTGAGACCAGCACTCCATTAACAAGAGTTGTTGATTCACAAATATTTGAGAATCAGATGATTCCTAATTAGGGATACACTACCACCTAGACGTAGTGGGAGAGGTTGTGATACAACCTGAACGCTATTTAGGTATAGGTGAGGGACAATGTGTTGTCTCTACTGACAGTGTGGATGACCCATTGTCATTTAAGAATGCAATGGAAGATCCTGATAAAGAGGAATGGCTCAAAGCCATGAATCTCGAGATGGAGTCTTTATACTGCAACTCGGTCTGGGATCTTATAGACTTACCGGATGGGGTAAAATTCATTGGGTGTAAGTGGATCTACAAGAGAAAGAGATGAGTAGACGAGAAGGTAGAGACCTTCAAGGCAAGGCTAGTGGCTAAGGGTTATACCCAAAAAGAGGGGGTCGATTATGAATAGACCTTCTCGCCAGTTGCCATGTTTAAGTCTATTCAGATTCTCTTATCCATTAGCAGCCTATTTCGATTATGAAATTTGGCAAATAGTACGTCAAGACTGCATTTTTAAATGGAAATCTTGACGAAAACATCTACATGATGCAACCAGAGGGATTCGTGTCCCCAGATCAAGAGCAAAAAGTTTGCAAGCTGCAAAGATCCATTTATGGACTTAAGCAAGCATCTAGATATTGGAACATAAGGTTTGATGATGTGATCAAAACCTATGGCTTCGAGCAAAACGTTGATGAGCTTTGTGTATACAAGCGCATCATTGACAAAAAGATAGTTTTCTTAGTCCTATACGTAGACGACATCCTACTCATTGGGAATGATGTAGGAGTGTTGTCTGACGTCAAGGGCTGGCTGGCTAGGCAATTCCAAATGAAAGATTTGGGAGATGCGAGTTATGTTCTAGGGATCCAACTTATAAGGGATCGTAAGAACCAACTCATAGCACTAGTCTCAGGCATCATATATCGATAAGATTCTTGTTCGATTTTCGATGCAGAACTCCAAGAAAGGTAATTTACCTTCTAGGCATGGAGTTCACTTGTTTAAGGAACAATGTCCTAAGACACCTCAAGACATTGAGGATATGAGACGTGTGCCCTATGCATCTGCAGTAGGAAGTCTCATGTATGCTATGTTATGCACGAGACCGGACATCTGCTATGTAGTGGGAGTAGCCAGTAGATATCCAGTCCAACCCAGGATTAGATCATTGGGTTGCAGTCAAGACCATTCTCAAGTAGCTTCGGAGAACGAGAAACTATATGCTCGTGTATTCCGGACAAGATTTGATCCCGTTAGGATACACAAATTTTAATTTTCAGTCAGACATGGATTCTAGGAAATCCACGTCTAGATCCGTTTTTACACTGGGTGGTGACACGACTTTTTGTACCCGCAAGTATACGGGGTCGGCACAAGTAATAAAATGATGAGTAAATTATCGTCTCCACAGGGATATTTAGGCGTTGAGTACTAAAATTAACCAAGCCTATTTCTATTTGGATAATCGAAAGGTTTAGAAGGATAAAAATATAAAAACATGAAAATAAAGCAAGCAACCACTATGAGAGATTAGTTAGGGTATTTGAATTCACCTAATCCATCCGATTGAATTTCATGAGAGCACATTGTTGAGGTTTAACTATGCATGATGATGACCGTGTTCATCTAATTTATCCAAAGTCCCCTCTCGAGGTAAATCGGACCTATTCCAGCATACACTAATATCCTATCTCTCGATGGTATATCCAAGTGCATGGAAATGCATTAGTTACAATAAACACCCTATGTGATCACACAAGCAAATTAGTATATCTCTATCCAATTCTACTTGTGGTGGACATTATATCGAGCACGTGGTGGGACGTCTCCTCTCGGTACATAACACACAACTAAATTATCATCTAAATGTAGGCCTTCACATTTAAAAGCATTAAGCACAATAAAACCACTCAACAACTGCAATATTCAACCGCAACAAATTAAACAATCAATTCAGTTCAATCATCATAGAATAGGATCCATCAAAACCCCAACTTACAAGTTTAGCTCATAATCATGGTTTTCAATAATTAAACTAAATTAAATTAAAACAATTAAAATAAAACGAGACGGATTCAATGGAGGATAATGCGAGGTGGTCACACGGTTCCAATCACGGAAATGGAAAATATATTGATTATTATTAAGCGCATAATATCATGAAATAAATCACATAATATATTCATAAACAATAAAATCCAAATCCGTTCACGGTTCCGAAAATCACCTAACAATAGTTCTAACAACTCATAATCATAAATGACAAATCAAAGGAAGATTAATGAGATGAAATACAACCCATCGAAGCTCTCAAGGCTCGAAGTCCCGCTTTGGTCCGGCTTGAACTTCTCTGCTTTCGATCTTCGTCTTCTTCGATGAGCACTCACGATCTAGAGATGTTGTGATGATTTGTGATGCTTGAGATGTGTTTGGGTGGAGCAACGAGGGTGGAAATCACCCTTGGAGCAGCTTGGAAGCTGCTTGGACTGGCTGCCATAAGCTCTCCCCCTCTCCCTAGCTGCTGCAACTTTCTTTTTATAGGCAGCCCAATTACGGCGCGTTTTTCTTCACCGCGACCACCACCGCGACCTGTGGTCACGGTGGCTTGGTTGCGGCCTTCACTGGACCGCTAGGAGCTGCTGGAATGCGAGCTACACCGCGAGGAGCACAGGTCGCGGTCTTCCTCGCGTTGTTCACTGGTTTGCATTTTGTTTCTGCACCGCGAGCTCCCCACGCGAGCACAGGTTGCGCTCGGTCCTCGCGCAGCTCATTGGACACTTCTTCTTCTGCACCGCGAGCTGCACCGTGAGGAGGGACTGGTCGCGTTTGTGTTCGCGCTCCACGCTGCTGCTGGATCATCTTCATCGTGAGGGAGCTGGTCGCGCGAGGGAGGGCTGTGCTTGGCGCTGCATTATTTTTTTCTTTTCTTTAAACTGCAAAACGACGCCGTTTTGCACCACCCCTTTGGTGCCAAAACGGCGCCGTTCCACTTAAGTTAGAAACCTTTGGTGCAAAACGCACCGTTTCACTTAAGTTTGGAGGAACTTTCTGAAATTGCAGTGTTGCCCCAGAATTTTGCTATTCTTTCATAGATGCCCTTCCATAATGTTACTGAAATTACATATTTTCCCCACAAATATATAAAATCATCAATTAGGTCCCTAAACCTGCACACTTAAGGAAAACACGTGAAAAGTACCAAAAATACTCAAGAATACAATTAAAATATACGGTTTAAGGGTCGTAAATATATGAAAATAAATTACCGATCAGGTGGTAGAGCCATTGTGTGGAGAAGTATTAAGCAATCTTGCATTACTGACTCTACCATGGAAGCCGAATATAGTACCCGCTTGTGAAGCTGCTAAAGAGGCTGTTTGGCTCCGCAAGTTCTTGAGTGATATGGAAGTTGTTCCAGATATGGATATGCCCATCACACTTTATTGTGATAACAATGGTGCTGTGGTTAATTCCAAAGAACCAAGAAGCCATAAAAGAGGGAAGCATATAGAGAGGAAGTATCATCTCATTAGAGAGATAGTGCAGAGAGGAGATGTGATCGTCACCAAGATAGCCTCATAAGACAATCATGCTGATCCATTTACGAAGACCTTACCGGCTAATGTATTCACGGGTCACCTAGAAGGTCTAGGGTTACGTCATATGCCTCACATGCTTTAGTGCAAGTGGGAGATTATTGGGGTTTTTGCCCTAAAGATGTAATTTGTAAATGGTTTTTTATAAATAAATAAAAGAAGAGTTCAATTCATTCTTATTGTGTCATTTATATTATATAAACTTGTGCATTATAACATCCTAGATTGCGGATGTAATCTTATACTGTGTATATGATTGTGATGAAGACCGCGTTAGGAGAAGCGAGAGACTGAACATGAGCAGTACGTGAATAGTGACGTAAACAGTTCGTGTCCCAATCAGTTTCCTATTTTATTTTCTATTTTTTAGGACTTTTGACTTTATCTTAATTTCTTATTCTAGTTTAGTTTAATTACTATTTGTTTTAAGGAGTTTTATTCCTTTTAGTATTTTGTTTTCCTATTCCTTTTATTAGGAGGATTCTATCCCCTATATATAGCTTATTATCATTAGGGTTGTAAGTTATCAGATTTATCAAAGTAATATTCAGTTTTATCTTTGTCTTTTGGCTAAACAACCATATACATTATTTCGGCTTTTCTTGAGCATTATACTTAGGATTGGCTTGGGCTAGGGCAAATGCTAAATAACCTGCGTTCTAGAGAATTGAGAATCCCTAAATAAGGTGACCTAATTCAAAATCTATCGGTGTGTGCATTACTTGCTTTCGCAAGTTAGGGCTTGTTGTTGGATCTAGACCTAGGTCCTCAACAATTTGGTGCTTTCATTGAGAGAATTATCAAGATGTCAACCAGTGAGAATGATCAACCATCAACGTCCAATCAACCCAACAGAGTCCGCTTTGAAACCATAGAGGCCGACATAAGGGACGTGTGAACGGAAGTGACCAGGCTATCTACAACCAGTGGGACTTATGCTAGCCAGGTTAGAGATACTTCATCGAGTTGATCCAGGGGTTGAAGAAGAAGTTATACAAGGCGACAGACGAACTCATGGGGAAAGGCCACTATAGGCTAATCCATTATATGAGTCGGACGATAGAGGCGATTAAAGAGATAGACCTCTGGCTCATTATAGACATGGAGGACGAGTGGAACGAGGAGACCGGGTAGCCGAAAGATGGATCGAACCAAATCAAAGGAGGCAGAGGCCTGAGGTCGGTAAGGGGATCTGAAAGATATGGGTCGAGTAGTGAAGACAAAATCCGAAGGGACAATTGGAGAAACTACAGAGGAAACCCAAACCGAGAGAGACCCAGAAATCGACAGATTGAAGATAACGACTATGAGGCCGGCCGGTGAGGGAACCAAGGGTCAAGGAAAACCAAAGATAGATTTTCCACACTTTAGTAGAGGGGACCCGTACGAGTGGTTGGATAAAGCCAATCGTTACTTTCGAGTATGTGAGATTAGCCTGGCAGACAAAGTAATACTGTGAGCATGTATCTTGATGGGCAGGCTAATAGTTGGTGGAGATGGTTGAAGGACCAGTATGAACATGATCGACAGAGATTGGGGTGGACAGCTTTCAAACGAGAATTCCTAGATCAATGGGGGCCATCACCAGGTAACCAATCACCATGGGCAACTTGCAAAACTCCGCCAAGAAGGTAAAGTGCAGAATTATATTAATGAGTTTAGGCATTTGCAGACAATGACCAGGGACTGGACAGAAACTAACTTGATTGGGATGTTCACGGAGGGCCTAAAACCGGGATTAGCTAAAGAGGTAAAACTGAAACAGCCAACGACTCTTCGAGAAGCAATGCGGGCGGCAGCGATTCTAGAGGAGGAACCCGGTGAGAGAAGGTCTTACAAAGAAAACACGGGGAGCAAGTTCTCTAAATCCTTATAACCCGGGAATTCTTGAAAAGGCAATGCCGAGGAAGGAAGCAATTCAAAGACCAGATCCAATGAGATAAAGAAACTATCCCGAGAAGAGGTATAGGACTACATCAAAAAGGGGCTATGTTTCAAATGCAGAGAAAAATGGGTGAAGGGTCACCAATATAGAAACGGCAAACTTCTCATGGTTATAGGCTCAGATGAGTCATAATCTGAGACCGAAAAGGAAGATGAGACATCTAATGACGGATGGGAGCTAAGGGTAGCCGAGTCAAGTGAAGAAAAGGAAATGGCAGAGTTGTCTCTCAATGCAATATCGGGGACTCCAAGACCATCGACTATGAGGCTAATGGCATAGATATGGAGTTTTGAGGTTTCCTTACTAGTTGATTCCAGATCATCTCACAATTTCATTAACATGAATACCATGAAAAAAATAGGGATGAAAGGTACAGCTATAGAAGCATTTGATGTGAGAGTAGCCAATGGTGAACGATTGAAATGCGATGAGGTACATCAAAATGTAAAGATGAATGTGCAGGGTGTGCGAATAGTGGCTGAGCTATATATTTTGGCACTTGCAGGGCTAGATGTGGTCTTGGGGAACGCATAGGTTGAAGAGTATCGGGGACGTAGTGACCAACTACGAGACTATGACCATGAAGTTCAAGTTGGGAGGCAAAAAGAGGTCTTGAACCGTAACCTCATCCAAAGAAATCAAGCATTGTGAGGCACACGTGATTGAACGACTTTGCAAAGGGGATGCCCAATGTTTTGCCATCATCAATACCAACGATGGCCCAGCAACGGGAACCAAATCTGAGCAGATGGAGGCTATGGATGAAGAGATGTTGGGACTACCTGAAGAAGTCTGCAGTTTATTAGGCCGCCACTGGCGGGTACTGGAGGTGCCGACGACTTTACCACCGGCTAGACACTTTAACCATCGCATTACCCTAAATGATGAGTCAAAGCCTGTCAATGTACCCCATACAGGTACGCTTACTTCCAGAAAAGCGAGATAGAGAAGCAAGTGGGGGAAATGCTAAAGAGTGGGCTGATTAGACAGGGTACAAGTTCATTTTAATCACCGGGTTTGTTGGTCAGGAAGAAAGATGGCACATGGCGATTCTGCACAGATTACAGGGCCTTGAATGAAGCTACGGTAAAATATAGGTTCCCTATACCGACGGTAGATGAGATGTTAAACGAGTTACATGGTGCTAGTGTCTTCACCAAGCTCGATCTAAGGGCGGGTTATCATCAAATCCGTATGAAAGAGGAGGATGTACACAAGACTACTTTTAGAACTCACTCAGGACTCTATGAGTACCTCGTCATGCCATTTGGGTTGTGTAATGCCCCCTCGACTTTTCAAGCAGCCATGAATGAGATCTTTCAACCACACCTAAGGAGGTTTGTGCTAGTCTTCTTCGACGACATTCTAATCTATTCAAAGTCGATGGAAGAACATTAATCTCATTTGGAGATAGTGTTGGAGATCCTTTACCATCATCAGTTCTACATTAAAATGTCCAAATGCGAATTCGTCAAGGATGAACTACAGTATCTGGGGCACTTCATTTCAGAAAAGGGGGTAAAGGTGGATACGCGAAAGGTAGAAGCCATGGTAGATTGGTCCTTACCAAAAGATGTGTCAGCACTGCGAGGATTTCTAGGGTTGACAGGTTATTACAGGAGGTTCGTCAAACACTATGGGTTGATAGCTAGGCCATTGACCAACATGCTGAAAAAAGACAACTTTGAGTGGGCCGATGATGCCAAGCTTGCTTTTAAGAACCTGAAGAGAGCAATGACACAGATGCCCGTGCTAGCATTGCCTGACTTCAACAAAGCCTTTGAGGTCTACACCGACGCTAGTGAGGAGGGTATATGAGCAGTTTTGGTACAAGACAAAAGACCTCTGGCGTTCATATCTCAAGCTTTAGGGCCTATGAAAAAAGCTTGGAGTACTTATGCCCGAGAAATGCTAGCAGTGATCCATGCGGTGAAAGTGTGGAGGTCATACCCGATGAGGAGAAAGTTCACCATTGTTACCGATCAACAGGCGTTGAGATACCTATTGCAGTAAAAGATAGTAACGCCTGAGCAACAAAAGTTTATGGTGAAACTACTCGGATTCGAGTATGATATTGTCTACCAACCAGGAAAATAAAACAAGGTAGCTGATGCGCTTTCCCGAAAAGAAGGTAGTCCAATGATGTGGACGGTGGAAAATATGAGATAAAATCTGTGAGGCTAGCAGCATTGAGTGGGGCAGAATGGAAAATATGGGATAAAATCCGTGAGGCCGTGAAGCTGGATGCCAAGACCCAGGAGATTTACCAGAAACTGGAGAATAAGAAGGAGGGGGTCGAGAGATCCAAGATGAACATAGGGTCTCATGTACTATAAATCCTATATGTATGTGCCTGATATGCCAGGATTAAGGCATGAGATCCTTGCTCACTTCCATGAAAGCAAGGAGGGTGTTCATTCGGGTTAGTTGAGGACCTACATGAAGATCAAACACTTTTTCTACTGGAAAGGACTCAAGAGTGAAGTGAAGAAAAAAGTAGTGGAGTGTAATACATGTCAAAATGTCAAGTATGACTTACGGCAACCAATGGGGCTACTACAACCTTTACCCATTCCTGAGAGGATTTGGGAAGATTTGACAATGGACTTCGTCGAGGGGCTGCCAAGTAGCAAGGGATTCGAGGTGATTTTGGTGGTAGTGGACAGGTTAAGTAAGGGTGCTCATTTCATTCCATTAAAGCATCCTTTTACAGCTAGTAGTGTAGCTAATTCTTTTATTGATAATGTGGTTAAACTCCACGACTTCCCTCGAACCATTGTTACTGACAGGGGACAATTGTTCATGAGTTCTTTTTGGAAAGAGTTATTTAAACTGCAAGGTACCAAGCTTAAGGCAAGTTCATCCTATCATCTGCAGACCGATGGACAGACATAAGTGGCGAACCGTACTCTAGAGCAATATCTGAGGTGTTACTGCCACCATGAGCAAGCAACTTGGAAGGACTACATTCCATGGGCAGAATATTGGTACAACACAACTCACCATGCTACAATCAACATGAGTCCCTACGATGTAATTTATGGTAGGACACCATCAGGGCTGAGCACTTATGAGATTGGAACGACGACCAATGATGAAGTAGAGAGAGTTGATGATTCGAGACAAAATTATGGCCAAACTGAAAAAAGAATTGGAGAGAGCTCAAGCAAGAATGAAGAAGTACTATGACCAAAACCGTAGGGATGTGTCATTTGAACCAGGTGACTTGGTGTATCTCAAGCTTCAACCATATCGGCAGAAGTCCTTGAAGAAGAGGTTCAATGTAAAGTTGTCACGGCGGTACTATAGGCCTTTTAAAGTGTTAGAGCGCATTGGAGAAGTCGCATATCAATTGGAGTTACTACCAAACTCACGACTACATCTGGTTTTTCATGTTTCATCATTGAAGAAAAAGGTAAGGAGCCTAGAATTGATTGGAGAGGATTTGCCATCATTCGATGACGAAGGAAGAATGGTGCTGAAGCCGAAAGGGGCACTACAATATAGGCATTGGCAATGCAACCGTCCAAAAGAAAAGGTTTGGCAAGTGTTAATACAATGGGAGGGCTTTCCCAGGGATGAGGTGACTTGGGAAGATTATGATGACATGGTTTCAAAGTTCCCAGAATTTTCCCTTGTGGGCAAGGGCATACTTGAAGAGGGGGGGATTGATGAAGACCGAGTTAGGAGAAGCGAGAGACTGAACGTGAACAGTATGTGAATAGTGGCATGAACAGTTCGTGTCCCAATCAGTTAGTGACGTGAACAGTTCGTGTCCCAATCAGTTTTCTATTTTATTTCCTATTTTTTAGGCTTTGACTTTATCTTAATTTTCTATTCTAGTTTAGTTTAACTATTATTTGTTTTAGGAGTTTTATTC
Organism: Xanthoceras sorbifolium; assembly: GCA_003430845.1. Classification (NCBI taxonomy): domain Eukaryota; kingdom Viridiplantae; phylum Streptophyta; class Magnoliopsida; order Sapindales; family Sapindaceae; genus Xanthoceras; species Xanthoceras sorbifolium. Next base: position 16,889,353 of record CM010618.1, read on the forward strand.
CTTTTAGTATTTTGTTTTTCTATTCCTTTTATTAGGAGGATTATATCCCCTATATATAGCTTATTATTATTAGGGTTGTAAGTTATCAGATTTATCAAAGTAATATTCAGTTTTATCTTTGTCTTTTGGCTAAACAACCATAGACATTATTTCGGCTTTTCTTGAGCATTATACTTAGGATTGGCTTGGGCTAGTGCAAAGGCTAAATAACCAGTGTTCTAGAGAATTGGGAATCCCTAAATAAGGTGACGTAATTCAAAATCTATCGGTGTGTGCGTTACTTGCTTCGCAAGTTAGGGCTTGTTGTTGCATCTAGACCTAGGTCCTCAACAGATTGTCATATACATATGGATACAGTAAGAGATGTGCAATTTAAAGAGTCCATAGATAGCAAATAAAGCTGGGTACTTTATTTGTAGTTAATCTATAGCTGCGGTTCATTCTGTATTGTACGATAATTCTATCCTGAATCATTCATATAGAGATATGATAATGGAGGCACCTTGTATAATGTGATCATATAGGACTGGGCCATGATCTATATGAATCTCTCACTAAGATCCGTTTACCGATGAGATTCATATACATCAACTTACGATGGCTATATGTGGGTGATCTCAATCTTGAGTATCTTATCGACTCCTTCAGGTTAGATCGTGATCTTTGATATACCATGGGTGAGGTCAGATGATTATTCTCGATCAATATTCTCCGTATGTTGGGATTGCTATTTGACTTATGGCTGGGAAGGTTTGTACACAATAGTGGAATCCACTCATTCTTGTGAGAAGTAGAGAGTAGTTCCCTTAAGGGTTGATTCGGGGCTTGAACAATATGAGCGCTCTCCTGATTCCGTGAGGAAACAGGATTTATTGTTCATTAGAGAATCAACTGTGCTTAAAGGATATATATATATATATATATATATATATATATATATATATAATTATAGGGGTATAACGAACATTATGACTCAGTTCTAATTATGAACTACTGTGGATGGTCACACTATATGTAATAGCTATATCGATGGACACCGAGTGATATCGGTCTGTGTAAAAGCATCCGCAGTTAAGAGAATGCAGCTTCGGGTTTTTAGTGGAATAACACCGGAGTTGATAATCAAGGAATATTAATTAAAGAGTTTAATTAATGATTCCGAGGATTATCGGAGCTCAAAATATTGTGGGTCTATTAGGTCCCCTTGCTAGCCCAATCCATTTAGGTAACAAGGGTCACGTATAATTAATTGGATGGTCCAATTTATAGTGTTGCGAAAGTAACACGTGTCAGGAGTTAATTGAGTAATGTGATTATTCAATTATTAAATAATGGCAATTATAACAATTAAATAATAATATTATTTAATTATGTAATTAGTTATAAGAGGAGGGTAATAGTTGATATTTTATTTTGAATAGTGAGATAATAGAATTATTTCATTTATTAAATAAAATAAAATAAATTTGAATTTAAAAAGTTTAAATTCAAAAGTCTGATAATAATTTATTTTATTTTGAATAAAGAGATAATAAGATTATCTCATTTATTAAATAAAATAAATAAATATTATTTGAATTTAAAAGAGTTTAAATTCAAAAGTTATTGATAAATTAATTAAATTTTTTTTTATTAATTTAATAACTTAAATATATATTAAAAAGTGTTTTTAATATAACAGAACAACTAAAACCAAATCACTTTTACGTTCAAAATTTTTTTTTTACGTAAGATTTACAGAAAAAGAAAAAAGAAAAAAAAGAAAAGTGATTGGAGAGATATCTCTCTAACTCCTATTCATTCTTCCTCTTCACTGTTCTTGACAACGTGACGCGCCTACACGCAAGTTATCGGTGCCGGGACATAGCAAGGAAGACGTAGTGCTACAGATAAGGAGCTGCAGAAAAAAATACGAAAGAGCCTTTAACGATGGTATGTTCATTATTTTTTCATTCTTTTAATTGATTACAATTTTCTGTATGTAAAATAAATATATATTTGATATATTTTTTTTTATTGTTCCGAAAATATAGTTCTAAAGTTTTACTGGTTACAGATCGCTTTTGCGATCTGTATAAAATTTTAAACCCCAATTCCGCTTCGTGATCAGTAGAACGGAAAAACGGTTCCTTCACTACTTGTGGTCAGCACCAGTACTTTCGAAGTCGCTGACCAATGAGACGTTATATTTATACCTCTCGATGATCGCTGCCGCAACAAGCTCTGTCCTCATCCGAGAGGAAGACGGAGTGCAAAAACTCATATATTACGTCAATAAGGCCTTAATTGCCGCAGAGACAAGATACTCGGACGCAGAAAAAATGACCCTAGCTCTAATCGTGGCTGCACGAAAATTGCGACCATACTTCTAAGTACACAGCATTAAAGTGCTCACAAACTGTCCCCTGAAACAAATACTGCAAAAGTCGGAACTATCGGGTAGATTGACCAAGTGGGCGATCGAACTCAGCGAATTCGACTTAAGCTTCAAACCACAGGACTGCGATCAAAGTACAAGTCAGTCGCAGATTTTATCACCGAGTTCACTGAACCACGAATCGACACCCACCTTCTCGCCAATGACGAAGAAGAGGGCAACGCCTACCCTTGGAAACTGCACGTAGACAAGGTTCTTGAACTCACATGGAAGAGGAGCAGGAGTAGTACTTACGACCCCGGAGCAAGACGAGGTGGAGTACGCACTGAGGTTCGACTTCAAGGCCACCAATAATATCGCAGAATATGAAGCCCTTCTTGTGTGGCTCTAGGTAGCAACCGCCCTGGGCGCGGACAAGATAGACATTTACAGCGATTCGCAGTTAGTGGTCAATCAAATATGCAATGAATATCAAGTGAAGGAAGAAAGGATGATCGCCTACTTAGAAAAAACTCAAAGGGCTCTCGGCAGGTTCACCTAAATTCAGGATTACACAGATACCAAGAGCAGAGAACCTAAAAGCCGATGCATTATCCAAACTAGCATCCGCCATCAACATTTTATTGTCTAAAACAATACCGGTAGCACATCTCTTACAACCGAGTATAAAGGAAGAAGAAGATCCTAAGGTCGCAGAAATGGACCTCACGGAAGCAACATAGATCATGCCTATCTGAGCATACCTGGAATAGGGAATCCTCACTGAAGATAAGAATGAAGCAAAGAGATTGAGATATCGATCCATGCGATATACAATGATAGACGGCGAGATGTACCAGAGGGGTTTCTCTAGAGCTCTGCAGAGGTACGTTAACACCTAGGAATCTGCGAGGATTCTACAAGCCATCCACGGAGAGGCTTGCGGGAACCATGCTGGGGGTAGCAGCATGGCACATAAAGCCCTGCGACAAGGCTTCTACTGGTCAACCGTGTTTCAGGATGCCAAGGAAGTAGCTTCCAACTGCGACAAATGCCAAAGGATCGCTGACAACATCAAGCAACCCCCTGAGAAGTTGGGAGTCTCACATCCCCATGGCCTTTCACACAATAGGGGGATAGACCTTATCGGTCTCATGCTTGCAGGCAACAGGGCAAGTAAAATACGCTATTATGGCCATCGATTACTTCACTAAATTGGTAGAGGCAGAACCCCTAGTATGAATCACCGAGCAAAATACCACCGATTTCGTGAAACGAAATCCATCATCTATAAATTTGGGGTCCCTAAATACGATCATATTCGACAATGGCACACAATTCGATAACCTCAACTTCTCAAAATTTTGCCAAATATGGGAGATCAGAAACTACTATGCCTCAGTGGCTCATCCTCAAACAAACGGGTAAGTGGAGGCCGTAAACAAGATAATCAAACACACGATAAAAGCTAAGTTGGACTCTAAGAAAGGTAAATGGGCCGAGAAACTCCCCGAAGTCCTCTGGGCGTATTGTACCACCGCGAGAACATCTACGGATGAAACACCTTTTGCAATGGCCTTCGGAGTAAATGCAGTGATTCCCATCGAAATACGGATCCAATCCCCTAGAGTAGCTATGTATGACCCGGTCCACTACATTTCCGCCTTATAAACTAATCTTGACGAGCTAGAGAGTCTACGGGACAGAGTCCAGATAAGAAATACGATGTACCAGCAGAAGGTCGCCCGATACTACAATTCTAAGGTGAGGGAAAGAAGTTCCAGCTTAACGACTTAGTACTCAGGAGGGTATCCCTCAATACTAAGGACAAATCCGCAGGTTCCCTAGTAGACAAATGGGAAGGCTTGTACCGAATTATTGGACAGGCAGGGCCATGGGTGCTACAAGATCACACGACCAGAAGCAGAAGTCATCAACCGTCCGTGGAACGCACAATATCTCAAAATGTATTTCCCATAAGAGGAAGCAAATTTGTGTAACGCGGCGTTGTTGCCAGAATATAAGAAAATGAATATTTGGTAGTTCCCCCTCCTAATTCTAAAATCAAATCCAAGAAAAGTTAGTTAAAAAACTCTCTCGCAAAGACTTGATCACGGCGAGAACGCCGGAACTAAAATCAGGTTCGAGAAAAGTTAGTCAAAAAACTCTCTCGCAAAGACTTGGTCACGGCGAGAACGCCTCAACTAAAATCAAGTCCGAGAAAAGTTAGTCAAAAAACTCTCTCCCAAAGACTTGATCACGGCGAGAACGTCGGAACTAAAATCAAGTCCGAAAAAAGTTAGTCAAAAAACTCTCTCGCAAATACTTGGTCACGGCGAGAACGCCTAAACTAAAATCAAGTCCGAGAAAAGTTAGTAAAAAACTCTCTCGCAAAGACTTGGTCACAGGCGAGAACGCCTCAACTAAAATCAAGTTCGAGAAAAGTTAGTCAAAAAATTCTCTCACAAAGACTTGGTCACGGCAAGAACGCCTGAACTAAAATCAAGTCCGAGAAAAGTTAGTTAAAAAACTCTCTCGCAAAGACTTGGTCACGATGAGAACGCTAGAATCGAAATCAAACTTGAGAAAAGTTGACTAAAAAACTCTCTCACAAAGGTTTGGTCACGCCGAGAATGCCAGAATTAATAGCAAATCTAAAGGAATAGCGAAAGCGCTATGGTAAATCCAACAAATGACTTTCTTATAGCGCCTGAAACATATTGAAAGAATCATGAAGTTGCCGGCACAGGCCAACATTCATGATTCGGGGGTAAGAAAGTCGACATTGCCAAAAAATCATGGAAGAAATCAAAAGGTCATCATGATTATCGTATCACAGAATATCAACAAATTTTTATTATTTAAAACTACAAAAAGAGAGACAAAAACTGAGGTTTCATTCCATAAATTGATCGCCAAAAGAGCAAGCAGTATAGTTACATCAAAAAATTCAAAAAATCAACAAAAATACAGAGATTGTATGTGACCAAGGTCCCGAAGGACCAACACCGTCGGTACCCTTCCCCTTCCTGACCAAGTGGGCTAAATTTCGAGGATCATCAGAGTCGGTCTCAAAGCAAGTTGAAGGCTCCCTTTTACTAAGACGATGTCCTCCCCATCCTCGGAGAACAAGTAGTCAAAGTCAGGGTCGGGACTAGTATCCACCCTCGAACCAAGAATATTAGTCCCTGCCTTCTCAGCTCCATAAGACTTGGGACACCCAGATTGATCAGGAAACTCTAAATGCATGTCGAGAATGGGCAGACCCCGATGTTGACAATGAGCCCGCCATATCTTCCTGTCTTCTTTAAGATTCGACAGGGACTTCGTCCTATTTTGAGCAATAGCCAAATCAAGGGTCTCTCACACTTTAGGACTAATGTGATCCTCCACAATCCTCCGGCACTCGGCGATGCCGCTCCTAAATTCTCTGTGCATAAAGGCAGGAGAAGTCTTGTAACGGTCCACAGCTCTAACTTTTAGTTTAGTCTTAACCCCTTCCAAAGAGGATTGGAAAGTATCAACTGTGGCGTCGAATTCCGTAACATTCTCCTCAGCATGAGCAAGTTTCTCCTCAACCTCCACCCGCGCAGAAACAACAGTGTCAAGAAGGCTATTGGCATGGGTAATGGCTTCATCCTTCTCGAAAAGAAGAACCGCTCTTTCAGCTTCAAGAGCTCATACCTTGTCCTCGAAAATGTTCGCCCTTTTTTGAAGAGTCACATTTTCAGCAGAAAGGGTCCTCACCATTTCCTTATTATCCTCCACACTCTTTTTAAGGATTTCTCGCTCCTTGGCTACTTCAGCAGTCACCCCCCTAGCCTCAAGATCTGCGAGGCGAGACTGCAGGACCTCCTTGTCCCAAGCTATAGCGTCAAATTTCATCAAAAACTGTACCACGAGAAGTCAAAAGGTTAATGCCAACAATAAACGCTAATAAATAGAAAAGAAGAAGCGGGAATTACCGAAGCAGAAAAGCTAAAAAAAGATTGAATTTGCCTCTCAACAGTCTTCCCTAAAAAACTTGTTTTCCTCATCTCGCATCTCAGAGCGAACCTCCTCCTTCAGCACTCGCATAAGGATGGCCTCCAGGGAAGGCTGTGACAACGAGGACATATCACCCAGTGACCACTTGCTAACCTCGGGGCAGAATAAGGGAACTTCGACGTCTTCCCTGTTGGCTAGCTTTGAGAAAGCTATAACACCCTCCTTATTTACTAGAGTAATTAGAACTTCAGCATCTCCCCTGCCTACTGATTTAGCGGGGACCCAGCGACCTCCTTGACCTCCTTGACCACCTGAATCGAATCCCCTTCTTCTCGATCAACCAGGCCCCTACCTTTTGCGGAAGAACGACATAATAAGGGCTCCCCGTCCAAATCTTCATCTTCTAGGTCAGAGATGAGAGAAGCTCTTAATTCTAGAGTAGCCGCCGAAGCAGCATCAAGAGCACCCCCAAGTGGAGGAGGAGATATGAAGTTAAGTAGAGGAGAGAGGATGTGAGCCTCCAGTGAACGAGTCATCCTCCTCGTCCACCGAGAAGGACGTCCAACAGCGACATGCTTCATATAGACTCTAGGAGTCCCATCCCCCCTGGACCTCAGTCCAGGATCATTAGGGCCTCAGACTAACCTGGCCCTCTTAGAAGGGACCTCAGGAGCATAATCGGGAACCTCTCCATCCGCAGCTGGAGGAACCCCAGAATCATCTATCTGACGCTTCATGGGGATAAATACCCTCACCCCCTATGTCAGCGGCCTTCTTCACAGGAGAATGTTTTTCTTTCCCCTGAATGTTTTTCTTGCTCCCGAGTTTTCTCTTCTCGAAGAGAGGAGTCCTAAAGGTTTTTGAGATCCCTCACCTTTCGGCTAGAAACGGAATCCTCTTCTTGGACTGAAAAGAAAAAGAAACGAAAAAATGTGTCAGTAGAACAGTTAAGGAGATAGATCTCAATCAGAAAAACCTTACCTCGAGAACGGTTTAAGTGGTAGTTCTCAGTAGCGCTACGAAAAGGGTCAAAGGTATGCCTTACCAACGCCTTGTCACAACAAAGCGTATCAGCCCCCCTTTCCTCCGCACGAGCAGTAACTACTCGCAAAACACGGCGAGCCTCATAGTCAGACAGCATCGGGCCTTCACTCCAAGTATCTGCGAAAAGAGAACGGAGCAATAAGTCAAAATTCAACAAAAAAAAAAAGAGAAATCTCGAGCAAAGATACTCTGAAACCCACCTGACTTGACAAACAAGCGGGGAACGTATGTCTCATGGAGGGACTGATCCCTGTCAGCAGAAACTCTGCGCCCCCAATCTCCTCCAACAAAGAACCAAGCCCTTTTCCAGAATTTGTTGGAAAGGGTAGTCCCCAAACGATTCCTCCTTTCCCTTCACCCAAAACATCAAGTTTACCGTAGAGCCTCCTGCTGTCCTTACCAACGGGAAGCCACTGGCTTGAATTGAAAGAAACAAGATAATATGACCCTCCCTCTTGCGGTGAAGATCGCAGCCGGTAACAGTGGCGAATCTCGCGGGGCGTAGGGTCCGAAAAGCCCAGGCGATGCCATAGAATGGACAGAGCCAACAGGGTCCGGTACCCATTCGACACCAGCTGTGCCGGAGCCAGATTGATATCGTCAAGGAAGCGTGCGATAAAAGGCTAAAGGGGAAGAGTAACCCTACAGTTTAACATGTAACCATAAACGAAGACGAATCCCTTATGAGGATTCCACGCAGTCCTCCCTTCGGGTAGGACGAGTTCCACTGTCTCGGGAATCTCTTAATATTCCCTGTAAAGTCGCAGATGTTTCGCAGTGACAACATTTGATTCAGTATCCAGGAAGCTCGGGTCTGAAGCCGAGAAACTAAGAAGTCTGGATTTCTGAGCGTTATTGTTAGAGGGTTCCATCCTTTGGTCTCCGTAAAGGGACGGTCTTCTCGCCATAGCCTCCGATAAAGTTGATGCTCTCGCCAGGGAATCTCCTAGAGAAATCTCAACTGAACTATTTGACGACGAAGAAGACGGGCTGATTGGTGGAACAACAAAGGAAGCAATAGGAACCTGCATATGCGAAGAATTAATACTCAAAGGGATAGGATGTCGACGAGCAGCGTAATAGAGGAAACCGTCTCTTTTAATTTCCTCGAATATTCGCTTAACCTTTAACAACGAATCCATAAATAAAAATGAGAAAAATGTAGAAGAGGTGAGGGAAGCTTGCCCGAGAAGTTAAGCAAAGCAAGACACCTGAGAAAACAGATTTGCAGCGATATGTTTCATGGAATAACAACTTGCTCAGACAAAGTTTAAGCGCTCCTCTTAGCACGAAAGAAAGAAAGTGGAAACAAAACCACAAATGGTAGAAGAAAGGGTATATATAGCCCCTGGCCAAGAGAAACCCCCAACCATCAATCACCAAAAGAATCAAACGGTTCCAGGGACACGTCAGGAAAATAAGAAGAAATGATTGGCGCTTCATACGAGAAACATTTATTAGATAGTAAGGCGATGATGCACCATGCATGTCGAAGACAGAAGAACCGCCGCCTCTCATCTTTTCAAAACGATTGGACTTTTAAAAACATTAATACAGCCGAGATAACTGAAGCCATGTGTCTTTTCTCAAAAGGGCTTGCAGAACGAAGCCACATCAGCAAAAATTTTGTCCTATAGAAAATAAATCTCTTTCAAAACACTACCTTTCTTAGAGATTTAGGGGGTATTGTTATAGGTAAAAACTCACCAAGTCCCGCTACATGGGATTATATGACAAAGTGACGACATTTTGATAACAAACCACTTTCTTTTCTCCCATCGAGAAGACCCATGATGCGACAAGAACTCCTTCATGCCAACACATCCTCACCGCACAATGTCGAACATCCGTCGAGAAGTTGGCCACGGGATAAGTGTGAAAGACCTAGGAAGACTCGACACTAGCACAACAGTTTGACACCTACGACTGACTCAGTAGAAATTAGAGACCTTTCAGCATGGACATCAGATGAATTAAATGCATAACAGTGCAGATCACTGTTCACCTAACACGTCTTATCCCATCTTAGACGATCGCCCCAAGAAATTAGGGATTTACACGTTTAAGGAAATAATCATCTGATGTCTCTTCGAAGGGGCCTAGACGTTCCAAAAAGGTCGAGAACGAGGCAGGTATAAGTATCAGTGTTAAGAAAGAAGGAGGGTAAGCCATTGAATACTCTCACCAACCCTAAAGAGCATTTAATCTATTCTTTTCTCTTCAGAGACACAGAAACATTGACTTGATTGTCGGAGGTGAATCGCCGGCTAAAGTCCGGCACCCCTCACCGATCTTTCTTTGCTTTGACAGGTAGCAGACCTTCAAAGCCTTCTCTGAGAAGCCTTTAGTCCCTGCGAGAACTCTCTCTATAGGATCATTACCACCAATCACATACAACTGGCTCAACGAACCACTAAACAATCTTACGTGGCATAGTTGACCCTTGTCGACCATTGAATCCATTTTTCACTGTCAATAGGTATGTTAGGAGATATTTTTTTGCCGAAACTAATGTTTGTATTACATTTGTGGGTAAAATAGTAATTGAACAAATATTGAATAAGACATATCTAAAGGTTCACAACTCACAAGCGGCTGAATATTTATTCCATAAGGACTTATTCGATTCAATCTATAATAATTCGTAAATCTATATCGGTTAATTGTTTTCGAAAGCAACTATTTCAGTAAAAGTTTCTAGGTTGCATAACATATCGAAACCTTCCAATTTGCATATATATAAATATACAATAAAACCCCTATAAAATAATATTGTTGGGACCAAGAAAAGTTATTATTTTAAAGGAATTATTTATTTATTGATAAATGAATAATTTATTAATTTAAAAATAGTTTTATGTTTTTACTATTTTTTTTCTTAGTTTTAAGTTTTTACTTGTACATGTATTATACATATTTTCAATCAAGATACATTTAATAAGTACTTACATATGTATATACGTAAACATTAATAATTACATGTATACAATGTCAAAAAATTAATGTACGTTCATAAAAGTAGATACATAAAAATTAATAAGTACATGCTAACATGCATACAATACCAAAATTAAATGTACATACATAAAAATTAACAAGTAAATGCAAAAAAGTTAATAAGAACATATGTACAGTACAATAAATGTGACTTTAAAATTTAATAACTTAGAAAATAAAGTGTTTAAAATATTTAATGTACATAAAACATAACCTCTATAAATAGTCATAAGTTTTATTCTTATATTCTAAATCATTACAATTTTCATATCTTGTTCTTCTATAGCGTCTCATTTGAAAGGAGTGAAAAATTCTACATTGACTGATGAGACGAGGAGAGCTTTGTGCGAGTATAAAAATAATCATTCCTCTTCCAGTCAAAAAGATTTGCAACAATGGGTTCAACAAAATTTTCATTTCTCCATCAGCCAATTAACAATATCAAACACTCAATAAGTCAGCAGAATATTTGTCAAATGAGATGAAAAATAGCAATGTCAAGAGGCACAAATCAGTAAAATATCCTGAGTTAGAAAAAATCTTGTAAGAGTAATTTCTCCAATATCAAGAGAAAGTGAACATGACTGAAGAAATAATCCAGACCAAAGCAAAAGAGTTTTTGCAGAAAATGTCTGGTGAAACTAATCCATAATTTAACTTCTCAAGTGGTTGGCTAGACCGCTTCAAGGCAATACATAAAATTAAGTCTTATAGGCGCTTTGGTAAAAGTGGTTCAGTTGTCATAAAGAACATTGAAATTGCTTTTCCTAGAATACGAGCTAAATTAGATCAATTCTGTTGGAAGGATATCTACAATATAGATGAAACCAAATTATTTTTTCGTTTAGAAGCAGATCATTCGCTTGCCACTAAGCAATTGGAAGGACGCAAGAAGGACAATGAGAGAATTACTATTGTTGTTTGTTGCAATGACAATGGTTTAGACAAAGTACCTTTTTGGATTATTGGTAAGTATGCTAATCCTAGATGTTTTAAACATGTGAATATGAGCAATCTTAGTTGTAATTATCGAGCAAACAAGAGACAATTGATGACTGGTTTACTTTTTCAAGAATTTGTTTGTTGGTTTGACGAGAGAATGAATGGTAGAAAGGTTATTCTGATGGTGGATAATTGTCCAGCCCATCCAAAGGTTATCGAAGGTTTGACAAATATTGAAATATTTTTCGTGAAAATTGTTAAAAATGACCTAAAAATTATTGACAAAATTGTTTTTAACCGTAGATACAAAAATAATCGTTTTTAGCCAATTGGAGAAAAAAATAACATAAACAACCCTAAACCACCCACTCACTGAATAATTACAAAATAACCCGTGAAAATAAAAATTACAAAAAAAATCCATTGAAAATTACAGAAAAACCCAATCAATTTAACCTAAAAAAACGTAAACTAATTTTGCCAATTCTTGCTGTGCCGCCGTACAACTTAAACCCTTACTTAAACTTTTTACCTTTTATTAAGTTGATCAATCTCTCTCTTATTATATTATTTCTTGTTTTGTCTTTTTCATTAAAATCAAAATCTATTTGTCTTTTCTCTCACCTTTATGTATCTTCACCAACTCAAAACTTGAAGGTAATTTTATGAAATTGTTTGTATTTATTTAGAATGTATTTTATAGATTTTTTAAGTTTTTTATTTTTTTATTTTATTTGTATATTGTGTTTGTTTTGTGGTTGAAAGAATTTGGATGATATTAGGGTTTAGTTTTATGAAATTTTAATAGTTATGGAATATATGAAATTTTAATAGTTATGGAATATATGAAATTTTAATAGTTATGGAATATATTAGTGAAAAGTTAATTAGTGAACCGTTAGTTAGTAAAATGTAGGTTAGTGAAATGTTTAGTAATTATATTTGTTAGTGAAAATGGATTAGTGAAATGTAGGTTAGTGAAATATATGTTAGTGAAATATAGGTTAGTGGGATATATGTTAATAAACTGTAGGTTAGTGAACTGTAGGTTAGTGAAATGTTGATTAGTGAAATGTAGGTTAGTAAAATGTAGGTTAGTAAAATGTAGGTCAGTGAAATGTAAGTTAGTGAAATGTAAATTAGTGAAATGTAGATTAGTGAAATGTATTTTAGTGAAATGTATGTTACTGAAATGTTGGTTAGTGAAATGTATATTACTGAAATATTGGTTAGTGAAATGTAGATTAGTGAAATGTATTTTACTTGAAATGTAGCTTAGTGAAATGTATTTTAGTGAAATATATGTTACTGAAATGTATGTTAGTGAAATGCAAATTGGTAAAATGTGGGTTAGTGAAATGTATGTTAATGAAATGTAGATTAGTGAAATATATATTAGTGAAATGTATGTAAGTGAAATGCATGTTAGTGAAATATTTAAGGTGTAATTGTTTTCAGTGAAATGTTGTTACTGAAAAGTTTGGAGTGAAACATTATGAGTGAAATTCACTTTTATTAATGTTTTTTTTTTTGTGAAATATCGCTTCTTCTAAGTATTTCTCTCTTATTTCAGAAAATGAGTACTCATAGGATTCTACTCAATTATGACGGACAATGTATATTGCATCTTCTAATGTTTTTTTTTTTTTGCGAGAGAGAACACTAACTATTCCGAAGTTATATATAGATCTTGTGGAAAAGGTCGACAACAATGTTACAGATCCTACTATAACAGCTGCACTGATACTACGAGCATCCCTTCCAGCATGTCCTCTTTAATTTGGAACCCAATTTTCAGCTGCCGGCGGATGTAGTAGACATTCAGAATTAATTCCTCCTGTATCGGATAGAGATAACGAGTTTATATTTTCATGTTATCGTGATAATTTGTTTATATCATTTTACAATTCTAATCCATTCACCAAGCAAATATCTATATCAAGCCATATTTGCAAGATATTGGTATTGCTATAATATAGATTGCTTGATCTATATCAATTCAGGATACTGATATTGCTATAATATACTGCAGTCTTGCATTGTGTTGGATGGATAATATGATAAAAGCCTTGTGTTGCTGTTTTAACTAGTTGTATGAAGTGTTTCATGACCTATGACTATATATGTAACACCTGCAAAATTTGAATTAAAATGTTTCGTTACCTATGATCAATTTGTCCATCTAAAACAGATTGCCTAATTTGGGGTCACCTAAATAATAACAAAATACAAAAAACTTCTCATGGTCAAAGGCAAATGGGTAGCTTTCCTACAATATATTACGCAAAAAATCATGTCAAACTCAATGTTTAATTTATATACACATAGTTTGCCAAATTAATGGAAAATTTAGAAAACTAAACTGCTGCTGTGTACACATAGTTCCCCATGTGTTTTCCCCTTATCTCCCATAAACCCACCCCAATTTCATTCAGGTCAATGGCTTCAAAAGATTTGAAATAACAAGTAGTTACACTACTCCATTCTCTACATCTTAGTTTAATCGAATTTAACTTGTGTTGCGTTGTACAACCACAAGGATAATCATTCCAGACTCTTAGAGCTTCTAGAAAACTTTTCACAATTATATGTCAATCAAAAAACACTTGCTTCATCCATATATAAGAACTCACAAATCCACAATAGCAAAAATGTCAAGATTAGTACTGGAGAAACAAGATTACTCTTAAGCAGACATTAAACTTTCTAACAAGCATGTATATTTGAAAATTAGAATTATGAATATAGAGAGAGACAAACAAAACAAGCATGTAAAGAACAAAATATACTATCCATCAATTTCAATCAATAATAGAGAACAAAAGATAGAAAGTTTCACTTAATCCTTGATCAGACTTACAAGTTCAATTTAAAAGAATGGCACAAACACACCCAAATTACATATCCATTGGACCTGCACAGGAAAGGAAGCAAAATGAAACCTAACAATCAATAACAAAGGGTTCTTATAAGCACAAATTTTTTATAAAATTTCACAACTGATCGTCGTTCGCTGCTCGGTGGGATTCGTCTAAGACGTTGAAACTCCGGCAGTCCCAGCCTCATTGTGTCAAGAAGAACTCATTTGTCTTCGAACCATTCTCCTTTGTGCAGTAGATTCATAAAAAAAATATTCAATATCAAATTAAAATAAAATGGAATCATGTAAATTCAAGAACAATAAATAACATTTTTCACAAATAATAATTACCTCTGTTTACAGAATCGAACCAAGAGAAGAACCGAAACTGAATTGTTTTTTTTCCTCTTTTCGAAACTGAACCGAAGTCGCATGAGAACACAACCTTATCTCTGAATTGTTTTGAAACTAAAACTGAATCGTTTCGGGACACAACAGAACACAAACTAAATCCTTTCGAAGATTTTCGTCCTCGAGGGAAAAGGAGGCAAAACGGCGGCGAGACAGGGAGGGAGGAAAAAAAACGGCGGCGAGGGAGGGAGGGAGGGGGAAAACGGCGGCGAGGATGGGAGGTCGAGGTAAAACACCGACTAGAGAGGGAGGCGAGGGAAACAGAGCGCGAAGGAGGGGAAACGTCGTTGATGGAGGGAGAGGGAAAACGCCGGAGACAGAGGGGCGAGGGAAATGTTAGCGATGGCGACGAAGTCTAACTTATATGGAATCCGGAGAAGGAGAGAGACGGTAACGGTTATGTGCGGCGAAAGGAGAGATAGGGAGAAAAAAATTAGATTTTAGGTTTTTTTATTTAATGAAATAAAATCTGGAAATATTATTTTGGGTTCAACTGAAATTTGACCTAACTATATATATTAGGACTAAAAAATAATTTGTCAATTCTAAAATGGCTAAAAACAATTATATTTTTTTTTTCAGGTTAAAAATAATTATTTCCATAATTTTTTGGCCAACATAAAAAATTCAACCATGCGATGCTGAGATTATTCGAGCACTAAAAATTCATTATCGACATCGATTCTACTATAGCATCTTAGAGGGCTACTAGGTAAGATAAACAAATCCCGAAAAAATTAACATATTGAATGCTATGAAATTTATTAGTGCGGCTTGAAATATTGATGTGAAGACAACAACCATTGCAAATTGTTTTCAACATTGCAAGATCCATTCAAATGAAGACATGGCTTCTGAACCATAAGTTGGTGAAGATGAAGACATCGATGGATTACGTGAAACTATTTCTAGTCTATATAATAGAAATGTGATGGATGTTGATCACCTTTTGAATTATCCTAGTGAAAATGATGTAGTGATGAAATCGCCTACTGATGAAGAAATTATTCAAGGTAATGAATACGTCTACCGATGATCATTATCCAAATGATAGCAGTACAATTTTACCAAGTGTTTCTTCAAAAGTGACCTTTCTAGCAGTAATAACATTAAATAACTTCTTGCTACAAAATGAAAAAAAAAACCAAATATGGTGTATAATTTGTAAAAAATTAAGGACCAGATTGAGTTCGGTTTCAGTACAAAGAAAAGACAAGACTTTAGATGCATATTTTAAGAAATATTTGAATTGAAAAAAAATAAAAGTTGTTAACTTTTTTTTTTTTAAAAGGAAGTTGTTAAGTTAAAAGTTTAGTGATACGTATTATGAATTTTTATGAGTTATATGTTTATATATGTTTAATCATTTATTAATCTATATATTCGTTGAGACCTAAAGAACTTCAAAAAAAGGGATATTATCAAAAAAGCTCCCACTGTTTTCATATACATTATTTTATCTCCCACTGTTTCAGTATTTGTCAAAAACACTCCCAAATTAACTATTCCGTCCAAAAAATTAATTAATAACACAATTAATGGGTAAAATGACAACAATACCCTTAACATGATTCAAAAAGTCTATTGTAGCAGTCAAAGTTTGCTATAGTAACTTCGCTACAGTAACTTTTGCTCGATTTTGCTACAGTATTTATTCAAAAAAATTTACGGCCCGATTGAAGAGGAGATCGACGAGCTTTTCACCCCGAGGGTTCGATTGGAACCCAGAAATTGGTTTGCTCCAATCGAACCTTACCAAAAAAAAAAAAAAATTGGAACAAACCAATTTCAAACCCAAATTTATGGGTTCCAATCGAACCCAGAAAAGGGTTCGAAGGGGAACCCATAAATGGGTTCGAAGCCTTCGAACCCAGATTCATGGGTTCGCCTTCGAACCCAGAAATGGGTTTGAAGGAGAACCCATAAATCTGATGTGTAGAAGTCTGTAGCTACCCAGGCGTTACATCGAACACCTGGTACGCCACATCTCAACCCAAATGATCAACTGAAAACATGTCCAGATGATCATGGGTAATATTGGAAGAAAGGGAGAAGATTCGAATTCTGTTTCTAACAAACAGAATTCTCTAGTCTGTTACAATTACAGATTGGCAATTATCACACAAACCTAACAGCTACCATGTCAGCTGAAGGGTGCTAGCCTAACAGATTATTTGTGTATAAATATATAAACAAATCACTGTAAAATAATATACAAGAAATATAGAAAAGAATTACATTTTTACTTGTATTGATTCTGTTCATCGAAGGTCCCTCACACAAGCTTCTGGCTCGCTTGCAGCTACTCAGAGGAGCAGTCGTCTCCACCTTCTTCTCCGGCACTGGTTGAGGGACCTTCTGGGAACTCTTCACACAACCAAATCACAGGTCGCCTTCAACCGGAGGGAACTCTTCTGGGTCAGATCGCGCCCTCGAGGTGAAAAGCTCGTCGATCTCCTCCTTAATCGTTGATTTCCTCCTCAATCGGGTTGGTAAAATTTTTGAATAGATACTGTAACAGCATGGAAAAATCGAGCAAAAGTTACTATAGCAAACTTTGACTGCTACAGTAGACGGAATAGTTAATTTGGGAGTGTTTTTGACAAATAATGAAACAGTGAGAGTTAAAATGATGTATATGAATTTGTTGGGAGCTTTTTTGATAATATCCCTTTAAATTTTTTGTTTTACTTGTTGAATTACTTGAATACCCTTAAAATAAACGGTCAAACTTAACAATTTGACTTTTTAGATGGAAAACTTAACGGTATCATTGTTTTTGACAAATACTGAAACAGTGGGAGTTAAAATGATGTATATGATAAACAGTGGGAGCTTTTTTGATAATATCCCTCAAAAAAATATATTATCTTAATTCTTATATATTTAGCAAGGTTATTAATTGAGTATAGAGGCTCGAGTCATGAGTCATGAGTCATGATCCAAAAATTTTATTATTTAAGTATATTTATTAATTTATCAAATATTTATTTATCAAATTTTAATATATATATATATATATATATAGTGGGTTACTGTATTTCCAAGAGTAGATTTCATATTCCAACAAAGCTCATAATAGGGAGCTTAGATGTCACGCGGAGAATAATTATATTGGCTCAATCGTGTCATACGACCATTTGAAAACAGCAATTTATATATCCACCACGCATTTGTTTATGGGTCCCATAAAAATAAAATTACAAAGAATCCTAAAATTATAATGGCGCGTTTGTTATATGAGATTCAAACTAATTCACGTCCTATGTTTGGGGCTTTATTGAAATCTAATACAACAGCTTATTTTTCTCATTTAATGCTGTTATAGAGTACAAGACTTGATAATATTTATAACTAATTTTAAATATGATTTTATTTTATTTAAAAATTAATTTAATTAAATATAATTTTATCTAATTCATACTACATTAAATATTAATTTAATTCAATTTAATCAATCTAAGTATATTTTATTTTATAAAAGTATTTTAATTTCGTATATCAAATATACTTTATATATATATAATTAAAATACTCATGTATAATCTAAATCTATGTATATGGTGCACGCTTTTACATATTTTTTAAATAAATATTAATCACATTTTTTCTTATGTATAAAGTGGATATAATTCGAACTTAAAACCTTAATGTTAATTAAATTCTCTAATTTTATATAAAATTTTAGCCAAATAATTTCAAGATGGAGTTATCGCTTAGAAAATTATATAGATTGTCAACGTATATCATCTTGTAATACGGAGTCGTCTTTCGAATACCAGACCCATAGTGAAACCGTCCCAAATAAATTTTTGTGGCGGATAAACCTCATCTAGGTTTTGGTCTTAAAGTGTGCATCAGAGTCAACGTGGGCCGCTGACTTGCCTGACACGTAGAGAGAAAAATTATTGCATATGATTCTCGTGGGTTCAAAAGAAAGGATATTTTATCTCACTTGATGGCAGTAGGGTGGACCCCACCTAATCTTGTATCTATATATGTAAATATTAAATGTAAAAAATAAACAAAAAATTATAAAAGAAATATAATTTCAAAGACATTTAATAGAAAAAAGGAAAAAAAAAAAAAAGGACATCTAAATAAATAAGTAAAAGAGATTGCTTAAGATAATATCTATTAAATTGGGTGTTTAAAAATAAAAAGTTGTAAAATAGAAAAAAAAAATGGTTAAATTGGATGGTATAAGATTTAATAGTTCAAATAAAAAATTAAAAATAAGGAAAAAAAAACTCTTAAGAAAATGTGTGTATATTAGCAAAATTCTTATGGTATATCACAATATAGCATTTAGGAAATTAGGAAATAATCATAATCAATTTTTTTATTAATATTTTTTTATAAATCTTATCAATAGAAACCAATTTTTTTTTCCATTGCACTTGATAGGGAGAGGCTTAAAAAACAATTTGAAAATCAATAAAATACTTGAAATAGCATAAAACCCAAGTTTGAAAATCATGTTGGGGTCCTAGTTTCAAAGACATGCTTTACAATGTCTCTTTGTTTGGAGACAAACACGCAAAGTTATCCACCTATGGCCTTTTTGTATAATCAATTTCTCAACTCACAAGTTCTTCCTTTCCCATTAATTAACTACTTTTAACAAGCCCATCAAAATTACAAATTATCTTTAACATGTTTATCAATTTTATATACCAATCAATACTATAATTTTAATTCAATACGCACGTGTATGCACAATGTATGCCCGCATGCGCACACACACTTGATTCATTAACTAGTTTAATTGATAAAACCTTTTCACACACATGTTCGTTAACTAGTTTGATTGATAAAACCTTTTATTTTAGGTAGATTAAAGAGTTATCAACAAAAAATAAATTAAGTTTAGTTATGTTTTATAAAAAAATATTAATTTTTATATCAATAAAAAAGTGATACTATAATATTATAAAAATACTAAATCAACTGAAAAGATGCACATTCTTAGGATATATTTACTAATCGGGAATGGAAATTAAAATGAAGTTAAGCTTTTTATATATGATGGAAGAATAATTTAATTCCTAACCTTGTATGTCATCTATGTAGTTTGATTTATAATAATTTTTAATAAGGGGTAATTACACTAACTCCCGTAGTTATAGGGATAATTGCACTAAAAATCGACAAAATATAAAAATAACAGTAACAACCCTTCTAATCCGTTGACTAACGATGGTCAACCGTTTACTATAGTTAGTCTCTAACATCAGGAGGGTAAAACCGTCTTTTTATCTTCATCATCTCCTCTATCTCCTTCATCTTTTTCATTTTCATTATTTTATTTATCTCCTTCATCTACATCATCCTAAAAAAATTTATCATTATCCAAATTCATCGTTATCATCATTACCCACCAAATCCATCTGGTTTCAACATTTTTCTTTGTTTTTTTTTTCCATTTCCAAATTTTTTATTGATTTTTTTCCTAGATTTTTAGTTAAAAGAAGAAGAAAAAGAAGAAGTAGAAGAGAAGACAATGAAGAAGAAGAAGAAGGAAAAAAAAATTTGGAAACAAAAAAAATTAGATTGATGGTATTTGGGTGGTGATTGGGTTGATGATGAATAAAAAAATTAAAAAAAAAAACCTGAAAAAGAAGAAGAAGGAGGCTGAAAAAGAAGAAGAAGAAGAGAATAAGGAAAAAAAAATCTGAGGAGTAGGAGAAATCTGGAAAAAAATTTGGATTGATAATGAATAAAAAAATTGAAAAAAAAGAAAGAAGAATAATAAAAATTATTTTTATATAATTAAATTGAGACTAAGGGTAGAATAGTCTTTTCGCCTATAAAATTTTTTTCCATAAAAAATTAATGAAATTTAACTGTTAGTCAACGGATCAAAGAAATGTTAGTGTTATTATTATATTTTTACTAATTTATATGTAATTATATCTATAACATGGAAAGTTAGTGCAAGTACCCCTTTTAATAAACAAGATAATTTCAAATAAAAAATTAAATTATCTTTTTTTCATTAAGGGGGGTGTAACATCCCGGATTTCGGGTAATGAATTTTTGATATATGCGAAATATGTGAAAATAAATTTTACTATTTGAGGGGGTGTAAATGTAATTAAATGTATGTTTATTTTATGATTTCCAGCGGACCGGATTGAATAGTGAAAAATAAAAAAAATGAAAAAAATTGGAAAACTGGACCAGAGAGCATCGCGACCTGGTCACCGCGACCACAGGTCGCGATGGCTCGCTCGCGGTGAAAAACGCAATTTCGGGCAGTGAGCATCGCGACCAGTCACCGCGACCACAGGTCGCGATGGCTTGCTCGCGATGAAAATGGCAAAACCTGGCAGTGAGCATCGCGACCAGCCACCGCGACCACAGGTCGCGATGGACTGCTCGCGATGAAATTGTCAAAAACGGGCAGAGAGCAACGCGACCACTCGCGCGACCAAGGCGCGCTCGCGAGGAAGGCGGTGCGCGCACTCCAGTGAGCATCGCAACCTGGTGGCGCGACCACAGGTCGCGACGGCGGTCGCGGTAGCGAAAAAAATATAAAAAAAAAAGAAGAAGTTTCTCGCATAAGCGAGAAAACAGAACAGCAAGAGAAAGAGAGAGAAAGAGCCGAGAAAAAGAGAGAAAAGGAGAGAAAAGAGAGGAGAGAAAGAAGAAGAAAGAAGAAGAAGAGGAAAAAGAAGAAGGAAAGAGAAGAGAAAGAAAGGTGTAGGTGAAGAGAAAAGGAAAGGAAAGGAAAAAGAGATCGTGGAACCGCGATTTCTCGAACGAAAAACGGTACCGAGGTTGGTGTACTTTCGATTTCGAAATCTTTACGAAAAGTATCTCGTTATTGTTTTCGTTTTCGTTTCCGATTTCGTTGAAAGTTTACGTTTTCGATTTTCGTAAGAAACTTGTTTATTTATATGAAAAATCGATGATTTATATATATCTATTGTTGATTTGGAATGATTTTATGATAGATCGTATTTGGATCGTGTTTTTGAATATTTCAATTGTTACGATTTGTGAGAAATACTTGATTTAGTTACTTGCATGACTATTGTTTATGATTTGTAATTTATTGCGAATACTTGAAAATCGTTTATTGTAACGGCCCTAGGATACTTAGACATAGAAATGGATATAGGAGGTTGGTATACCAGCTGGGTTTTACTGAGCAGTACTGCGCCGATACTGATTGATTGATATTGATGATACTGATGTACCTTCTCTTGGATTCGTCCAGAGGCTGGGAGATACGTACCTCCTCAGGATTCGTCCTGGGGGTTGGGAGTTAATGTACCTTCCCAAGGATTCGTTCCTGGGATAGGGAGCTATGTACCTCTCTAGGTTCCGTACCCACGGTCCTAGAGTTGGGAGATACGTACCTCCTCAGGATTCGTCCTGGGGGTTGGGAGCTTGACCCATATTCCAGTCCGTATATGTTTAGTATTCTAGTGGGCCAAAAATGATTTGAATTGAAACTGAACTGAATGATTTGATGGATCGAATTCATATGTTGATTTCATTATTAATTTAATTGTTTTGAAAGTGAGTTAGAAATGAAATTCATATTGTGGTTTATTGCTTCTTTAAAGAACAATTATATTGTGTTTTATTTAATCGAGTTTATAGTACACCCACTAAGCTCTATGCTTAGCGCGTTAGTTTGTTTCTAACGCGTAGGTACCAGGAATCCAGAGGAGGCTAGAGACTGAAGGAAGAGCAAGTTGCAGACCGAGTCACAGAGATTGTACAGTTGGGTAGCTATATTTTTGTTATGTGTATATATATTCTGAAAGCATGCATATACAGGGAATTTGTAAATATGTTTTGTAATTAACTAGTTTATGACTTCTGTATTTTATTATCAAAATGATTGTAAATGTTTAAGTTCGATTTATTTTATTTTATAAACTATCTGTGAAAGTCGCACTAAACGGCAGAGTGCGCAACTGATTGAAATTGTATTGGAATTGTTTTGTGTAAAAGCAGGGTTTTGGAAAGTCCGAAAAACAAACGGTACTCTGCCGAAATTTCGTAAAAAGTTTATTTGTTGTTTTATGGGCTCACTTGAAAAGGATTCTTAAACTGTTTTATGGGCTCACAATGATTTTGAAATGTGAAAAATGAAATTTTGAAAAAGTTTGAAAGTCCGTGTAGCGCTCCCCGGGTCGGTCCGGCCGGATCGGGTCGGGGGGGGGGGGGGGGGGGGTGCTACAGGGGGTGTATTCAATTTTGACTTTTAATGACTTTTATAGACTTTTTTTAAGTGATAGATTTTTTATAGACTTTACCGACTTTTATGGATTTTTATAGAGTTTACAGAATTCTAACAAACTTTTATAGACTTTTATGGACTTTCATTTTAAAAGATTTTTATTGACATTAATAGATTTTTATTGATTTTGATAGAATTGAAAGAAATCCTATAAATGACTTTTATAGATTTTTATAGACTTTCATTTTAAAACAAGTGCATATTATATCAAAATTTGTTAGATGATGTATTGAAATCAAGTACATAATGTAAAAAAATATGATACATTCTTTAGATAAATAATACATACCCGTTGATGACTTGATAATCAAAATAATAAGTTTTTAAAATAATTTAATTATTCATTAATATAATATCTTTAATGTAAAATAAAATAAATACCGCAACAAGAATTAAAACCTAAAAATCCTAACAATTTCAAGCTTCATGAACCATATTTCTCCAAACCCAAATGATAAATAACGAGAAAAAGATTTCGATAAAAAGAAAACAATTAGGGAAATAACAAAGTGAAATGGGAAATACATCCCTCTTTGTATTTATTATTTTTGTGGAGTTGCACTAAATTTTGAGCAACAATAAGTTATGATATTTTGATTTTATTCTATCATGGTAATTTTTTTTTTAATAAGCATGTATTTCGATGTCATATGAACATAAAATTCTTTACTTTTTTATTTTTATTTTTCTTCTGTTACTAATTGTTTGCATAAGTTCATATTATTCTGATTACTCATGTCAATGATGTATTGATTGTCTAAATTATATTTATTTTCTGACTTTTTTAGTTGTAAATTTATTATATCAATTGTTGCACTCTCCTTACTATAATTTACAATAAAAAGCTTCAATAGGATTTTACAAAAAATATAAATATATATATATATATATATATATATAATTTGTATGTCCAGTCCAACCAAGTTGATCCTTTTAAGAAGAACTATTGCTATATGGTCTAACAATTCGAACTTGAAACATTATCAGGTCGAATGAATGTCATTTTCTATCTATGCTGTTTATTGATCCTTATATTTTCAAATCACTCAAGTTAATTTGTTTTTAGACTAGCTGATAATAATAAATATATAAATTTAGGCAAATTGAGGTAAAGATAATGGAGGAGAAGGAGATACGAATTAAAACGTTTTTCCTACACATGCTTTCAATGCATCTAAATGGAATGTAAACCAATGTGTAAATATTGATAACCAAACTTAAACTTATATCCTACTTACATTGTTAATTTTTTGTTTAAAACCAAAAAATCAAAATCAACAAAAGAAGAGAGTGATATGAAAAAGCTATAAGATCAAAATCAACAAATCAAGAACACCTATTTAAAAAAGAAAACAATAATATAAAAAAAAGAAAAACGATTTGCTTACCCAGAACTTGAACCGTAGGGGGGGTCTATAAAAATCTATCACTTAAAAAAAGTCTGTAAAAGTCATTAAAAGTCAAAATTGAATACACCCCCCCTACGTTGTTGCTTCTCAAATTGAAAGTATACAAAAGTTTGTGGAGTGAATGGTGGAGAAATTGTGAGATTAGAGTATTTATAGTTTACAATAAAAGTCTACAAAAGTCTAGATTTTTTATAAGTCTATAAAAGTTATGAACTTTTTGAATACCCTCTAACTTTTTTATACTTCATAAAAGTCTATATTCAATACTCCATGACTTTTATGGACTTTAAAAAAGTTCATATTGAATACCTCAAAACTTTTGTAGACTTTTAAAAAGTATATAAAAATTCATATTGAATACCTATTGACTTTTATGGAGTTTTTAAAAATCCATATTGAATACATCTAAACTTTTAAAATCCACATAAGTCATTAAAAGTTATTAAAAGTTGATATTGAATACACCCTCCTAAGATTCCTTAGCTGCCTTGGCTTTTGGCTTGATGAAAAGCCTAGTCGTGTGGTTTAGTTTCTTTAATTGTTGTTTTGTTTTAAAAAAAAAAAAAATCATGAGAAAATTTTGGAAATAAATATAGAATTTGATAAATATAAGCACAAAAAATATATTTTTGGTAGATTTTGAATATAATTACCAAAATTTGTCGAACTAATCTAATAAAATCCGATTCTGACTTCTGATTTTTGAAACGGATTGCAATCGAAACCCAAATCCCACGCGCCAAGAAACCGCGTGGATTTCACCTCCACTTGTCTCTTTCCTATACGCTACCGGTCACGTTGTCAGGGACTCCTATAAAATGCTCAACCACACGCACACGCAGCCATTCTACTTTTCGATCCATATATATATATATATATATCAAAGGTGCTTTCTTATTATTCGATTTCGATTTTTTTTATACCTAAAAAAGAGTCTTCTTTAATATACACATATATATAGAAATCACAGTAACAGTAATTGTTGAGATTCCCGAGAAACAGATTTTTTTTTATTTTATTCTTGTTTTGACTCCATTGGCGCTGACAGATTACAATTTACATGTCTCGATTCTCTTCTCCGAAAAGGGTTAGTCTCTGAATTCTGAATTGGATCGTCTCCGTGTTCTGTTTTTCCTTTCTGGGTATTTTTGTTTATTTGTTTATTTGTTTTATTGTTGTGTTTTCGATACGGTGTTTGATTCTGGTTGAGTGTTCTTTAAGCTGGGTTGACTCGATTCTAACCCACCTGTTTTGGGTTTTTTTTTTTTATTTATTGTGTTTGATTGATGCAGTGATGTGCATTGTTTGTTTAACTTGTAATCTATCTGGTTCTGTTTTCTTGGGAAACTTTTCTTGGCCAAGAGATTGCTTTTATGTGAGTCTGAATTTTGATTAATGTAATTAAGATTTATAGGCTGGTTTGTTGGCGGCTTGTAATTTGGCCGTAGAATTGAAGTTGTATAATTGTATTATTTCAGTTCTAGCTTTGTTTTCAAGCTATCAAACCCAATTAAGTAAATATTGTTACCCCTAGAAATCTGAAAATATTAAAATTTCGGGGAGTATTATCGATATATACTTCCTTGGATTGAACAAATTATTAAAAGTGGTTGGGTTGATAGAAATAATTCAGGAGAAATTGGGGTTATAGAGTTTTTGAACGGTGATGGCTTGATTTTGGTAATCTATGATATAGACATTGCTAGTTAGAGATAACTAATAAAGATCTTCTTGTGTTTTATATACAGTGAGAATGACTGCTATGATTGCGAAGCAAGAAGGGTTCAATGGATACTGTGATGATAAAATGCAGAGGATGCGAGGAGCCTCCAACGTGTCTAGGCTAGTGACAAATAGGGGGGTTCGAGAAGTCTTGAACCCGGATGATACAAAGCAAATAGCACAACAGAATGAAAAAGAAAATACGGAGTCATCCCAAATGAGACCGGAGGCTTGTTGTAGAAAACGGCAAGGTGGATTCTCCGAGAGTAAGGGAATTCCAAAGAAGCGCCGAAGTGCCTTAAACAAGGACATCAGGTCTAAAGACAAAGTGTTGGACAAGGAAAGCAGTTTTGATGCTGTAGATTCGGAGGATTCTGACGACGAAGCAATGGCTATAATAAGAATCAAAGAACGCAAGAGAAGTAGAAGTTCAGATGCTGCAATGGTAAAAAGAAGTCCAAGTAATGAAATTAAGAAAAACGATTCTATGAATAATTCATCTTCATCGTCATCTTCTTCCGGCTCGTCCATTTCGGGGATGAAAAGTGACTGTAACAGCAGGGATAGATGCACAACAGGAAATTTAAAGGTGAAGTATCCCTTGTATGGATGACCCTGCTGCAATCAAATATTATGTTTTGATATATTTTGTTAGTTGAAGAAAAGTTTTACTAACTGAAGGTGTTTGAATTCTTGCTTGAAGCAGGCCAAACCATTTGAAAGCTTTAAATGTCATCAGTGTGTGAAAAGTGAACGTAGAATTGTTGTCCCTTGTACCAAATGTAAATGCAAAGCATACTGTATCCATTGTATCAAGCAATGGTAATTTTATAGTTAAAAAGACTCATTGTTGTCTTGATTTATATTTCAATGTTTTAACGAAGTATGTCTTTATAAGTTTTGCTGTTTTGGTGTATATTAGGTATCCTCAGATGTCAGAAGAAGATATAGCAGAGCTATGCCCATTTTGCCGTAGAAATTGCAACTGTCGTGTATGCTTGCACACAAGTGGGTTGATTGAGGTTTGTTTTTATCTTTATCTTTATTCTTCTTGATTTCACCTTCAATAAGTTATCCTTTATGTCACCACGAAATCAGCTCAGACATATCCCTTCTTGATAATGAATTTTGGAAAATGTCTTTCCTTGTCTAACTTAACCGAAACATTGTATTAGTTTCATCCTCATTCTTGATGTTCACTGCTCTCCTTTGAATTTTTTTCCAACTAATATTGGTATGTCTCTTGGTTTAGGTTTTTCCAGACAGTATCTGTTTAGTTGGATAGGTAGAATGGTCTATGTATTTTATAGGCTTTTTCTGTTTGCAACATTTTTAGTCTTCGCTCTTTGAGCAGTTCATCTTTACTTGAATTATCACCACTGTGCCTTGAAGGTAACTTTAGGTAATTAAGTAATTTCCATTGTTTGTCAATAAGTGCACTCTCTTATTTATGAAGACAATGCCATTGAATTGAATCCACTAAGGGACATACTTGATATATTCTGAGTTTCAGACATCAAAGAGGGACGTTTCTGATCATGAAAAGGTTCAGCATCTGCATTACATGATTGAGTCACTGCTTCCCTTTTTAAGACATATGTATGAGGAACAAACTCAGGAGACACAGATTGACGCTATGATTCACGGTAGTTAATTTTCCAGCTTTGTGCATGAGTTCATTTTTTTTTTAAGAGCTTTTCTGATGCTAATACAAGTTCTTTTATGAGTAGGGGTGCATCTCTCAGAAGTTGAGATATCAGCAACCCTTTGTGGCAATGATGAACGTGTCTATTGGTAAGCCAGAAAGTAAAAGATATCAATCATTTGTATTATTCTGGAATATCTTATATCTTAAGGATTTTGTTTGGTCTTGAAACAGCAACCATTGTGCAACTTCAATTGTGGATGTTCACCGAAGCTGCCCGAATTGTTCTTATGAACTCTGTCTCAATTGCTGCCAAGAACTTCGTCAGGGAAGCCTTACAGGCCGTGTTGAACTGAAGTTTAGGTATATTAACAGAGGCTATGATTACATGCATGGAGGAGATCCTCTACAGGAATACTTCCTTTCTGCAACTAATGATGAATATACTGAATCACCACTTCGGTGGAGTGCCAATGATGATGGAAGTATTTCATGCCCCCCAATTGAAATGGGTGGCTGTGGTGATTGTCTGTTGGAGCTCAAGCGTATCCTTCCAGATAGATGGATTTCAGATTTGGAAAACGAAGCTAGAAATTTACTGGGTATTTTCGGAAGTAAATTTTCAAATTTGAAGAATGGCTGCACTGAACCACGCAGAGAGGTATTACTTAAAGCAGCTTCTAGGGAAGGATCTGAGGACAACTACTTGTATTGTCCAGATTCAACACATATTCAAGAGGAAAAAGAGCTTTTGTGCTTTCAAAAGCACTGGGTTAAAGGTGAACCAGTTATAGTTCGGAATGTTCTCGAGGAGGGGGCTGGTTTGAGCTGGGAGCCAATGGTCATGTGGCGTGCATTATGTGAAAATGTGGATTCAACAATCAGTTCTAAAATGTCAGAAGTGAAGGCAATGGATTGCTTGGCTGGTTGTGAGGTGCGTTCCAATCATCCGTCTTGGTGTTTATTTTTTGTTTGCAGTTAAACATGTTGGTCCAAAAGATGTGCATGACATGATGAGCAAACGTATCTTATCTACTGTATTACTTTTAGATATGAATTAATTCCCAACATTGACATTTTATTTTTGATTCAGTCTCTCAACAAATTTCTGGCTAACATCTTAGCCCCAGCTTCAAATTCTATCTTTGTAGTATAATATCAGTATGATTCTTGGCTTTGATGGTTGAGTACAAAAGCTCATTTGATCTTATTACTTAAACGCTAAGTTTGTCTAAAACACAGGTGGAGATTAATACTCGCCAGTTCTTCCAAGGTTATACGGAAGGTAGAAGATATCACAACTTCTGGCCTGAGATGCTCAAACTAAAGGATTGGCCCCCGTCTGACAAGTTTGAAGATCTTTTGCCTCGCCACTGTGACGAGTTCATAAGAGCATTGCCCTTTCAAGAATACAGTGATCCTAGGGCTGGTTTCCTAAACCTTGCAGTTAAGATTCCATCAGGTGTGTTAAAACCAGACTTGGGTCCAAAAACATATATTGCTTATGGGTTTGAAGAAGAGCTTGGAAGAGGGGACTCTGTTACTAAGCTTCATTGCGATATGTCTGATGCGGTTTGCATTCAAAATTTGACACCATTTCTGATTAATGTGAACTTGTTCTTTGATAAAACTTTATTGAATATAGAACCACCTTTTTTCTTATTTTTTTTTATCTTTCTTGTAATTCTTATGTGCAGGTGAATATTCTGACACATACAGCAGAAGTAGTGTTGACTGAAGAGCAGCGTGCAGCAGTTAAAAGATTGAAAAAGAAGCACATAGCACAGGATGTAAAAGAAGGTCTAGCAAAAGAGAGGATGGATGATTCTATTGATGAATTCAGCGGCCATGAGGAGATTGAGATTTCCAGAGATGTCGAGCACGGACGATCGAACAAAGAGTCTGGCGGCGCTCTTTGGGACATTTACAGGAGGGAGGATGTTCCTAAACTAGAGGAGTATCTTAGAAAGCACTTCAAAGAATTCAGGCATACCTATAGTTCACCAGTAGAACAGGTTACATGTTAGAATTGAAACTTCATTATATCAATATCATATAGACATCTTTTTCTAACAGTTCTTCTTCTTCATGATTATTAGGTCATTCACCCAATTCATGATCAGTGCTTCTATTTAACTTCACACCACAAAAGGAAGTTGAAAGAAGAATATGGTTAGTACACAATAACAAAATAAACTTCTTTTTGTATTGTATACCATTAATAACTCAGCTATTCACCATGTATGTTGTACAAAAATCTACAGGTATTGAGCCCTGGACATTTGAACAAAACCTTGGAGAGGCTGTATTCATTCCTGCTGGATGCCCACATCAAGTTAGGAATCTCAAGGTAAGAATTTCCAGATAATTCGCTCTGGAAGAAAGCTTATCTTGCCATGCCACTTACATGATTTCTTTGATCTACATCCAGTCATGTACAAAAGTTGCCGTGGACTTCGTCTCTCCTGAAAACATCCAAGAGTGCCTTAGATTAACCAAGGAGTTTAGACTTCTTCCGAAGAACCATCGCGCTAGAGAAGACAAACTTGAAGTAAACACCTCTCTCTAGAATTCATGATATGCATACCGTGTATGATTGATATTTTCTTCCTCCTCTGTTACTTATCCTAAACCTTCTTGTGTTTCCCTTTTCGTGTGTCGAACAGATCAAGAAAATGATACTCTATGCAGTTGAGCAAACAGTTAAAGATTTGAAGGAGTTGGCACCATGAAATAACCGCCGAAGCTACTCGGGTCTCACCATAGCAAAACTGATCAACACCTCTTAACTTCTGGTTTTTTTAGGCCTCATTTTGCCATTGTTTCCATTTTGTTGGCCTGGTTGCTGATGATGTCCTTGGCTCATGGCAATTTTTTTAGCCAAGGTTTTTGATTACTTATTAGGGCAGCCTAATTGGGATTTTTGGGATAAAATATCTCATATATAGAAAAAAATATTTAGTCTCTCTATACTTTTATGGTTAAATGGATGAGATTGGATATGGTTGATATCAATGCTAGCTATCAAATATCATGGGCCTAATTAGATCAACCTTTATAAGTAGTGTTTCTACACATTGCATAAGAAAATAAAGTATCATAAATAGTGCTATATATCCAAGATGAAAAAGTTAAACATCTTTTTTTTTCCTTTTTGTTTTATGACCAAAAGTTTTGAAAAAAACACGTGTAATTATGACAATCATTCATATCATCTTTCAAGTAAGAAGTTTATGGAATGGGAGAGGGTTGTGCATAGCATTGTATGTTAAAATCATATAAAAATAATGCTAATGTAACTAAACGATTTGTAACTATCATATAGATTATAAGATGATAGATGAAATCAATTTGAGTTTCTTCTAATTTAACATGTATATTGAGTAATCCAAATGAATAATGTTGCAATATGTAACAGTGATTGAGATCATGAGATGATATGTAACGTAGAATGTTCCCAAAGAATGTGACACTATAAATTATCAGATAATATGGTACTAACAAATCTATTGATACATATTGTGGTAATAACAAATCAATTGATATATATTGTTGTTCTTAACGGTGCTCTGTAAATTATGGGATGATGTGATAATTAAAAGTATTGAGCTATAAATTAGAAATTTTTTTTTTCTAAAATAAAAAATTTGACCCCAATTGGGTCAGGTGTCCCTGAGGAGACCTGAAATGATCGAAATGACAACTCCCTCTCTCCACATTTTGGAATTTTAATGGGTATATATTGTGGTAGTAACTAATCAATTGATATATGTTGTTGTTCTTAACTGTGCTATGTAAATCATGAGATGATGTGACAATTAAAAGTATTAAGCTATAAATTAGGAAAGTTTTTTTATTTTAAAAAAAAAAAAAATTTGACATCAATTGGGTTAGGGTCCTTAGGGAGACCTAAAATGACCAAAATGACAACTCCTTCTCCCTACATTTTGGAATTTTAATGGATAAATGTTAGATCAAATACTACAAACTCAGAACCGAAATGGCTGAAACAACTCCCTGAATTTAATGGGTAAAGATGGAATCAAACACTAAAAACTTGACCCGAAATGGTCAAAATGACAACTCTCTCTCTACACTTTGAAATTTAATGGGTAAAGATAAAATTAAGCACTAGAAACTTGATCCAAAATGGTCAAAATGACAACCCCCTCTCTCCACATTTTGGAATTTAATGGGTAAAAGTGAGATCAA
Organism: Xanthoceras sorbifolium; assembly: GCA_003430845.1. Lineage (NCBI taxonomy): Eukaryota > Viridiplantae > Streptophyta > Magnoliopsida > Sapindales > Sapindaceae > Xanthoceras > Xanthoceras sorbifolium. The sequence continues at coordinate 16,921,198 of CM010618.1, forward strand.
ACATTACAAACTCACACAACATGAGAGGTCTCCCCACACTTTAGAATTTAATGGGTAAATGTGAAACTCAAATCTTTATCAAAGAACTAAAGGAAGAAGTGTTCAACCATAACGTACACTGTTAGGAAGGTTTTTAAACAATTGTTGGTACCTATAATTTACCTTTTGGACACACGTTAACTTCAAAAGATTGGTCTTTTTAGTTTTCTTTTTCACTTACAACCATTGCAAGTTGATATTTGACTAAACAAACGTACCTGAGTAAGATGACTTCCACAATTTGTCTCGATTTAGAAGAAGAGGAGGGCTTCACATAATTCATGAAAGAGAACTTGGATATAATAGTTTTCTTAAAATTTTTGTGAAAATCTATTCGAATAACAAAAATTATGATAAGATATTTACTTTCGAAAAATAACTTCAATATAATCTATAAAAAAAAAAAAAAAAAAAGGGCAAAAATTGATATTATTCAAACAATTTTTCATACACTTCAATCAAATAGTTTTTATTTTTATTTTTTTAGAAATCATGTAAAATGTTGTATTTGGATCATCAATCAAAATACCAATAATAAATTTTCTTGTACCGTCGAGATTTATTAAAAAAATAAAAAAACCAATCTCTCAAAATTCATAATAATACTAAAACTTTAGAAAACCTTACATTCTTGAGATGGAGATGGAGATGGAGATCAAAGAGGAGCATGCAATTGACTTGTTTTGAAGAAGAAATAGAGTCTCTTGGAGAAAAGAAGATTCTCTTTTCCTCCAATAATGTTTCACACCAAGAAGATGTGGAGAAGTTCCTCTTTATAGTGGATTCATCAACTAGGGTTTCCATTGAGGCTTATGAAATGACATAAATATCCCTTCCTCTCTTTTGAATGACCACTTTTAGTATTTTATCCCAATTAAATAGTAATATTTATTAGTATTAGGATGGATAACAAATTCTTTAATTGGATTTGATATTATATAGATATTAATAATAAAATAATTATATGTTTTATTATAAACTAGTTTAATTTTCTTGTATTGATTATCATTAAAATTATATTTATTCATAATTAAATATTCTCATTCATTGATAGATGTTTAATCCCACCACTATAAATAAATAAACAACATATAAGGTGACATTTACTTTTGGGACTCGGCTTGTAGTGGTGGGGAGAGTTACTTTTTATTCCGTACTTGTAGTGGTTGACTTCACTAGGTCTCAACAAACCTCTGACTCAATAAGTGTATGTCCTAAAAAAAATAAACACACATCTATGATAGGGATTCGAGTCCCATATTATCTATGAAAGCATAAGTGTGGGGTTCGATGATACACTTAACTTCGATGAAAGCGGACCGATTCGTAATAGAGATTGGACTGTCACATTTGTCTACAATATCACAAAGTGTAAAGAGACCACTTCTAATAATTTTTTTTAAAAATTAATTAAGAATGGATAAAATTTATACAAAATTGTTAGACCTGTTGTTTTGCTTAACTTCCATAAAACGGGCGTATCACGTTATTCGTATTTCATCCACTGCCATTATATACGCATGAAAATAATAATAATAATAATAAAACAAAAGAAAAAGTGAAAATTATTAAAAATGGTCTAAAAATTATTGATAAAATTATTTTTAGCTATATATGAAAAAAATAATCGTTTATAGCCAATTTGAAAAGAAAATAACATAAATACCCTCCATTACCCACTGATTGGACATTTACAAAAGGACCCGAAATAGTGAAAAATTATAAAAAAAATCTATTAAAAATTACTGAAAATTCATTTTATACATTAAAACAAAAATACTTTTTTCTTCCTTCCTTGCGCAGACTTTAATTCCTTTTTTTATATTTTTTTCCTTCTATAGCAGCAGCTTTTTTTTTTTTTTTTGTCACTTCTCTTTTTTTTAATTAAAATTGATTACATACCTTTATTTTTTAGACACATATCATCTTTTCTTCACCAACTCTATTATATCAACAAAATCAAAATTTAAAAGTAATTTTATATAATTTTTTATATTTTATTTAGAATGTGTTTTGTGAATTTTTTTAAGTTTTTATTTTATTTTATTTATATATTACATTTGATTTGTGGTTGAAAGAATTTGGGTGATATTAGAGTTTATTTTTGTGAAATTTTAATGGTTATGGAATATATTAGTGAAAGGTTAGTTAGTAAAAGATTTGTTAGTGAAACGTTTAGTAATAATATTGGTTAGTGAAATGTTTGTTAATGAAATAGTTGGTTAGTCAAATGTTGGTTAGTGAAATATAGGTTAGTGAAATGTAGATTAGTGAAATATAGGTTAGTGAAATGTAGATTAGTGAAATATATGTTAGTGCAAATGTTGTTTAGTGAAATGTTGGTTAGTGTAATGTAGGTTAGTGAAATATATATTCGTGAAATATTTAAAGTGTAATTGTTTTCAATGAAATATTGTTACTGAAATATTTTGAGTGAAACATTATCAGTGAAATTCACTTTTATTAATATTTTTGTGAAATGTTGCATCTTCTAAATATTTGTCTCTTATTTCAGAAAATGAATACACGTAGACTTCTACTGAAATGGACGATGGGATGGTCTAGATTATGTTGATGGTTCACCAGTTGGGGTACTGGTTTCTAAAAGGTTGAAACTTACAGGGTTGGTTGAGTTAATATATCAAAAGTACACGGTATAACATAGACAACAATACGGTCGGTTAAAGATTGAATTCTCAATCTTTCACTAACATACATTTCACTAACTTATATTTGACTAACTAACATTTCACTAACAAACATTTCACTAATCAACATTTTACTAACTAACATTTGACTGACCAATATTATTATCAAATGTTTCACTAACCTATATTTTACTAATAAATCTATCACTAACTAACGTTTTACTAACTAACTTTTCACTACCATATTCCATGACCATTAAAATTTTATAAAAATAAACCCTAATATTACCCAAATTCTTTCAACCACAAATCAAATATAATATACAAATAAAATAAAAAAAATAAAAAACTTAAAAAATCCATAAAATACATTCTAAATAAAATGCAAAAAATTCCATAAAAGTACCTCTAAGTTTTGATTTTGTTGATATAATTGAGTTGGTAAAGATAAAATAATGGATATCTGAAAAATAAAGGTGTGTAACTAGTCTTAATGAAAAAGACAAAAAAAGAAGTGACAAAAAAAAAAAAAAGAGCTACTACCATAGACGGAAAAAAAATATTTAAAGTCGGCGTAAAGAATGAAGAAAAAAATGTTTTATTTTAATGTGTAAAATGAGTTTTTCAGTAATTTTTAATGGATTTTTTTTTTTTGTAATTTTCATTTTAAGGGTCTTTTATAATTATTCAGTCAGTGGGTGGTTGAAAGGTATTTATAATTTTTTGACCATTTTTAATTTTGTTCCTCAAAACCCAAGTTCTATGTTCTTGACATGTTCCCATATCCCAGGTCTCTATGTGTGTGTGTGTGTGTGTGTGTGTATTGTTGTGAAAGCAATTAAGTGTGTACAATTGTGAGGATCCAATTTTGATTGGTCATGATGAATTGGTTGCTGTATATGTTTATGTTTTGAAATTATGAACTGGGGTTGTTTGAATTTTGGTGTGCGTTGGTTGTTTTTGTGGTTAAGTTCGGTTTATAGGATTATTGTTGTGATTTTTGATTGGAGTTATTGTAATATGTTGATTAGTGAAGCTAGATTTTAGTAGCTGAGGGGTTTTTTTTTTTTTTAATGGTCCAATTCGCTATCTTCTTGAGGTTTGATTGGGTTTTGTTTGTGGATTTGATGGTTGTTGCAGTGGAGCTGGGTTACATGTTGGCCATCCACTTGGATATACTGCCACGGATATTCTTGCAAGGTTAAAACGTATGCAAGGTCACAATGTTTTGCACCCAATGGGATGGGATGCTTTTGGATTGCCAGCTGAACAATATGCAATTGAGGTTTGCTTTCGATCGTGATATTATAAGTTTTACATCATTGTGTAATATCATGATAGTTATTCTTCTTTTGATTTCTTGCATTATGGACAGACAGGGACTCACCCAAAAATCACTACATTGAGGAACATTAGTCGCTTCCGCATTCAGGTTATTTAATTTCCCTGTTGTTTATCAGAATTGGTTAAGTGAAAGATATGGCTACTTCTTGTTTGTAAACTGATTGGAGAAATTTATGAGTTTTCATTACACTATGCAATTTCGCATGTGGTTCCACTTTTGATCTTACTGCAAGAATTTATTTCATGTCTAGAACTGTTGGAGTTTGACTTGAACTAAAACTTTGAACTTCTGTTGACCTGTGTGTTAGTGTGGCTCAAATTCAAGCTTTGAGACTCTGAATACTTGTATGCAACATTATGGTTAAGGCTTCATTCAGTTCTGTTTGAGAAATGGAGCTTTGTACTTTGATCTTGATGGCGAACATTCATTTTGTAGCTTGTGGTTCTTTATAAGAAAAGAATCAACTTTGATCTTTCCTGTAAGAACTGTAGCTCTCTTAAGAGCTATGAAATGCACTCCCATTAGGGTCACAGAAAGCTTCCTATTGGTGGCCTTTACTATGTATTGGTAGATTTGGAGGGATCTTGGGCAAGCATTACTACTATGGCTTTAACGACCCATCTCTGTTGTTCTTACTATTTGGTGGTTGATATGACTTTCCTTTATTGATATCCATTCACTTTGCAGCTCAAATCATTGGGCTTCTCATATGATTGGGACCGTGAAATCTCCACAATAGAACCAGAATATTATAAATGGACCCAATGGATCTTTCTTCAGCTACTAAAGAGAGGATTGGCATATCAGGTATAGATTCATATTTCAAGAATTTTTATGTTAGTTTTGACTAATAACCTGACATGATCGTTCATGTAATCTTGATTTAGGCTGAAGTTCCAGTCAACTGGTGTCCTGCTCTTGGCACAGTCTTAGCTAATGAGGAGGTGGTGGATGGTGTGAGCGAGCGTGGGGGTCATCCAGTTATAAGAAAAGTATGCTCATTTGATATTTTGTTATATTTTATGATTCATGTGTCAGCTTTTATTTCTATTGTTTGAATGGTTTTATAATTTTACAGTGTCGTTGTTTATTAACAAGCAGCCAATGAGGCAATGGATGCTGAAGATTACGGAATATGCTGATCGCCTTCTTGAAGATTTAGATGACCTTGACTGGCCTGAAAGTGTAAAGGAAATGCAAAGGAACTGGATAGGGAGGTCAGAAGGGGCCGAGATGGAATTTTGTGTTCTTGACAGTAAAGGTGAGGAGAAGGACGTAAAAATTACTGTTTATACCACCAGGCCTGATACCATCTTTGGAGCAACGTAAGTATCTTAGACTTTGTTTTTTGTTTTTTGCGGTTAATTAACTTCATGTATTTGATTTATGGCTATACTGCAAGGTCTTGCTAATATATTTCCTGGATTATGATTTATTCTTATCAGTTTTTGTATGCAGATATTTAGTTTTGGCACCTGAGCATATCTTGTTGCCATCATTAGTATCCACTGCACAGAGCAAATGTGTATGTTCCTCTGATACCTATGCGATTTTGCTTATAAGTTTTTCTGACCATGTGTAATTAGTAGACAATGATTCATGAGCACAGGTGGAGGAATACAAAGATCTTGCCTTAAGAAAGAGTGACCTTGAGAGGACTGAGCTCCAGAAGGAAAAAACTGGGGTCTTCAGCGGTTGTTATGCAAGAAATCCAGCAAATGGGGAAGCAATCCCAATATGGGTTGCAGATTATGTCTTGGGAAGGTGTTGCATTTTTTCTATTGTTGAATTACTGATGAATGCTTGTAGAGATTTATCAATACGAGTGAAGTATGTTAACTTTGTTTTCAGTTCAGTTATGGAACAGGAGCAATTATGGCTGTGCCTGCCCATGATAGCCGTGACCATGAGTTTGCTTTGAAGTATGATATTCCAATACATTGGGTTGTGAAGCCAGATGATGAAAGTTGCAGTGAATCCGGAAAGGCTTATTCTGGCGAAGGCAATGTTATAAATTCATCAAACACGACATCAGGGCTTGATATCAATGGCTTGTCTTGCAAGGAAGCTGCTTCTAAAGTTATTGCGTGGGCTGATAAAACTGGAAATGGAAAGAAAAAGGTTCTTTTCTCAGTTTGAACCTTAATATTGCAGGAAGTTTTTTGCTGGGAAGGGAAAGTGGGGTTAGGATGTATCATCTTTGATACTTTTGTTTTAATTTGCATTGGCTTGCCCATTTTTAGGTGAACTACAAGTTGAGGGACTGGCTTTTTGCTCGGCAACGTTATTGGGGAGAACCTATCCCTGTCATTTTCTTGGATGGCACTCATGAGAGTGTTCCACTCCATGAAACTGAATTGCCCCTTACCCTACCTGAGTTGGATGATTTCACTCCCTCTGGGACAGGGGAGCCACCATTATCAAAAGCGGAGTCTTGGGTACATTTTCTTTTTCTTAGTTCCCACTTTCCAATTTTTACTCTATTGCTGTGTTCATTGGTGTGCTTTAACATTGTGTAACTTTTCTATAGTTGCGTTGAGAATTGGCTATTCTAGGATTTCTGTTTTCTCTTCTCTTTTCCATTCCTTTCATCTATTGAGGTAAGCTTGAGGAAGAAATTGTTAATATGTGGGAGAGTCATGAAAAACCAGCCTGCGTTGTCCTACTTTGCAACTTTAAGTTTATGTTCAAGGCAGACTCTTATATTTTTTAGCTCCATGATCATGTCCCCAGATATACTCTCCTTAGTGTCTTTAGATTGTAATGTAAGTGACAAGTGTTACCCTAGGCAGTTGTAGTTAAATGTGTTTAGTAATCATTAGTTCTGATTCTGTCTCTTCTCATCTTCTTTGCACTCCCTCTCTCTCTCTCTCTCTCTCTCTCTCTCTTTCCTGCCAGCATTTCAACTAACATTGCCTCCTACCCTTCATTGGTATCTTTCAGGTTGAAACCATAGATCCTTCATCTGGAAAACCTGCTAAACGAGAAACAAGCACCATGCCACAATGGGCTGGTTCTTGCTGGTAATTCTATTTATTTATTTATTGTTTTCTATATCACCTTCATTAGTAACATTTTTACCAGTTCACGCCTCTCTATTAGGTGTTTTTCTTTTACTCTAGTAGATTCTTATATTTCCTTCTAGCAGAAACATCTGGCTGTTTTACATCTAAAAGACAATCACTTTTTTTGATGCCAAAACAAATTTCTTATTTTTATTTGATATGGTTTAGTTATATAGTAATTGGAATATGCAGGTCCAGTCCAACTTCTCATATTTGATTCAGTAGTAATCTTTTTCTAAATTCTCTCCCTAATCATTTTCAGGTACTATTTGAGATTTATGGATCCAGAAAATTCCAATGAATTAGTTGACAAGACAAAAGAAAGGTAAGAGCAACTTTTTCCAACTAAAAATGTTACCATTAATGTTTTTAACAACTTATTTGTCTTGTATTTTTTTTTTTTTGGATCTCTTAGTAACAAAAATGATTATTTTTTTGATCAAATGTTTATTTTGGTTTCTGAGCTTTTGAAAATATATTTTACCTGCAGGTACTGGGGCCCAGTTGATGTGTATGTTGGAGGGGCTGAACATGCGGTTCTGCACTTACTTTATTCTAGATTCTGGCACAAGGTTTGAGAGAGTCCATGAATTAAGTAGTTTAAGTTTTTTCTCCACATCATTTGTTCATAGAACTGCTTCATGTTATAATTTTCCATCAGTTCGTCTACCTATTCATTCTTTCTTTTCTCTTAGGTAAGTAAATTTTTCTTTGCTTGTTGAAGGAGATATTTTGGAGTTAGGATTGGTACTTTGCTTGTACGAGGCATGCCTCAGTGCATATGTAATGCTACTGCAGCGAGCCTGAATCTCAGAGGATAGGTCTTTTACCTTAATGATTTCAAATAAGATTAGGAGTGATTGGTTTCTAGCTCGTAGAAAGTTTTAGTAAGTCAGGCAAAGTTATAATTACAGTGAGCTGCCTAAAATCAAACAGTTTTATTTTATTACTTTATATTGTTGCATTACTCGTTTGCATTCTCATATTTCAGGTTCTTTATGACATTGGTGTCGTGTCAACCAAAGAGCCCTTCAAGTGTGTTATCAACCAGGGGATTATCCTTGGGGAAGTAAGAATAGCTACTTCTTTAATGTGTATGTAATACTTCCGACATTGGATTTATTTTGATGTTTCCAATCACAGGTTCAATATATGGCATGTAAAGATACAGAGGGAAACTATATATCTGCAGACTTAGCTGAAACGTCGGGTGAATATCATCATGAAAGCATTCCTGAGGAGAAAGTATGTGCTTTTCCATCTGTTGATATATTTTGCCTTTACATACGCGTATGATATGCTGCCGTTGCTGGATATAAGGCTATTAGTTTTGCATTTCATCTTGCTGATTTTTTTATGAAATCACATTTTTCTGATCTAGGTCACTAAATCTGGGGACTCTTTTGTGCTGAAAAACAATCCTAACATTCGTTTAATTGCTCGTGCCCACAAAATGAGTAAAAGTAGGGGGAATGTTGTGAATCCTGATGATGTTGTCTCTGAGTATGGTGCTGATTCTCTTCGCTTATATGAGATGTTCATGGGGCCATTTAGGTAATGTTTTCCTTTATATCACATGATGACTGATACTACTTAATTTAATTATTGACTGTTAATACAAACGAAGATGGTGTCTTTCTTATGTAAACGTAATGTTGTTAGTGATTGCCTTGTCCTTCCAGAGACTCTAAAACATGGAATACTAGTGGTATTGAAGGTGTACATCGATTTTTAGGAAGAACTTGGCGGCTGATAGTTGGTTCTCCTTTACCTGATGGTGCATTCAAAGATGGAAGTGTGGTTACCGATGAAGAACCTACTATGGAGCAACTGCGTTCACTGCATAAATGCATAGCAAAGGTATCTCAGTTTTTTAGATTTGTATCTTCCCTTTCTTTGTCTATCGTAGTTTATCTCATTTTGTATTCCTTTTAATATGCAAACTCCAACCAAAAAAGTTGATTTTATGATGCAGGTGACGGAGGAAATTGAAGGGACACGGTTCAACACTGGTATTTCTGCCATGATGGAGTTCATTAATGCTGCATATAAGGTTTTATCCTCGAATCTTCAATTTTAATACGCACCCTCTCCTGCTCTTTTGCTTCCCCTCTTCCATCTCTCCAAAAATTTCCAATCTCAAGCTTTTGCTCCTTAAAAGTCTCCTGATGTTTTCCCTCAACATGTCACAGTGGGATAAACATCCAAGAACTATTATTGAACCATTCATTTTATTGCTCTCACCATATGCACCTCATATGGCTGAGGAGCTATGGTCTCGGTTGGGACATTCTAATTCATTGGCGTACGAGTCTTTTCCTAAGGTAAGAATATGTCTCTTCTTGGTATTACATGACTTGTCTTTTCTCAGTAGTTAATATTCTGTATTCTCAATGACCTTTAAAATACGACTGCATAGTTACTGAGTGGTAAATCACTACTCATTTTCTTTCACTGGTTTTAATAATTGCAGGCAAATCCTGCTTACTTAAAGGACACCACCATAGTCCTACCGATTCAGATCAATGGCAAGACCAGAGGCACCATTCAAGTCGAAGAAGGATGTTCTGAGGAGGAAGCTTTCAGATTAGCTTCCCTGGATGAAAAACTCTCCAAGTTTCTAGATGGGAAATCTATCAAAAAAAGAATCTATGTTCCAGGAAAGATCTTGAATGTAATATTAGAGCGTGAGAATGTCAAGGCAGGTGCCAGATAGTTCTTTTGACATCACGTTTGGGTGTCATTGTGTCTTCTCTTCAATTGAAAGACACGATCCTGAGCTTATATTGTACCAATCAATTCAATAAAATGCTGATATCAGAGAAGAAAGAAGGTATGTATGCAAATATGCCTTTTTTCTTAGCTTGTTTCTTCAGCGGAAAACACGCTATTGCTGAAAACTTTCCTGCTAATTTTGAACTTATATGAATGCATTCAGGTACTTTTCATCCAGGATAATATACTGGCTACAATGCGAGTTCACCTGATAATTTTATTTATCAGAAGGAATTTCTGCCGCGATCATGCCAGCATCCCTGCGTTTTCGACAAAGTTCATCACCCACTACTTGATGTTTGTAATTGTAGCATTATTCAAACTACTTCGTTGATACCACCAATAATGTAGCATATGCATATGCATACATGCTTGCTTGTTGTACAATGTGATACCAACATATTCATCATAAAGTATCATCGATAACATAGTTTTCTTGTTAGTTTACGATCGAGTTATTATGCACTTTCCCTTCTGTACCGATGATAATAAGAATATGCGAATTTCATTTTTCTCGAAAAAAAAAACAAAAAAAAAAAAAAACTATGTAATAAACTCTATAAATAATAGTGTATAATTTCGTCAAGTTAAAAAATTTCATATCCATAATGCAAATTAAAAGAATTACACGGGGTAAAATCTTGGGAAACACCTCAAACTCTCCCATCATGCCACGTCATCAAATCAAGCCTTTTTGTTTAATTTTCCTTGGGAATTTAGCAAAATTGCCCAAACAGTAATCAATAATTGTAAAACTATCCACGGTCCACTAATTTTTACAACCGGTACCCAAAGACTTTGTTTGGACTATATTTGCCCTTAGTTTCACATTTGACCCAGACTCCACGTTTTCACTTTACAGTTTTTGACTTGCTTGTTTTTACTGCTCTTCATCTCAACTGCTGTTCATCTCAACTGCTGTTCGTCGCCTGTTCGTCTTCTGCATTTGTGTTCTCTGCTGCTGTTTGTCTTCTTCGTCTGTCTTCTTCGTTTCGTTTGTGTTTGCAGGTTCAGCGAGTCGTATTATAAAGCGGTCTGCACAGCAAGGAAATCGTCTTCTTCTGTTCTTGTTCAAAGTAAGGAAAAATTTCTTCTTCTGATTATTTGTTTACAAATTTGTGTTTTGGGCATCGGGCCACGTCTGGCCGATGATTTTGTTTCATCGGGTTACTGTCTAAGTGGTCCGATGAAACAAAACCATCGGCCAGCTGAGACCCGATGATTTGTTCATCGGGTCACAGCAACGAAATCGTCTCCTTCTTCGGTGGTAACATCACACACCGATTGAACTCGTCTCCTCCTTCTGATTTTTTGTGTAGAGGTTTGTGTTTTGGGCATCGGGCCACGGGTGGCCGATGGTTTTGCTTCGTCGGGCCAGTACCTCAGTGGCCCGACGAAAGTAAACCATCGGCCAGCTGAGACCCGATGAAAAACTCATCGGGTCTTCGCTGGCCGATGGTTTACATTCATCGGGCGACTGAGGTACTGACGAAAGTAAACCATCGGCCAGCTGAGACCCGATGAAAAACTCATCGGGTCTTCGCTGGCCGATGGTTTACATTCATCGGGCCACTGAGGTACTGACGAAAGTAAACCATCGGCCAGCTGAGACCCGATGAAAAACTCATCGGGCCTTCGCTGGCCGATGGTTTACATTCATCGGGCCACTGAGGTATTGACGAAAGTAAACCATCGGCCAGCTGAGACCAGATGAAAAACTCATCGGGCCTTCGCTGGCCGATGGTTTACATTCATCGGGCCACTGAGGTACTGACGAAAGTAAACCATCGGGTCGCGGTGGCCCGATGACATTTAATCATCCGGCCACGGCTTGACGACGGTTTTGTTTCATCAGGCCGATCAGACAAAACCATCGTCCAGCCGTGGCCCGATGATTAAATGTCATCGGGCCACCGCGACCCGACGGTTTTGTTTCATCGGGCCACTGTGGCCCGACGAAAGTAAACCATTGGCCAGCTGAGGCCCGATGACATTTAATCATCGGCCCACGGCTGGCCGACGGTTTTCTTTCATCAGGCCGATCAGACTAAACCATCGGGCAGCCTGCAAGCATCACCATGAAACAAAAGCAGATGAAATCAAAGCATCGGGCCACTGCGACCCGATGAAATTAAATCATCGGGCCGACATGATTTGATGAAATATATTTGTATTGTTTAGTATGTTGATGAATTCGAATTTTTTTTGTTTATGCAGGCTAATATTCAATGGCAAGTGAGAAGTTGGTTGGGACGATGAAAATTAAGGAAAGAAATTTTTTCCATGCCAAGATGACAACATATTCTAAATGGGGTTGCATCGGGCTGCTGAAGAGTAAACTCACCGAACGTCAACAACAACAAATAAGAGCAACGTGCTTTGGCCATTTCTTAGATGTTAATGAAATGGCCTTCACGGGTCAATTGCTTCATCATATCTTGTTGCGGGAGTGCCATATGGACAATGCTGAAAACGAAATGTGGTTTTTGATTAGCGGGAATAGAATACGGTTCAGTGCAAACGAGTTTTGCCTCGTCAGCGGTCTACGTTTTGGGGATACAGTCGTCCCTACTGTAGGGGAAGATCATATGTGTAGAATTTGGCAGAAATATTTTAAGGGAGTGAAAAAGGTGACTGGAATAAAATTGCAAACTTTGTTCGAACGTATGGAGGAAGAACATGATGCTGATGATGACATGATTAAAGTAGCTTTGTTGCTGATCTTGGAGATGGCATTGCTTGGAAAGGACCTGAGGACTAAGGTCGAATATTGGGCAATGAAGTTGGTTGATAACTTAGAAGAATTCAATCGGTTCCCATGGGGTTTATTTATCTATTCAAGGACATTCAACTCTTTCTCGACCTGTTGTAAAGGTCGAGATCAGAAGTTTAGGGAGAAGGCTGAAAAGGATCCGAGCCATACAGCGGAGAAGATCAACCTGTATGGATTTGTCTATGCTTTTCAGGTAATTTTAAGTGTTTAACTTTTTTTACCCTTAACCTCTTTAAAACTCTTATTGAAACATGGTTTTGTTTTATTTGGTAGGTGTGGGCAATTGAAGCGATTCCGCTTTACTCAATCAAGAAGTATGCTACCAGGGTGTCTCGTTCAGCCCCTCGTATTCTGAACTGGGAAGTGAAAACGAGTCCTGGATATGAGGTTTTGAGAAATAAGATTTTCAGTAGGCGAAAGGTATGAACTACATTGAAAGACTTCTGTTAGGTATATAAATTGTTATTATAACACTACGTGGGCTGTTTTTTTGTTTTTTTGGTTAGATTTCAACGTTTCAAACTTTGAAACCAACGGAGGAAGAACTTAAGTTGTCCTATTTTATGGGGTTCGATACAGGTGCCACTACAAATGATCCGTCAACCCCATATATAGAGATGGGTGATCAGGAAGATGACGAGTACCGTCATGACAGTCATAGTGATGATGTTGCTGAAGAAGAGCAACCACAACCGAAATATAAGCAAGCTGAAATACAAGAAGAGCGGCCTATTGGACGGAGGCCATCGGTATGTTGCCAATATTGTCCCTTAATTGTATTGTTCATTAAATTTTATGTAAATGTTAATTTAACTTTTTCTTGGACATTATGCTAGGACTCAGAATATGTGAATAGAAAATTCGATGGCCTCCACACAGAAGTAGCCTGTCTGAAGACTTCTATGACCGCACTGAATGATAAAGTTGACAAAGGGTTTGCAACCCTACAAACACAACTTGATGAGATGCGGAAAGGAGTTGAGAAATTGATTGAAGTTGTCTGCAAGACAGGAGGCAGTGATGAAAAATTTGCAGCTGGAACTGAGGTGCCACAGGTAATTTATTTTTTATTTAATCACGTCGACATTTGTCATTTCCTTTTCGACATTGTATTAACCGTATACTGTTCTATTAACTGCATCAGAGTGACGACATCTTTGATACAACCTACAATGTGGACGAGGAAAAAAATGTCAAAAATGATGAAGCAAAGGAGGAGGACAAAAATGTCAAAAATGATGAAGTAAAGGAGGAGGGTCTTGAACCTGATCAATGCATGTAAAATGAGTGATCATTAACTCTGTAGGCCTTGGCTGCCTTCCGAAATGGTATGGAAAGATTTTTGTTCTTATAAATGGAAATCATATTTCGTTCTAAATGCATGAAACAAGCACCGTGGTATGCATTTGGAAAAACTGTTGCAATAGCTTTGACAATACTGTTTTTCCTATCAGATACAAAAACAAGATCTTCAACATCTCCAATGGTATCATGCAGACGAGATAGAAACCAACTCCATGAAGCATCATTCTCGGAATCCGCAACACCAAATGCCAAAGGAAATATTTGGTCGTTCCCGTCCTGACATACAGCGACAAACAAAATGCCCCCATATGAACCCTTCAGAAACGTGGCATCAATTGCAATAACCGGTCTAATGGCAGCATTGAAACCATCTATGCACGCTTTAATGGAGAAGAACAGATACATGAACCTATTTTCATCATCAGTCTTAATGTTCGTGATCGTCCCTGGGTTTGTTTCCTCTAACATGTGACAATAATAAGGTAACATACTGAAAGAAACTTCAAATGATCCGTGTACCTCCTCCATAGCAATATGTTTAGCCCGATATCCTTTGTGGTAATTTACTGTAATGCCCAATTCATTTTGGATATCTCTTATGATTTGCTTTGGTCTGTAGATACGACCATCACGAAATTTCTCCTTGATATGTTGGCCAATAAACTGTGCACTAGCCTTTCTATTCCATGAAAACCTTTTCTCCATTGAGCAACTGTGTTTGTCATCAAATCTGGTAATCCGAAAAAAATCAGTGTTTGTAACCTTGAATGCATATAGCCGCCATTTGCATTCTCCAACAGCACAACGTACCTCAAAACGTGAAGTATCGGACTTCCACACTTTCAAATTGAAACGATTTGCAGCAGCGTACCTTCTTAGTTGGGAGTGCAACTCTTTCTTACTGTCAAAGACTTCCCCATTTGCAATCAGAATCGGCATAGCTCTCAAAGCTACTTCAACATCATTAATTGAACACATTACAGACGTGGCTCGAACCAACCCTTCATTACTGTTTCCAGCACCCTGAACATCTTCAGACTTCTCATTATCTCTGCCTTCGTTACTGAAATCATCAACAACTTGAAATTCTTCTTCAACCGTAGCATCATTTAAATTTGGTCTGTAGCCTTCCCGAATGTAGTTACTTCCCTTCGATGAAGGAAATTGAAGATTGATGGGATGGTGTTGTTGATTAGATGACTCTGGAAAACATTGCTGCTGCAATTGTCGGTCACTATGGCCAATCTCAGACACGGTTATACAAACTAAAGGGTCAACATTCTTTTGACGTAATAATATTACAACAATCATCATCATCACTGATCTCAACAGGCATGCTTGGGCGGATGGTATGAGCAACCGTCTTTATAATGACTCGAAAGCACTTTCTGTCAATCCTAGTGACGACATACACTTTATCTAATAGTTGAGCATAAGTTGCTTCTCTTGGAAATAACACCCATTTTGATCTCTTGCCATCATACCAATAAACCCCTTGTTCACATACCCAATGTCCATCCCAGTTGATTATCAACTGCACATCATCCATGCTCCTTCCTGCATTCAAATAAAAAATGTAAATAAAATATTGATTCAATTAAAGTATCAAACCATCGGGCCAAAAACAATGAAAAAACATGAAGAAAAACCATCGGGCCGACATGATGAAACCATCGGGCCGATATGATAAAACCATCGGGCCAAAAACAATGAAAAAACATGAAGAAAAACCATCGGGCCGACATGATCAAACCATCGGGCCGACATGATGAAACCATCGGGCCAAGGCCAGAAATCGGGCCGACATGATAAAACCATCGAGCCAAAAACAATGAAAAAAACATGAAGAAAAACCATCGGGCCGACATGATGAAACCATCGGGCCAAGGCCAGCCATCGGGCCGACATGATAAAACCATCGGGCCAAAAACAATGAAAAAAACATGAAGAAAAACCATCGGGCCGACATGATAAAACCATCGGGCCAAAAACAATGAAAAAACATGAAGAAAAACCATCGGGCCGACATGATGAAACCATCGGGCCAAGGCCAGCCATCGGGCCGACATGATAAAACCATCGGGCTAAAAACAATAAAAAAAACATGAAGAAAAACCATCGGGCCGACATGATAAAACCATCGGGCCGACATGATCAAACCATCGGGCCAAGGCCAGCCATCGGGCCGACATGATAAAACCATCGGGCCAAAAACAATGAAAAAACATGAAGAAAAACCATCGGGCCGACATGATAAAACCATCGGGCCGACATGATCAAACCATCGGGCCAAGGCCAGCCATCGGACCGACATGATAAAACCATCGGGCCAAAAACAATGAAAATACAACGTATCGGGCCAAAACCATCGGGTCGGCATGATGAAAATTTTTTTTTATAAAAATTCGTTCTTCATTTTTTTGATGGAGGATTAACAAATGTGAAATGTCTACAACTGATTCAAAACCTATAAAGGTTTGCATTGACTAAAAAAAAAAAAGTTTAACACTAACCTTGGAATTTTTGATGGAGAAGAAGACTGTGTGAGATGGATCGATGGTTTATTTGCAAGAGATAACTTCAGAATTTCTTGGCTTAGGTTGGGTAAGAGATTTATGGAGAAGATAAGAGAGGAAAAATAAGAAAATGTGAAGAACAGAAGAGAAGAAGAGACGAAGAGAGAACCGGGTGAGGTGAAGAAATTTGCGTAGATGATGAAGAAGAAGAAGACAGTGCGAAGAAGAAGAAGAAAGTGCAGTGGTCAAATGTAAAAGTAAGGGCAATTTTGTCCAAAAAATAGCTTTGGGTAGTGTTGCAACTGTTAGTGGAGCTTGGGCAATTTTGCTAAATTCCCATTTTCCTTTGATTCTCCTCTACCTTGTCAGTTGTCTGTCACCAACCTTTTAGTCAGCACAACGTGACCCACCGCCGGCGAAACGCACCGTTTGACTCTCGCTCCTAATAAAAAAAAAAAAAAAATTTCCAGCTTCCTCGATTTTGTAAATTTAAATTCATATCAGATTCTCTCCTCCGTCTCTACCTTATAATTTTTGTTTTTTTTTCTAAAAAGAAATCATTTCTTCATTTTTTGTTTGTTTGTGTGAATAGAGTGTTGTTGTGAGTTGTTTTTCTTTTTATTTTTTATTTTTTGTGTTTTTTCGTGATGAATCTGGAGGAAGAAGTATGAGTATGACGAAGAAAGCTGGACCAATAGCGGCGCGCCACGTGATCTGGTCTGGCTGGAAGCTGGCGATCGCCGTCTGCATAGCGTTCTCTCTCGTCGCGATTTTCCGTCTCCAGCTCCAATACGACGCGTCGTATCCGGCTCCTCCGTATCGCCCGAGATATAGAGTATCACACGATAATTTCAGCGGCCGGCCCAAGATCGCCTTCCTCTTCCTGGCAAGACGTGACCTCCCTCTCGACTTTCTCTGGGGAAGCTTCTTCGAGGTCCGAGAGAAAAAAAAAAAAAAATTTATTGTTTTTTTTTTTGTTGTGATTTTTGCTCGGAAAAATGAGCTGTGGTTTGGTTGCAGAATGCTGACGTGGCGAATTTCTCGATATATGTACACTCGTCGCCTGGTTTCGTGTTGGATGAGTCGTCGTCGAGGTCAAAATTCTTTTACGGTCGCCAACTGAGCAATAGCATTCAGGTGATCATCATAAATCTCTCATAAAAGACTGATCTAACTGAACTAGTCGAAACCCAGATTTCGCGGATTCTGTTACTTCGGTTGATCAGCTTTGGTTTTTTTTTTCCTCTTTTTATTTATTTATTTTTTTTTTTTGCACAAATCTTGTTAATATGAATTGAATTTTTTGAAAAATTGAATTTTAATTATAGACAAAAAAAGAAAATTTAAAATTTTTTGAATTGAATTTTAATTAAAGACAAAAAAAGAAAATTTATCTTTATTTATGTATTTGCATTTCCTAGTTTCTCATCAATGAAGTTACCATTTAATAGTAGCTACTGGAAAAGGACTTTTAATGAATTGTTTGTTTTGATCTTGTGTTTTCTTTAAAAAGAAAGCATTGATGGTGATTTCTTGTGAGGGAAGAAATGATATGTATGTGTGTGTAACGGTGTCACAGGTGGTATGGGGAGAATCCAGTATGATTGCGGCAGAGAGGTTGTTACTTGAAGCTGCTTTAGAAGATCCTGCAAACCGAAGATTTGTCCTCCTATCCGACAGGTTGGTCATCACTTCTGGTGTTATTTTCTTCGATCTAAATGATTTACTTTTTAATGATTGTTAACGATGTGGGGTTATCAGGAAAATTGATTTTACACTGGCTTATATTCAATTTTTTTTTTCATATTTTTTTCTGTATTGCAGTTGTGTACCCCTGTACAACTTTAGCTATGTATACAATTATCTGATGGCTTCTCCAAGGAGTTTCGTGGACAGGTAGATGGAGAGCTTTGATCCTTGAGGTGCCAAGCACTTATTTTTCACATATGGTTCAATATAATTGGACTTTTACATACTAGATCGTATCATTCTGAGTTTTTTTTTTTTTTTAATCTTGTGTTGTAGCTTTCTGGATGGAAAGGAACATCGCTACAATCCTAAAATGTCTCCTATTATACCGAAGGATAGATGGCGAAAGGGATCACAGGTTATTAATTTCATTTATTGTTTTGAATCCAGTGTAGAGGAAGAGGATTACTTGGTAGGGTTTTTAGAGGTTGTGATCTGATGGCAATTTGGCTTATCAAATTAATTGTGAAAAGAATCCTTTAGAACTTATACTGATCTAAAATGTCCCGTGGAAATTGAGTGCAGTATTCTTTTGTTTGGATTTTAAGGATGCAAATTGCTGTCTTGGTTCATTCTAGTAAAAAGGAATTATTATCCTCAATTCCAATGAGATCACTTCGCAAAAATCTAGAACTATAACACTAGTGGTAATGGCACTAAGGTTTTGTGGTGGTTTGGTACTTGAATAGAAGAAAGACCTCAGCAAGGTGATTCCATTTCTCTTGAGCTCTTAATGACTTCTTGGTAACTTGTAATAGTTAGGCCAGATCAACCTTTCAAGCCATAAGAGGCTATAATCTGATCAAGAAATGTTGTCTGTCCAAGTTCTGATGTCTGCAAATAGTTTTCTGGCTTTCCATAGTGAGCTTCAACTAGTTAGTTCATTGCTTCTAGAGTTAGTCATGAGAATATGTATAGTTCCATCAAGCTGGCTTAACTTTTGGAAAGCTATTTTCTTGGAAATGCTGTTTAAACCTCTTTCTTGGCTTCAGTAGAAAGTTCTTCTTTCGACGACTAAATAATTTTTAGTCTTCAACAATGCACAAGTTGCTACCTATGTATATTCATGCTCTGATTTAATCGGTTGCAGTGGATCTCTTTAATACGAAGTCATGCAGAAGTAATTGTGGACGACGAGATTATTTTTTCAGTCTTTAAGACATTTTGCAAGGTACGCAACAAGCAAGTTTTCTGTCCCAATCTTGACAGAGAATTGTTAACTGCTGCTTTCAACTATTTCTCAGTTGTTCAACTTTCATGCTATATGGCACTAGCAACCATTATTATTTTTTGGCTCTCATCATTCTCAATGTTGCCTTCTTTACTGTGATTCCATGAACTTCTAGTAATTGCAACCCCCTGTGATTCTTTATCTAATAATTTTCAGTCAAAATAGTGAATTTTCCCTAATTTAAGTGAAAACTAATCTACATTAATTTTCACCAGTCATTTGATCTTTTGAATGGAAACATTTTTCTTGTCCTTGGTTAATGACATAAGTCCTGCCTGGTTTTGCTAGAATTGCATTTGATATCAGTTTGACTTTGTGTGTGTGAAGCACTTGCCCCTCACTAACTGTCATATAACAAATGTCATTATTAAAACTAAATAATTTTTGTTATCTGGGACAATTGTCTAGAGTGCATAATGTATATTACTTCTTATGGATGATAAAAAGGACTTATTCGCATCACTCTTTGCAGCGACGCCCACCTGTAGATACCAGCAAGGGAAAACTGAATCTTGTAAGTGTCATTCGCTCCTAATTTTAATGTGAAGTAGAATGTCTCCTGTAGCTTCATGTGCCACAGTTTTACGTTGTTTATCATTTGTATTTTATTTCGGTTTTTCGTATTTATCTTAGCACAATCTGGGATATTTTGCTGAAGTCTGTAAAGCAAAGGCTAAATGCTTACACGAAAGGGTTTGTTTGTCAGCAGTACAATTTTGACAAGTAACTTCTGATTTGGTTCTACATTCTCTATGCAGAAACTGCAAAAGCAGCACAATTGTATTCCAGATGAACACTATGTGCAGACACTCTTAGCAGTAAGCATTATTCATTTCATCTTCCTTCCCTTTCAAAATGTTCTCAGTATATTGTGGTGGTTCTTCTGGGTGCTATTTTCCTGCAGCGTCACACCTTGTGTACTTGTATATGTACTATGGTCACCTTTACGCTTTTGTTCTTGCTGGTAGCTTTAGTCTGATTGGTTATATCTTATCTTTATATTCTCTTGTTAGATGAGTGGGCTTGAAGGTGAACTTGACCGAAGAACATTGACGTATACTCAGTGGAACATATCTGCAACGAAGATGGAGAACAAAGGTTGGCATCCTATGACATTCAGCTATTCAAATGCCACCCCTCGACAAATCAAGGAAATCAAGGTTATTGCCTTTCCTCATTTCTCCTCAGTTCTTTTACATTATCTAGGATGGATTCATGCATCACTTCCATAAATAGAAATCTTTTCTTTTCTTTTCTTTTGGGTGACCTTACTGGTTTTATTGTTGTTTTGATTAATTGAGCAGAGTATCAACCACATATACTATGAGACTGAGTTCCGGACAGAATGGTGTCGTAGTAATTCTACATTCGTCCCATGCTTTCTATTTGCGAGGAAGTTTTCTCGTGGAGCTGCCATGCGCCTTTTGAGTGAGGGGGTGGTTGGCCTCTTTGATGCAACTGCAGTATTAAGCACACCTCCCTGATCTGTGATCCAGTCTGGTCATGATTCTCTTACAGCACCTGTAACTCTCAATGGACCATGTCAAATTACGATTTGGGTTACTTAATCACCGAATCATCAACCAAGCATGCGGGGTAGTTTTTTGATACCAAGACAACGGAAAGAGACACAGCAACTAATTTTTATAGACAATAGTTGGAAGAACGACGAACAAACATTGCTCGAGTTGAACCTCATCGCTTCTAGCATAGAAGCCGAGATTTTTTACATGATGGTAATCTAATTATTTATGTTGTAACGCTCTGATCCTTCACGTTCTTTTTGAGGGATTAGAAAGATACATTAATGTGTTAGTCTCTATAATGTTTGCTATTGCAGTATAGTAGACACAGCCAAGCAAATTCTCAATTGAAAGAGAATTCTTAAATTAACAATAAATACACACAAAATTTACTCATTTACTCTGTTGCATATCCTCCTGACCTCACCCTTCGCTTCGTTAAGAACATTTGTTGAAGACAATCTAACAAACGCAGAGGAGAAAACCTGGAAAAAGTAGTTCTGATCAAGAGCAATCCGGTGGACCGAGGATGTCTGGAAACGCTGGAGTCAATGCAGAACAACCCCTTCCCGGCCATAACATCTCTGTGTAGTAGTGGTTATCGAAAACCAAGGGTTTCCCGTCGTTGGGCACCACTGTGATATTTGTTAGGAGGAGTTATGGTAGGGGGGCATTCAAGTCTTAGCAGAAGTTCAAAGCTGTGATTTATCTGGTATCTTGAATTTGGATCATACAACCTGTCAACAATGTTTATGGCTTTATGCAATGACCAGCACCAAGTGTGTGTGTGCACCTGTGGCAAGAGTTGTTAATAGCGTGAGAAAAGTCTTATTCGAAATCCCGTGACTAGAATATCATGTTAATAACCATTCGACGTAAAATAAAAAGCTTAGATTAATGTTTTGAAAATGGAATTCGATACATTAACATCGTCATATATTTCATAAATTTTAACAATATAATAATTAAAATCTGTATATTTCAAAATATTCTTCCAAAGGAAGGTAATTTCATTTCCTTGTTATTACTTGACATAAAACCTGAAGCTCCTATATATATTACCGAAAATAGCATCTGATTCCTCCAGGTTCATTCCTTTTGACATGAAAATGTGAAGAAATTGATCAACAGTGATTCCTGGAGGAGGAAGATGAATGTCAGCTTGTTGGTGACTACTAGTCCTGGAATCTTTTCTTCCGAGAGGAATCCGAATTTCGGGTCCTCCTGAAAATGCCACTGATTCCCTGGCAACGAAATCTATGATATATCTGCACAAGATACCTGCCCTGGACGCTCAGCTTCCAGTACAGTTTTTATCTGTTTGATCTTTTCTGATTCGGATACCGAAATTCCTGGAGGATACCATTTCAGAGCCTTCAGAATCAAGCAGAATCGATGCATCACAACCCTGCATATGTATTGTTGAGTTAAAAGCTTAAAATACTATTGTTGAGCTTTTACTTGCAAATTCTTAGTCTTTTAGTATAGCGGTAACGTAATATATTATTAAAGCCAGATTTGCGATGAAGAGTATAGATACAGGGGAGCTTCTCTAATGCTGACATCCACGTGAAAAAATTTCAGAACAAGAGATTTTTTTTTTTTTTAATGGACTGTCCGCATTAGAGAATTTTCGATAGATATTGATTCAATAAATGTAGATAATAAAAACTAATTGGTGCAAACCAATTTGAGATAAAACTTTTAGAAAACAATATCTCACTGTAATCCTAAAAGAGTTTTGGAAATCACTTCCAAGAGACTCAGAATCACTCTAAGACAAATAATATGGGTTTTCAAAAGACAACTGTCTTTCATTAATGCAATTTGGGGGCTTATATAGCCATTACAACTTGATAATTCCTACAAATAAGCAACTTAACAAATATGGAAATTAACTTCTAACTACGTGGGATGGTTCCACTAAAACATGACATAGTCAAGAACACCCACCACAAGCAATTCCTACCAACAAGGGAAAGTGGTGCTCAAAACAGGGGACTTTGAGACCATTACTTACAACGCAAAAACAACAAAATAAGTGGAAAAAAAAAAACAGAAGCCAGGATGTGTGGCTTCATGCATGGTCACGTGCAGTGGCCTCTTCAAAATGCATCACTAATACAAGTCACTGGCACTAGCTAGTATGATTTATAGAGAAGATATGCAATTACCTGGACTTGGCAGTCATGAAACATGAGCCTGCGAAAAGCAGCAGGTAATGTAGCATCCATATGACACTTGTTCCTTGACAATGGCTTCCAAGTTTGGACATGAATATTTGTAGTAGTCATAACCAAGTTGATCATCAATTTTTGAGGAGACCACCACCATCAATGCTGCTGCTAAAAGAAGCAATGCACTGCAATTTTCCATCCTGTCTCTATCTTTCTCACACTTTCATACAGATGGAGAAGACCTTGTAATATTGTATACATGGTGTTGCAGGAAATATATATATATATATATATATATATATATATATATATATATATATATACACACACACACATATCGAAAATTCACAACACTTGCTACAAATATTTTCCAGCTTACTAAATGAAGAGTACAAATTAGTTGGTTGTTGAGAAATTAATGGTAGGTCAAGGTCATCATGCAGCAAGGACAGAGCCAGGATTTACGGTCCGGCTGGTCTAATATAAATTTAATTCGAGACAGTTGAGATAAATACATATAAGTTTTATATTAAGTCAATCATATAGCTATAACAATACAATATATAGTGAGTCATTCTTCTCAAAATGTATTATATAGACACAATATTTTAATTAAAAGAAAAGATAAAAATGAAATATCAAATAAACTTACAATGCAAATACAATAAAAAACTACATAAGTCGTATCTTACGATTCTTTAAAATATCAAACTTATCAATTACAAAATCTGAATCAATAACATCAGCAATCTCTTTTTCAATATAAATAACCATGGAGTTTGTTAGAAACTCTTGCTTCATTTTATTGCGAATCGATATCTTAATAAATTTCATTGCTGAAAATGCTCGTTTTGTTGTTGCTGTGGAGACAGGAAGAGTCAGCACCAAGCGAAGTAATCTATCAATCAAGAAATAATGTTATGACATTTTACTTAGCGCTAACAAACGACATAATTCAGAATGAGAAGCAATATTTTGAAATTGCGGCTGACAAAATACATCTAACTTATAATGTCTCAATTGTCTCTTCAAAGCGTTTATGTCATCTCTAGTGAAATCCTGAGGATATAATTTCTCAGCAAGAGTACAAATAGTTTTTATACTGAATGATTTGAAACTATCAATAGGATTCAAAACCTCACTTAGAGTAACGAGTTCTATTGTTTCCTCTGTAAATCTGTTGTTCAATTTCATCAAATGAAAATCAATTACAACATTAAATATATTAAAATAATAATAATGCTCCACTATAATATTATTCTTCTGTTGACAAGAACGTCTTGTACCTTTCATGTAACGTTCACTCATATCAAGCATATCAATGTCATGTCTTTCACAAAATGATACCACACTTCCAAAAAAATCATCCCATGCATCTTCTCGGAGCTGTTGAAGAAGTAGTTTTGTAGTTAAGATATTGTATCGATCAAGTATAATACATGTCTCTCTTTTCAAAGTTAAGGCATTGTGTCATTAACACCCACAATTTTAAAAAATTGTTCCCAAACAAACCCATCGACATTGACATATCTCAAGATAATAGCCATTTGTTCCTTTGGATTCATCAACTGATTTATCAATAAGAATACAAAATTTGGCATCCCCAATTTCCTCCCGAATTTTATCCCGAACACAGTCAGTAAGAATCTTCAGTAACTCCTGTTGAATCATCGGTAATGTATACTTTGCATTTTGAGTAGCATTATCCAAAACAACTCCAGCAATCTCATTATTCACTCTTGCCTGCAACTTTATCAATTCAATGAAGTTTTCACGGTTAGTAGAATTGATGGAT
Source organism: Xanthoceras sorbifolium (assembly GCA_003430845.1). NCBI lineage: Eukaryota > Viridiplantae > Streptophyta > Magnoliopsida > Sapindales > Sapindaceae > Xanthoceras > Xanthoceras sorbifolium. The sequence continues at coordinate 16,946,139 of CM010618.1, forward strand.
TCATCATTACTTTTAAAGGCTCATCCTTGCAATGCTAACCAATTCACAGTTTTTGTATAACTACTTGTAAAGATTGTTTATTTATTCTTCTGTCAATATGCTAAGATGGGTTGATCATCCCCTCATTCATGTTTTTTTCAATGGACAATTGTCTCTACAATTAATTCTCTTTCAATCGTTAAAACCCTCAATAGTAAACGTGCGATATTGTGATATACTACTATAAAGAAGATAGCATGAAAAATAATATGCACGATCAATTTCTATGGAGTACTCAAGCCATGAAAATTTTGTGAAACAAGAACGTTGAAACTGACGATTTTGATTTTTACTTTCCAACAATGGATAGTCGAAAGTAGGTTGACATGGTCCCATATCAATATAAACTCTTCGAATCTCATCTTGTTTATTAATGAGATATTGCCATATTGGAATACTCTTTTCAGGATCACGTTCAAAATAAGGAGCATTGATGTGAGATGGAGTATCGTTGTTCTCAAATTTAGACATTTTAAGGAGACTTTGGACTTGAAGTATGCATATTACTTGAAGCATTTGACCACTTGATGATTCACCATCATCTTTTTTTTTTTATTGAAATAATTAAAGATATTTTTCTTTTTATTATGACCTACAAAAATAATTAAATATATTTCAGAAAATCTAAAACAAAAAATCACATTACAAATACTCATATACCAAAACAATAAAATTTCTAATGGAATAGGAAAAAAACTAATCACAATAAAAATCCCTAATTTCCTAAAATTATGTTTATAAAAAATTATTAACCTCAAAAAACTATTAAACCATAGAAGATGTACATAATAAAAAGAAATATTTAATTAGTATAAACTTAAATAAACAACTAACTAATATCACAAAATTAAATACTAATAAAATTAAATCAGGAAAAATAGTAAACAATTAATAAGTATAAAAAAATTTCTATGTCACAAAATTATATTCATGTACAATATAACAGTAAAAATAAATAAATAAACAAACAACAACTATAATTAAATAATAATAAATAAATGATTAAAATAAAATAAAGTATATAAAAATAAATAAATAATTAAATATATAAATAATTAAAATAAAATAAATTAATATATAATTAAAAAAATTACTTATAAAGATGGATAAAAGAATAGTAGTCATAGGAACACAAGTAAACAAAAAAAAGTAAAGGTGATTTGTAACTTTGTAAGTTGTAAAGAGAAGGAAAAAAAAAAAAAAAAGTAAGAGCTGCTGTCGTGAGTCAGAGAGAGGGAGCTGTAGACTTGTGATGAGGAGAAGAGATAGGTTAAATTGGTTAGGTGGGCCTTATAATTATAAATTGGTTAAATTGTAAATTAAGTCTGAATTGCTTAACATTTATCTTTTTTTTTTTTTTTCACAGTAAGTCAATTACTCAATTTTTTTTTTTTTTTCACAAGGCCCAAATTGTCTAAACTTATTATTATTATTATTATTTTCACAGGGTGGACTTATTGGCCTACGTCCCTATTATGGCTGGAGGCGGAGAGAGTAAATTGAGAGAGAGGCTACTCGAGAGAGGAATGAAATCACAAATCAATGTGAGAGAGTGATCGAGTGTGGGTGAGACTGGGGATGTTGACAGTAAATCGTGTGCAGTAAGAACATTAGGGATTTTATATATATATATATATATATATGTAGCGATTTTTTAGGTTTATCGGTTCGATAGAGAGGTTGTTTGAGAGAGGAATGAAAGTGTCTACGCGTGTAGTAAGAACATTTGTTCAAACGAAATAAAATCTTTTTACTTTTTACAACTTCCTAAGTCAGGAAGGAATATATTATATAATATTTTTAAGATCTCAAAAACATATAAATATCTCAAAAGAACTCTTAAATTAAAAAAAAAACTACCTCTGATTTCTCAACTGTCACCACGACAAACGACTCGTACAACTCTGCCGCCACTCCATCACGTCTGCCTCTAGTTTTTGTGTACTTAAAGGTGTCCTCACTGGTAATCATGGCTAAGGTTTCGAAACTGGCGGTTCCGATTCAATATTTTAAGTAATCGGAACTGGGATCTCCTTTCCTGTTCCAGTTGGAACCGGAAAGGGACCGCCGATTCCTGTAATACCCCCTGACCCGATCCGGCTGGATCGATCCAGGGAGCGCTATTCGAATTTTCAAAACTTTCTAAATTCATTTTATATATTACAAACCATTGAAAATCGTATCAATTACTAATTTAAAATATGTTTCTAGTGAGCCCATCAAATCATTATTTTTTTTTAAAAAAAAATTTCGGCAGAGTTTCCTCTATTTTTCGGATTTCCCAAAACCTGTTTTCAATAAAACAAGGATTCACACAAAATCCACAACACTTCTAAATATCATTTCAATCAATTGCGCACTCTGCCATTTAGTGCGACTTTCCAACAGTTTTTCAAATAAAACGTATATAAATAGTATTTACAAACATTTGAACAAAAGATAAATCATAAAACACGTATTACAAAACATATATATACATATCAAATTACAGATTTCTGTATATGCATGCTTAACTAAATACAATATACAATTTCAAATTCAATTATAACTACTCAAAAGAAACTGTGACTCTGGACCTTCAATCTGCTGTTCCTTCTCCTCTATCCTTTATTTCTCCCGGTGTCTCTGATACCTGCGCGTGATTAAATCCAACGCGCTGAGCAATAATGCCTAGTGGGTGTACACTTAACTCGAGTATCAAAATAAATAATCATTTCATAATATTCCACTACGATCGTATAAAAACATTTCAATCTTTAACTTCCTTACCGAAAGAAATCATATATAAACAGTTGAATAAAAGCATCTAAATTCACTCAATAAAACATACAATCATTTTATTTATTCTGTAACATTTTATGTATACAAACAATTTATTCACTTTCATTCTTTATTTTTGCCCGTACACTCAGCATACATTTCAATATTTGTACATCAGTGTGACGTTCACCTCCGGGATTCGCCTAAACTGGATTATACCAGGTTTGCCCCGTGAGATATAACAGTCAGGGATACAGTGCACTAGTTGTCTCCGGGATTCGCTTAAACTGGACTCAGCCAGGTTTGCCCCGCGAGATGCAGCAATCATCACTATCAGTACAATGGCTATCTCCGGGATTCGCCTCAACTGGACTTGCCAGGTTTGCCCCGCGAGATGCAACAATCATAGATACAGTGAAATGGTTATCTCCGGGATTCGCCTAAACTGGACTTGTCAGGTTTGCCCCGCGAGATGCAACAATCATAGATACAGTGAAATGGTTATCTCCGGGATTCGCCTAAACTGGACTTGCCAGGTTTGCCCCGCGAGATGCAACAGTCAGCAATATCATCAGTGCAATATTTATCTCCGGGATTCGCCTAAACTGGATTATACCAGGTTTGCCCCGCGAGATATAACAGTCATCCATTCGTTATATTCTTTTTCCAATTAAACAACAGTTTCACAATCCAAATTAAAAATCAAGAATCCACATTTTCAAACAATATTCGAAATACATAATCCACACATTTCATAGCAAAACTTTCCGTTTCTTTCGAAATCAACGATTATACTCTCACACAATTTCTTTTCAAATAATTGTTGTAAATCAAAAATCGATTTAATCAGAATATTCAAATCAAAAATACATATAAACAATTATTCATCAAAATAGTCAAATAAACTTAGATCCAAATAAAAAAATATAATGGTTTTCGAAAAAAAGTGTACACCAACCTGGTTTCCGTTTTTCGCACAGTTTTTCTTCTAGGTTTCCTTTTTCCTTTCTCTTTCCTTTTTCTCTTTTCTTTTTCCTTTTCTTTTTCTTTCTTTTCTCTTTTCTCCTTTCTTCTCTTTTTCTTCTTCGGCCTTTTTCTTCTCTCTCTTCTTCTTCTTCTTTTTCTTCTTCTTCTTCTTCTCTCTCTTTTCTTTTTTCTTTCTCGGTCTCTTTTCTCTCTGGTTTCTCTGTTTTCTCTTTTCTGGAGATTTCTGCGATGACTTATTTTTTTTATAAAATTTCGGTCGTCGCGACCTGTGGTCGCGGTGACCTGGTCGCGTTGCTCTCTGAAGCAACTCCACCGCCTTCATCGCGAGCACACCTCGCGGTGCTTTGGTCGCGCTAGTGGTCGCGATGCTCACTGCCAGGATTTTCACTTTTTCATCGCGAGCCAGTCATCGCGATCTGTGGTCGCGATGACTGGTCGCGGTGCTCACTGCCAAGAATCAACATTCTTCATTGCGAGCAGCTCATCGCGATGGCCAGGTCGCGATGCTCACTGTCTCAGTTTTTCACTCTCTCTTCGTGCATCGTTTTCGACCATTCAATTTGGTCCACTTGGAAACCATAAAATAAACATACTTTTAATTACATTTACACCCCTCAATTCATAAACTTTATTTTCACATATTCAAAATTAATTACTCGAAATTTGGGATGTTACAGTTCCGGTTCCTCCCCGATTCTTTGGAACCGGCGGTTGAACTGCTGGTTCCAAACCGGCGGTTCCGAAGAAATAAAAAAATTACAAAAATTAATTAATTAAAATTAAATAAAATTAAAATTTATAAATTAATTAATAAAAAAATTAAATATATAAATAAAATGGTTCATTTGTTCAACTTCAACAAGAAATTTATTACGATAATAATAATATCATAAATGATAAAACTATAAAATTGAAATAAAATAAAATAAATAAATAAGAAATTAGGGCTTACACTTAATTTTATCTCAATTAAGCTGTCTACGTATCCTCTAGGAGAAATCAAAGCCCACGTAGTTCTTTTACCTGTTATGTTCCGGAGGTAATCAATCGTTGCTTGTTCCTTCGGTAGCCGTTGTATCATCGTTAGTGTCGAAAAAGTCATTGTCGTCAGACACGAGATCCAATTCTTGCTGCCGGTATGAGGCCTTGGTCCAGTCGTCAATACAGACCTGAATCTGTATTGAGTCAGGACTGAGCAATACCCGTCTCTCGTCGAGAACATTGCCACCTGCACTAAATTCCTGTTCGACTGCCACGGTCGAGACAGGGGTTTCAAAAATTTGCTTGGCAATGAGGGCTAAAATTGGAAAGTTAGTTTCGTATTCCCTCCACCAATGTAGGATGTTAAAGTCTTCGCTGTCCAAAAACTCAAAAGAGGTGTTTACGTAAAGATCAACCTCTGAAACATAGGTTGATGAAGACGAAGAACTCCCCTATGCCCTTGATTTTTTGGACAACACACTTGACCCTAACTTCCTTAATGAGGTAAAGCGAGTACGAGAATGACTACTTTCGCTTGCAGTCGATTGCTGAACATTAATGTTCAGCGAGGGACCGTATACAGAATGATATTCGTCATACAATGAATAAAATAATTGTCTAACATTATTATATAAAGCAATAATATCTACGTTGTGTAGCCCTAGAGATTGATAATAAAGTGTTAAATATTCATATAAACTATCAAATTTACACCTAGGGTCAAAAACTGAAGCAATAGTATAAATCGAAGGAATGTCCCTATAATAATTTAATCATCTATCTCTCATTGCAGCAATACATGTAGATAGTTCTATTACTTGTGCACATTCATTAAGTGCATCTACAATATTAATGGCTTCACATAAAAATAAATGTGAAGTTGGATAATATATATCGGATAAAGCGGTAGTTGCATCATGAAAAACTTTTAAAAGCATGCAAATTTTAGTACAAACATCCCAATGATGAGCATACAAATTAACGCTACTAACATTATGCTGCATAAATCTAACTAATAATTCTCTATAATCATAGCTTTCATAAAGCAATTTATATGTGGAGTTCCAACGAGTTGGAACATCATGGGAAAACCTAATTGGATGTTTCCCGTTAGATTTACAATACCTAGCCCATTGTTTCATAGTGCTAGGATGTTTCCATAAAAAGTACAGGGCATCCTTAATTGGTGTAATCCATTCTTGAAGTGTTTGCAAACCACGTTATACACATATATTTAAAACATGACAAACACATCTTTGATGAAAAAATCTGCTGCCAGAGTAGGGTTGACACAATTGAATTAATTGTGGAACGGTGGCAGTATTGTTTACAGCGTTATCAAAACCAATTGCAAAAATTTTACTTTCAATACAATATTCTTCAAAAATAATTTTCATTAATTTGTAAATATTATCGGCAGTATGGGTGTCGTCAAAAACTCTAAATGCAAGAATTCGTTTTCGCAATTCTCATGATTGGTCAACATAATGGCAAGTAAGTCCTAAGTATGAATGTTTTTGCCAATGATCGCTCCAGATATCGGCACAAACAGACACACGACCCATATAATTTTGAAAATATCTAACTAATGTATATATATATATTTTTTTTATAAATGTCACACATGGTACGTTGTAATGTGGTCCTAGGTACTCTACATGCAGCGGGATTTAAAGTATTATAACAATATTTTAAAAAACCAGTTTTTTCACCACAACTAAAAGGAAGATGTTCAGTCGCTACCATTCTTACTAGTTGTTCCCTATTATTTACATTACCATATTTAAATAAAGGATGGTTAGGAGATGTGTACCTGAAAATTTAGTATTGTCCTCGGCTACGCTTATGCTCAGCTTCGACTGGATACTTGGTGTTGATGTGCTTCCAGTACGTCCCGTACCCTCCGGATTTGTTCCACTTAAAATCTTTGTTGCAATAGTTGCAAGTGACCACAACTTCCCCCGATTCCTTCTCCACCCTCCTCATATGAACTTTAAAAAGTTTAGATTTGTACTTTGTTAAATCTGACTATCGATTTTATACGGTTTCACTTGGGAGGGAGAGGGTTTTCACAAGAGGGACCAGGGGCCCCAGACCCAGAGAGATGGGGATAAGAATATTGAGGAGTAAAATTAGGAGGAATATCATTACCAAATATTACCTCCTCAAATTGTCTATGTTGTAGGTACTCATCAAAATTTGCTTTGTTGAAATTTAATTCTGGGCCAGCGGCACGGCGACTTTGCACTTCTCCAACATTTAAATCTGGTAGCTACTCAATGTCTCTGTCGGAAACGGACCTTCTGGAAAAGGATCGTCGGCCTCCGAAAATAGACGGTCTTGATTGTGATGCCATTATAAATTTATAATGGTAAAAAATACAATTTAAATAAATAATGAAAAAAATTGCAGTATTGAAAAACAAGAACAAGATTGAGAAAATAACTGAATGAGACTTTGAGAGAATTAGAGAAAAATTTAGAGAATGAGAGAATGAGAGAAATATTAAGAGAATGAGAGAAAATGGTGTGAATTGAATTGAAGAGGAATGCGATTTATATAGTTTTTTGGATTGGTGAGAAAAATAATATTTTTTAAAATTTAGGGGGCCAATTTATAATTTTTAAGGGAGTAAATTGTAATTTTACACCCAAGGAGCTGTTGAACGGCTCCTTGGGTTGGGTCAGGCTGCTGCCAGCTTGACAGGTCCGTATGCCACATTTTAATTTTTTTTATTTTTTTTTTAAATTTTTATTTTCAAAAATTTAAAAAAAAAATGTAAAAACCGCCTAGGAATTGGAACCGCCGGAACCGGGCGGTTCCTTGAACCGCCGGTTCCCAACCGGCAGTTCCGGTTCCTTGTTTCAAGCTAACCGGAACCGGAACCGGAACCTTGGGTCCCAATTTCGGTTTTTAATTTCGGAACCAGTTTTTAACCGGAACTGATGGTTCCGATTAAAAACCGCCGGTTCGGTTCGAACCGCCCGGTTCGAACCGAACCGGGGCTATAACTACTTACTGGCTCACTCTCATTACGTCTTCCTTATACAAACATTCATATTTGATGTTTAATGTATTTTATGTATGTAAATGTGTATGCACGTGATTTTGTGAAGGCATGCTTTTTCTTTCACACTAAGAAGACTGCTTGAAGATTTTGGAGCTTATCATCAACAAACTGCTGAAGTTTTTATTATTTGATTAATAAAGAGAAAACGATTGGGTATTTTTTTTCTATATGGATTTTACATAGAATTTGCATTTTTTTTTTCTATATGGATTAATAAGGAAATTAAGTCAGATTGTGGCTACTATTCTCTCACCATCTTTCCTTATTTATTTTTTTTTCTTATTTTAATATTTTTAAGATCTTAAAAATATATATCAGGTCGCCAATATTTTAGTGTAGAGTAAATAATATCTGCATCCCCTGAGTTTTACTCAATTACAGGTGGAGTAATCTTTTGGATTTATTGACAAAGACCTCCCATCCCGTTAGTTAACTTTTGAGTTTTTTGACAAAGACCTCCCCTGATTAACTGTTATATTTGATCAAATTTTACTAAAGGTATGAGAGGTGCATGTCAATAAATGATAAAGTTAATTCCGCTTGTAGTTAATAAAACCTTAATGGAGGTTGATGCAATTAAGTGTTTAATATATTGCTTAAATTTGTTTTTCATCTTTTTACTTTATGTGCGTTTTGATATGAAATATAAGATTAAAATAAAATATGTGTAATTAGTTCTCATGTGCGGAATAACTTCCTTTTTGGTTGAATTTTGATGCTAAGGTGATTAGTTATTTAGTTAGTTACCTTTATGCTTTCAATTTATTTTTTTGCATGCACGTGTTGATTCATTCATTTTTCTTCTGCAACTTTTTGGTTTTGGAGCAATTACTTTTATCCCTCGCTAATTTGCAGCAATCAGGCCTGCTAAGCCAAATTGTGGCTACCATTCTCTCACCGTCTTTCCTTTCTTATTTTTTTTTTCTTTTCTGCGTTCCAATTTTTAGAGTTGATATATATATATATAATTTTTGTGGACTTATATCCATTCTATTTTTTTTTTTTTTGACATTTGCAGATGAAATTCTATAAACTTAATTGTTTTGCCAAAGAAATATTACAAATCAGAAAGAATACCTGTTCAGTTAGAATATTAGCTTTGGATATTAGAACTAAGTACGTTGGGTTAGCATTGAGCCATCCCAATCTGATTGAATGAAATGAGATAGGGTAATAACTTTTTTATTATTTTTTAAATTTTTATTTAATTTAATATTGACAATCTTATAAATTTATTAAATTAAATTTTTACGGTATTCTCAGTCAAAAGATATGTATAAATATTGTGAACAACTTCCAAAGAGATCCTTAAAGAATATTTTAACGGGTTGGGTGAGTTGCTTGCCATCAAGAAGGACATTTGTGGTACAATGATTGGAGTTCCAATTCCTACGGTGGATTAGAAGTGTCAACCGAATTATAGAGATACCTTATCAATGGTACAAAACTTCGTGGATGAGATGAAATCCACCCAACTGTTCTAACACTTATAGATTGAGATCAATGAAAGGAAATCATCACAAGAAGAAGCACGCATGTTATTTAATACTAGATTTGAGGAACTTAAGGACTGCGTTGACTATGTTGACAAAAAAGATGATCGGATAGTTGGACTTAAAGATGAAAAACCTTATGTTACAACCCATGGGAAGAAAAGAGACCAATTTATTACAAGAATCTGCAAAAGAAGATCCAGAGCTATACAAGTTAATGGAAGAGACCTATGATATATAGCCTGTGAATTTATATTATTTTTGTGGACTTATATCTATTCGAATGGAATGAGATAGGGTAATAATTTTTTTATTATTTTTAAAATTTTTATTTATTTAATATTAACAATCTTATAAATTTATTAATTAAATTTTTACAGTACTCTCAACCAAAATATATGTATAAAGGTTGTGAATAACTTCCAATGAAATCCCTGAAGAATATTTTAATGAGTTGGGATGAGTTGCTTGCCATCAGGAAGGACATTTGTGGTATAGTGATTGTAGTCCCAATTCCTACGGCGGACTAGAAGTGTCAACCGAATTATAGAAACACCTTATAAATGGTACAAAACTTCAGTAGATGAGATGAAATCCACCTAACTGTTTCGGCACTTGTAGATTGAGATCAATGAAAGGAAATCATCACAAGAAGCATACAGGTTAGTCAATAATAGATTGGAGGAACTTAAGGACTACGTTGACTATGTTGACAAAAAAGATGATTGGATAATTGGACGTAACGATGGGAAACCTTATGTTACAATACATGGGAAGAAAAGAGGCCAATTTATTACAAGAATCTGCAAAATAAGATCCTGAGTTATACAAGTTAATGGAAAACACCTATGATATATACCTATGTGAATTTATATTAATTTTGTGGATTTATATCTATTCGAATGGAATGAGATAGGGTAATAATTTTTTTATTACTTTTAAAATTTTTATTTAATTTAATATTGACAATCTTATAAATTTATTTAATTAATTTTTTACAGTACTCTCAACTAAAATATATGTATAAATGTTGTGAACAACTTCCAATGAGATTCCTGAAGAATATTTTTACGAGTTGGGTGAGTTGCTTGCCATCAAGAAGGACATTTGTGGTGTAAGATTGGAGTTCCAATTCCTACGGTGGATTAGAAGTGTCAACCTGAATTATAGAGACACCTTATCAATGGTACAAAGCTTTGTGGATGAGATGAAATCCACCCAACTGTTCCAGGCCTCGTAGATTGAGAGAAATGAAATGAATCATCACAAGAAGCACGTAGGTTAGTCAATATTAAATTGGAGGAACTTAATGACTACGTTGACTATGTTGACAAAAAAAATGATTGGATAATTGGACGTAACGATGGGAAACCTTATGTTACAACACATGGGAAGAAAATAGGCCAATTTATTACAAAAATCTGCAAAATAAGATCCTGAGTTATACAAGTTAATGGAAAAGACCTATGATATATACTATGTGAATTTATATTAATTTTGTGGATTTATATCTATTCGAATGGAATGAGATAGGGTAATAATTTTTTTATTATTTTTAAAATTTTTATTTAATTTAATATTGACAATCTTATAAATTTATTTAATTAATTTTTTATAGTACTCTCAACCAAAATATATGTATAAATGTTGTGAACAACTTCCAATGAGATCCCTGAAGAATATTTTAACGAGTTGGGTGAGTTGCTTGCCATCAGGAAGGACATTTGTGGTATAGTGATTGAAGTTCCGATTCCTACGGCATATTAGAAGTGTTAACCAAATTATAGAGACACCTAATCAATAGCACAAAACTTCAGTGGATGAGATGAAATCTACCCAACTGTTTTGACACTTATAGATTGAGAGCAATGGAAGGAAATCATCATAAGAAGCACGCAGGTTAGTCATTTCAAGATTGGAGGAACTTAATGACTACGTTGACTATGTTGACAAAAAAGATGATCAGATAATTGGACTGTAAAGATGAGAAACCTTATGTTACAACCCATGGGAAGAACAGATGCCAGTTTATTACAAGAATTTACAAAAGAAGATCCGGAGCTATAAAAGTTAGTAGAAGAGACCTATGATATAACCTGAATTTATATTTTTTTTGGCTGACTTATATCTATTCGAATGGAATGAGATAGAGTAATAATTTTTTTATTATTTTTAACATTTTTTATTTAATTTAATATTGACAATCTTATAAATTTTTTTAATTAAATTTTTACAGTACTCTCAGCAAAAAGATATGTATAAACGTTGTGAACAACTTCTAATGAGATCCTTTAAGAATATTTTAATGAGTTAGGTGAGTTGCTTGCCATTAGGAAGGACATTTGTGGTATAGTGATTGGAGTCCAAATTACTACGGCGCATTAGAAGTGTCAGCCGAATTATAAAGACACATTATCAATGGTACAAAACTTCGTGGATGAGATGAAATCCACCCAATTGTTCCAGCACTTGTAGATTGAGATCAATGAAAGGAAATCATCACAAGAGGCATGCAAGTTTGTCAATACTAGATTGAAGGAACTTAAAGACTATGTTGACTATATAGACAAAAAAGATGATCGGATAATTTGACGTAAAGATGGGAAACCTCATGTTACAACCCATGGGAAGAAAAGAGGCTAATTTATTAAAAGAATCTGCAAAAGAATATCCTGAAGCTATACAAGCTAATAGAAGAGACCTATGATATATATAGCATGTGAACTCATATTATTTTTGTGGACTTATATATATATTCGAATGGAATGAGATACGATAATAATTATTATATTATTTTAAATTTTTTATTTAATTTAATATTGACAATCTTATAAATTTATTTAATTAAATTTTTACAGTACTCTCAGCCAAAAAATATATATAAATGTTGTGAACAACTTCCAATGAGATCCTTTAAGAATATTTTAACTGAGTTGGGTGAGTTGCTTGCCATTAGGAAGGACATTTGTGGTATAGTGATTGGAGTCCCAATTCTTACGGCGGAATTAGAGGTGTCAGTCGAATTATAGAGACTACCTTATCAAAGGTACAAAACTTCGTGGATGAGATGAAATCTACAAAACTATTCCGACACTTGTAGATTGAGATTAATGAAAGGAAATCATCACAAGAAGCTGCGCGGGTTAGTCAATACTAGATTGGAGGAACATAAGGACTACGTTGACTATATTGATAAAAACGATGATCAGATAATTGGACAGAAAGATGGGAAATCTTATGTTACAACCCATACGAAGAAAAGAGGCCAATTTATTACAAGAATTTGCAAAAGAAGATCCGAAGCTATTCAAGTTAATGGATGAGGCCTATGTTATATAACATGTGAATTTATATTATTTTTGTGGATTTATATCTATTCGAATGGAATGAGATAGGGTAATATCATTTTTTATTATTTTTAAATTTATATTTAATTTAATATTGACAATCTTATAAATTTATTTAATTAAATTTTTACAGTACTCTTAGCCAAAGATATGTATAAATGTTGTGAAGAACATTCCAATACGATTCTTAAAGAATATTTTAACGAGTTGGGTGAGTTGCTTGCCATCAGGAAGGACATTTGTGGTATAGTGATTATAGTCCCTAATTCCTACGGTGGATTAGAAGTGTCAACCGAATTATGGAAACACCTTATCAATGGTACAAAATTTAACGCCCCTAATTTTTCATAAATAGAATAAATATCTTTGGATTATTATTAATTATTATTGAGCATGCAAAAGTTAAGTATGTGATTTAAATTGGTGGAAAGTATATCTATTCGATATATAGTGTATAATAGAATAGTGATTTTAACCGACTTAGAAATATTATTTTTATGGTGCATTTGGAGACTAATATGTCCAATTGAATATTGGTGAAGTCAATGTGATAATTGGATAAGTGTGGAATATTTTTGGAATAGTATTGAGATGGAATGTGATTGATGGGTTAGTTTGATAATTAAAGTAGGATTGGTAAATCATATGTGATTAAGAGTAAATTTATATCATTGTAGGATTTTAAGGAGTTTTAGGGAGCAATTTGTAATTAGAAAGATATTTATAATATATATATATATATATATATATATATATATAAATTGTTAGTGGAGAACAAATAAAAAAAAATAGAAAGAAGGAGAAGAAAGTCGGGAGAGAAAGAAGAAGAAGGAGGAGGAGGAAGGAAGAGGAAGAAGAAAAAGGAAAAGAAAAGTGTTGGAAAATTATCCAGGTTTGGTGTACACTAATTTTCGTATGTTAATTTTTTCAGAATATTTCGGGTTTAACGAATTTTATTGATTTTGAATTGTTTGAACTCTGTTGATTCGAATTTACAGTTTGAAATTGATTTAGTTTGATTTGATTTGATTTACGTATTCTCGAAATATGCTATAAATTCGAAAACAATAAAAAAATTGATTTTATTCATTGATTTTAATATGGTTTAATTTTATTAGTAATATGTGAAATATAATTGAAAGTGGTTTTGAATATATATATATATATAGAGCTAATTGCACTCACACCCCCTGAGGTTTGGCCAACTACAGGTAAAATCAACTTTATCATTTATTAACAATGACACCCCCTTGACTTTAGTCAAAGTGAACAGTGTCAGGGGTATTTTCGTCTTTTTCAATTTTTAATTTTATTTTATTAAATAATAAATCAAAAAATTAAAATAAAATAATAAAATTATTTAAAAATTAATAAAAAATAAAAAATTAATTAATTTAAATCCATTTTCCAGATCGAATCTCAACCGTCCATCAAGATTAATGAAGGGTTGAGATTCAATCTGAAAATGGATCCAAAAAAAAAAAAAAAAAATTTTGGATCTTCGAAGAACCCAATCTGGGTTCTTCGAAGAACCCATCGAAGAACCCAGAGAGGGTTCTTCGATCTCTGGGTTCAGATCGAAGAACCCTTCTGGGTTCTTCGATCGAACCCATCTGGGTTCTTCGATCGAACCCAGATGGGTTCGATCGAAGAACCCTCTGGGTTCTTCGAACGAAGAACCATGGTTCGATGGTTCTTCGTTCGAAGAACCCAGAGGGTTCTTCGATCGAACCCATCTGGGTTCGATCGAAGAACCCAGTTTTCTGGGTTCTTCGAAGAACCCAGAAATTGGGTTCTTCGAAGAACCCAGAAATTGGGTTCTTCGAAGAACCCAGTTGGGTTCTTCGATCGAACCCATCTGGGTTCGATCGAAGAACCCAGATGGGTTCGATCGAAGAACCCAGAAGGGTTCTTCGATCTGAACCCAGAGATCGAAGAACCCTCTCTGGGTTCTTCGATGGGTTCTTCGAAGAACCCAGATTGGGTTCTTCGAAGATCCAAAATTTTTTTTTTTTTTTTGGATCCATTTTCAGATTGAATCTCAACCCTTCATTAATCTTGATGGACGGTTGAGATTCGATCTGGAAAATGGATTTAAATTAATTAATTTTTTATTTTTTATTAATTTTTAAATAATTTTATTATTTTATTTTAATTTTTTGATTTATTATTTAATAAAATAAAATTAAAAATTGAAAAAGACGAAAATACCCCTGACACTGTTCACTTTGACTAAAGTCAAGGGGGTGTCATTGTTAATAAACGATAAAGTTGATTTTACCTGTAGTTGGCCAAACCTCAGGGGGTGTGAGTGCAATTAGCTCATATATATATATTGTTTGTGATAAATTAATGAAACGATTTTGAGACAATTTGATTCGATATTGATTTGTGAAATAAGTTTGAATATAATTTTGAGTCTCTTTTATATGATTATTAATGATATATTTGGATTTTGTAAATGATGAGAATAAGGGAGCTGCACCAAGGGATCCATTGCATGTTCCGATTGGGCCAATAACAAGGGCAAGGGCTAAGAGATTCAAAGAAGCACTCAATGGCCTAATTCAAGATACATGGGCTGATTCTGAATTATTAAAGCCCAAGATGAACCCACATGAAGACCAAGGCTTGATTAATATCATCAAGGCAATTAAGTGGGCTGAATAAGAGAAAGCTTGGCATAATTTCGATTTGGGCTTCATTTAATAGTTGTTTGTTTTAGTTTGGGTCCATTTGTAAGGCAATTATGACCATTCTAGTTTTCTATTTGTAAGGCCTTAATGGCTATCTTGTTTTCTTTCCTTTGTTTTAGGGTTTCATTATATAAGGATATTGATGGATGTAAGAAGGGTAATTATTGATTTTGAATGAAATTTGAGAGAGTTTTCTCTTTGTTCTTTGAGAACTAACTGGAACTTATCAGAATTCTCTGTGGCGTTCCTCCTTGACTTATCAATCGAGTATTTCATCCTTGATTGTGGCGTCCTCCTTTATACCAAGGTTCACATCTCGATATAGGTGTTGGGTCGCGGTTTCCATCCGAACCAGAGGTTAGAACGAATATTGGCATCAATCTTGATACGATCAACGAGGTTCATATCATTTGGTATCAGAGCTTAGGGCTCTAACATCAGGTTATTCTATCTTCTTCTTCTTTGATTTCGTTGATCATTGAATTATATCTTATTTCCAGAACTTCTTGTTAGTGTCCAGATCTAAGTTATCTATCTGTGTTATTCTTGTTCTTGTTCTTGATTTCGTAGATCCAAATCTAAGTATCTGTCTGTGATATTCTTGTTCTTGATTTCGTAGATCCAAATCTAAGTATCTGTCTGTGATATTCTTGTTCTTGATTTCGTAGATCCAAATCTAAGTATCTGTCTGTGTTATACTTGTTCTTGATTTCGTAGATCCAAATCTAAGTATCTGTCTGTGTTATACTTGTTCTTGATTTCGTAGATCCAAATCTAAGTATCTATCTGTGTTCTTGATTTCGTTGATCCAGAGAGAAGTTATCTGTCTGTATTATTCTTGTTCTTGGTTTCGTTGAACCAGATCTAAGTCTGCGTTAGTCTTGTTCTTGATTTCATTGATCCAGATCGAAGTTGTATATTCTGTTATATTCTTGTTTGTGCATTTCCAGATCTAAGAGAGAGAAAAAAAAAAAAAAAAAAAAAAAAAAAAAAAAAAAAAAAAAGAAAAAAAGAAAAAAAGAGTACAAAATTTTATTTTTTTGGCCGATCGTGTAGTTGAATACATATCAACTATTGTTATTTCTCTTCTTGATTCGTGCAGTGATTATAAACAAAAAAAAAATATATATATATCAGTTTCGTTGTGATTCGTTTCCTGTGAACCTAAGAACTTTTTGTTTCGTGTGAACGTGGCTAAGAAATCCTGATTATTGTTTGGTTAGTTTGAAAAGAACTTTTGAGAAAAAATTACGAGTGGAAAAAGGCAAGAGAGGTGAGGACATACTGAGGGTAAAAGCCGAATATATTGTGTGAAACAGGAGTGGAACTGAGTGAAACCATTGTTTGAGGGAAACACGTGAGGGAGTGAAGTGAGGAGCTTTTTTTTTATTTATTTTTACTAACGTTTTCTTTGCAGCGAATATGTCTAAAGAAAGTGCTTCGGATGAGGTGTTGGGAAAGGTAGATACAAAGTTTATAATGGAAGCATTGATGAGGGAGATGGGGAGATTGTTAAGGGCTGAAATGGAACCGATTCATGAACGATTAGATCGGGTAGAAAATACACGTGCGGAACAGCCACCACCCGTTCCCCAAGCACGTAGGAGAGAGAGGGTTCCGGTTAGAGAAGAAGTTCATGATTACTACGGGGATGATAATGACATAGAGGAGGATGATCGCATGTCCAGTGTGGGTGCGGGGAGATTTAGGCGTGGAATGGGAGGTAGAGGAGTTAGGTATGGGGATAGAGAAGATAGGTATGGGAATAGAGAAGATAGGTATGGGAACAGAGGAGATAGGAATGTAGAGAGGGTTGATAATAATTTGGGTAGTATAAAGGTGAAGATTCCAACCTTCCAAGGTAAAACTGATCCTGAAGCTTATTTGGAGTGGGAGAAAAGAATAGAGCTGGTGTTTGACTGCCATGAATATTCCGAAATGAAGAAGGTGAAATTGGCAGCTATAGAATTCACCGATTATGCTATTGTTTGGTGGGATCAACTGATTGTGAGTAGGAGACGGAATGGAGAAAGACCTATTGAGACATGGGAGGAGATGAAGACTGTTATGAGGAGGAGATTCATTCCAAGTCACTATTATAGGGGTTTGTTTCAAAAATTGCAAACTCTTACTCAGGGGTCCAAGTGTGTTGAAGACTACTACAAAGAGATGGAAATAGCCATGATTCGAGCTGATGTACAGGAGGACAGAGAGACGACTATGGCTAGGTTTCTCAATGGACTACACCGAGACATTGCAAATGTAGTCGAGTTGCAGCATTATGTTGAATTGACTGACATGGTACACATGGCCATTAAAGTGGAACAACAATTGAAGAGGAAGGGTTCCACACGGGTTGGGCAAAATTCGGGTTCTTCATCAACATGGAAACCGAATTGGAGCAAGAGGGAGGACCAGCCTAGTTTCAAGGCCAAGGCCGAACCTTCCAGAGATCATAAGGCCGGAGGCACAATAAACCAAGGTAAACCAGATTCTCAACCTACTAGAAATCGTGACATTAAGTGCTTTAAGTGTTTGGGAGCAGGTCATATTGCATCACAATGCCCAAACAAGAGAGTAATGGTTTTGAAGGATGATGGTGGTATCGAATCAGAGGGTGAATCTGATGGTGAGTCCATCCCACCATTGGAGGATGCTGGTGACTTTGAGTATCCGGTGGGTGGAGAGCTTTTGGTTGCAAGACGAGCTCTTAGTGCTCAAGCAAAGGAAGATGATGAGGTACAACGTGAAAACATTTTTCACACCCGCTGCCATGTTAATGACAAGGTATGTAGTGTGATTATTGATGGGGGGAGTTGTACTAATGTGGCGAGCACTACTTTGGTAAAAAAATTGAATTTGAAAACTTTGAAGCACCCAAAACCTTATAAGCTACAATGGTTGAATGATAGTGGGGAAGTTAGGGTGAATAAACAGGTGTTGGTGTCATTTTCAATTGGCAAATACAAAGATGAAGTTGTTTGTGATGTGGTACCAATGAATGCGGGTCATATCCTTTTGGGAAGACCGTGGCAGTTTGATAGGCATGTGACTCATGATGGATACACTAATAGATACTCCTTTGTGCTCCATAAAAGGCCAATCACCCTTGTACCTTTAACCCCAAGACAAGTATATGAAGATCAAGTGAGGTTAAAAGATGAGAGGGATGTTAAAAATGAGAGTGAGAGTTCAAAAGAAAAAGAGGTTGAAGAGAAAAAAAGAGAGGCAAAACAAGTGAGCTTTTATGCAAGAGACAGTGAGATCAAAAGGGCTTTGTTTTCAAACCAGCCAATGATTGTACTTTTGTACAAAGAGGCTTGTTTTAGTACTAATGAAATTAACTCTTCTTTGCCTAGTGTTGTTGTTTCACTTTTGCAGGACTTTGATGAAGTGTTTCCCGAAGAGATGCCTATTGGTTTACCACCAATAAGGGGGATTGAACACCAAATTGACTTTGTCCCCGGAGCACCAATTCCAAATAGACCAGCATACCGAAGTAATCCCGAGGAGACAAAGGAACTTCAAAGGCAGGTTGATGAGCTTATGGAGAAGGGGTATGTTCGTGAGAGTATGAGTCCCTGTGCGGTTCCCGTATTGCTTGTGCCTAAGAAGGATGGAACATGGAGGATGTGTGTTGATTGTCGTGCCATCAACAATATCACTGTAAAGTATCGACATCCTATTCCTAGATTAGATGATATGCTTGATGAATTGCATGGTTCTATTGTTTTCACTAAAATTGATCTTAAAAGTGGATATCATCAAATTAGGATGAAAGAAGGTGATGAGTGGAAAACTGCTTTCAAAACAAAATATGGGTTATATGAGTGGTTAGTTATGCCCTTTGGGTTAACTAATGCACCAAGTACTTTCATGAGATTAATGAACCATGTTTTGCGTGCTTTTATTGGAAGATTTGTGGTTGTTTACTTTGATGACATTCTGATTTATAGCAAAAACTTGGATGAGCATGTTGAACATTTAAAACTTGTTTTAGGTGTTTTAAGAGCCGAAAAGTTGTTTGCTAATTTTAAAAAGTGTACCTTTTGCACGGATAGGTTGGTATTTTTGGGTTTTGTTGTTAGTGCTAAAGGAATTGGGGTTGATGAAGAAAAGGTTAAGGCAATTAAGGAGTGGCCGAAACCTACAACTGTGGGACAAGTGAGAAGTTTTCATGGGTTGGCTAGTTTCTATAGGAGGTTTGTGAAAGACTTTAGTAGTCTAGCTGCACCTTTAACTGAAGTTATCAAAAAGAACGTGGGTTTTAAGTGGGGTAATGAACAAGAAAAGGCATTTAACTTGATTAAGGAAAAATTAACTAATGCACCTTTGCTTGCTTTGCCTAACTTTGCTAAAGCTTTTGAGATTGAGTGTGATGCTTCAGGAATAGGTATGGGAGCTGTTCTAATGCAAGAAGGACGTCCCATTGCATTTTTTAGTGAGAAAATAAGTGGAGCGGCCTTGAATTATCCTACCTATGACAAGGAGATGTATGCTTTGGTTAGGGCATTGGAAACTTGGCAACATTACCTTTGGCCGAAAGAATTTGTGATTCACACGGATCATGAGTCCTTGAAGCATCTAAAGGGGCAGCACAAGCTAAATAAGCGGCATGCCAAGTGGGTGGAGTTCATCGAAACATTTCCATATGTGATCAAGTACAAAAAGGGTAAGGAAAACGTAGTCGCTGATGCTCTGTCCAGAAGGTATGTTTTACTTTCTACTTTGGATGCGAGATTGTTTGGTTTTGACTACATTAAAAAATTGTATGTGGAAGATGCTGATTTTGGCAATGTATTCAATGCATGTGAAAAGGTTGCATTTGGCAAGTTTTATAGGCATGATGGATTTTTGTTTAGAGAGACTAAATTATGCGTGCCTAAGAGTTCTCTGCGTGAATTGCTTGTGAGGGAAGCTCATGGGGGTGGTTTGATGGGGCATTTTGGTATAGCCAAGACCCTAGATGTTTTGCATGAACACTTCTTTTGGCCTCATATGAAACGTGATGTAGAAAGAATTTGTGAGAATTGCATTACGTGTAGACAAGCTAAGTCTAGGATTAAGCCTCATGGTTTGTATACTCCTTTACCTATACCTAGTGGACCTTGGATTGATATTTCTATGGATTTTGTGCTGGGTTTGCCTAGGTCAAAGAGGGGTAGGGATTCTATATATGTGGTTGTTGATAGGTTTTCTAAAATGGCACATTTCATTCCTTGTCATAAAACTGATGATGCATCACATATTGCTGATTTGTTTTTCAAAGAAATTGTTAGATTGCACGGCATGCCTAAAACCATTGTTTCGGATAGAGATGCTAAGTTCTTAAGCTACTTTTGGAAAACTTTATGGGGCAAGTTAGGAACTAAACTTTTGTTTTCTACTACTTGTCATCCACAAACTGATGGTCAAACTGAAGTAGTTAATAGGACTTTATCTGCCTTGTTGCGTGCTATAATACAAAAGAACTTGAAAACATGGGAAGATTGTTTGCCGCATGTAGAGTTTGCTTATAATAGGAGTGTGCATTCTGCAACTCATTTTTCGCCTTTTGAAATTGTGTATGGTTTTAACCCATTGACTCCTTTGGATTTACTTCCTTTACCTGTGACTGAGCATGTTAACTTGGATGGAAAGAAAAAGGCAGAGTTTGTTAAGCAAATCCATGAAAAGACTAGGCAAAACATCGAGAGGAGAACTGAGCAATATGCCAACCAAGCTAATAAAGGGCGCAAGAAAGTTGTGTTTGAACCCGGTGATTGGGTGTGGTTGCATATGAGGAAGGAACGGTTTCCAGTCCAGAGGCGTTCTAAACTACTTCCACGGGGAGATGGCCCATTTCAAGTGATTGAAAGGATCAATGACAATGCCTACAAGTTAGATCTTCCAGGTGAGTATAATGTTAGTGCAAGCTTCAATGTTTCTGATTTGTCTCCTTTTGATGTAGGTGACGATTTGAGGACAAATCCTTTTCAAGAGGGAGGGAATGATGAGAATAAGGGAGCTGCACCAAGGGATCCATTGCATGTTCCGATTGGGCCAATAACAAGGGCAAGGGCTAAGAGATTCAAAGAAGCACTCAATGGCCTAATTCAAGATACATGGGCTGATTCTGAATTATTAAAGCCCAAGATGAACCCACATGAAGACCAAGGCTTGATTAATATCATCAAGGCAATTAAGTGGGCTGAATAAGAGAAAGCTTGGCATAATTTCGATTTGGGCTTCATTTAATAGTTGTTTGTTTTAGTTTGGGTCCATTTGTAAGGCAATTATGACCATTCTAGTTTTCTATTTGTAAGGCCTTAATGGCTATCTTGTTTTCTTTCCTTTGTTTTAGGGTTTCATTATATAAGGATATTGATGGATGTAAGAAGGGTAATTATTGATTTTGAATGAAATTTGAGAGAGTTTTCTCTTTGTTCTTTGAGAACTAACTGGAACTTATCAGAATTCTCTGTGGCGTTCCTCCTTGACTTATCAATCGAGTATTTCATCCTTGATTGTGGCGTCCTCCTTTATACCAAGGTTCACATCTCGATATAGGTGTTGGGTCGCGGTTTCCATCCGAACCAGAGGTTAGAACGAATATTGGCATCAATCTTGATACGATCAACGAGGTTCATATCAGTAAATGTGTTTATTGATTTGAATTTAATCGAAAATTGAATTTGATTATAAATGAATGATTTGTGAATTTGTATTTTGAAATTGAAATTTCGAAATCGAAATTGAATGATTTGAAAGTTGAATTTGACGATTTTGAAAGAAAAACAGAATGAATTGACATTGAATTTGAGAAATCATATTGTAAAATGGACCTGATATATGTATAGGGAATTATGGATATGGGAGGCTGACATGTCAATTGGGTGCACTTAGCAGTACTGCAACGAGATTCCTGATGATTATGATGATTACATAGGGATACCATTTCATTTTGAAGTGGGAAACCCGACTATGTAAATACGGATACCATTTCATTTTGAAATGGGAAACCGATTGTAGAAAATATGGATACCATTTCATTTTGAAGTGGGAAACCGACTGTGTATATAGGGATATTGATAATGTCATATTTTGCATGATTTTGCAACCCCATTATTTATCGTTTTTGCTCGATTCTTAAGGAAAATTGGACGTTTTAATGTGTTTATTTAGTGTGCAAGCGATATTCGATGATTGATGATATTTTGGATTATTTCGAATCAATAGCCGTGAAATCATGTTGAAAAATTTTCCAATCAGGAGGCACTACCTCAGCTAGCACCCTCAGGTAGCGCCTTCCTTCTCCTTGTTTTGCCCATTAGGTGGCGCTACCAAGAAGCGCTACCTCAGGTAGCGCCCCTAGGTAGCACTTTTCTACTTGTAGCTTTTTCCATCAAGAAGCGCTACCTCAAGTAGCACTTTTTGATGCACGAATTCATGATATCTTTTCCTTCTCAAACTCTCATTGGGAAAGCTATAAATAGAGACTCAATCAATAAGAAGAGGAGGTCGAAAATTCTATGGTTTGGAAGCAACATCTTCGTTCCACCTTGCATTCATCATCAATTTCGCATCACCTCGAAAAGCAATCGATTGGGAATCAACGAAGTTTTCTAAGATTTCTTCTCCTTTACTTTTTCGTTGTAATTAGTAATGCTAGGATTTAAGAATATTATTGCTTTGTTCTTTTACTCAAGCATGAACTAATTTTCCATAGTTTATTAATTATTAAATACAATTGAGGTTTTCTATTTAGATTTGTTATTGATGTGTTGAATAGATATTATTGAGTTTATTGCTTTCTATTGTGTCTGATCATCACTTAGAATCATCATAGGTGGTTGGGTTATGAACCGAGAGGAGACGTCCGCCACGTGCTCGTATTAATGTCTATCATATACTAGATTACATAGAGATATAGTAATTGGTTTGTGTTGCTTGTTTTGTGTTTATTTATTCTTAATGTGTTCTCGTGCACTCAGTAGTCATCGAGAGATAGGGTTTTGGTGTGCAATGGAATAATTCTGGTAATACTCGAGAGAGATTATTGGTTAATCTAGTTTAAGCACGCATTCAACCATCGGTAATAAAATCTAAATAGTAACTCATGAGTGTTTGATAATAATAACCAAGTGAAATCGGATATCCTAACGTCTCAATTCCCTTGAATTCGAATCGTTGTTTTTTTTATTGTTTTTAATTAATTTGCAATTTCTAAAACATTGTTATTCCAAATAGAATTAGGTTGAGTTAATTTTGGTAATTGATATTCATTGTCCTCGTGGGAACGATACTCTACTCACTCTTTATTACTTGTGTTGATCTCGTACACTTGCGAGTTGCATAAAATTATGCATCAGATACCATTTCATTTTGAAATGGGAAACTCGACTGTATAACCCGTAATCCAGTCCTGTAAAACCTTGTTATATATGTATCAGAGGCCCAGTTAAGAAGTGAGAAACGGAGTTACTGAAAATTATGAAACGAATGAAATGAACTTTTATTGAGATTTCAATCTAGAAATATTTGAAGATGTTTTAATTACTATAGTCTCAGTTTATTTCCTATTAGTAAGATTTTGTTTTATTTAATTCCATATGATATTAAGCATTTCTGAAATTTTTCTTCTATGAATTTATATTACATTGAAAAATATTTTAGTGTACACCCACTAAGCTATATGCTTAGCGCATTGATGTTTATCATGCGTAGGAAATTGAGAAACCAATGGACAAAAAGATTGAAGGGTTGGTAGCTGCAGACAGAGTTCAGAGTCACATTACTCTTGGGTAGCTATTCACGTCCTTATATATATATATATATTCATTTATTGATGCATGCATGTATATAAAAGAATGTGAAAGTTTTTAATGCATAAGTTTTGTAAATATTTGTTTTATAGTTTATGTGGTTTTGAAGTTATAGTTATAGTTTGGAAAATATAAATTATGTATTGTTTTATTGAAAATGTTTGGGAAAGTCGCACAATATGGAAGAGTGCGCAAATGATAGAGAAATAAATTTTAAAGTGTTTGATAGTATATTGTCTGAGTTTTATTGAAAACAGGATTTTTAGAAAGTCAGAAAAACAGAGAAAACTCTGCCAAAATTTTTCAAATGATTTTATGGGCTCACTGTAAAGAAGTTTACACTACAAAAGATTTTAATTTTCAAAAAATTAGAAAAGTTTGAAAACCAGGTAGCGCTCCACGGGTCGATCCATGGGGGTCGGGTCAAGAGGTGTTACACAAAACTTCATGGATGAGATTAAAATCTACTAAAATGTTTCGGCACTTGTAGATTGAGATTAATGAAAGGAAATCATCACAAGAAGCGTGCAGGTTAGTCAATACTAGATTGAAGGAACTTAAGGACTACATTGACTATATTGACAAAAACGATGATCAGATAATTGGACAGAAAGATAGGAAACCTTATGTTACAACCCATGGGAAGAAAAGAGGCCAATTTATTAAAAGAATCTGCAAAAGAATATCCGAAGCTATACAAGCTAATAGAAGAGACCTATGATATATAGCATGTGAACTTATATTAATTTTATGGACTTATATCTATTCGAATGGAATGAGATAGGATAATAATTTTTTTATTATTTTAAATTTTTTTATTTAATTTAATATTGAAAATCTTTTAAATTTATTTAATTAAATTTTTGCAGTACTCTCAGCCAAAAGATATGTATAAATGTTGTGAACAATTTACAATGAGATCCTTTAAGAATATTTTAACGAGTTGGGTGAGTTGCTTGCCATTAGGAAGGACATTTGTGGTATAGTGATTGTAGTCCCAATTCCTACGGCGGATTAGAAGTGTCAACCGAATTATAGAGACACCTTATCAAAGGTACAAAACTTCGTCGATGAGATGAAATCTACAAAACTATTCCGGCACTGGTAGATTGAGATCAATAAAAGGAATTCATCACAAGAAGCGCGCGGGTTAGTCAATACTAGATTGGAGGAACTTAAGGACTATGTTGACTATATTGACAAAAAACATGATTAGATAATTGGACAGAAAGATGGGAAACTTTATGTTACAACCCATGCGAAGAAAAGAGGCCAATTTATTACAAGAATTTGGAAAAGAAGATCCGAAGCTATACAAGTTAATGGATCGGGCCTATGATATATAACATGTGAATTTATATTATTTTTGTGGATTTATATCTATTCGAAGGGAATGATGTAACATCCCGGATTTCGGGTAATTAATGTTATATAAGTGAAAATAAATTTTACTATTTGAGGGGATGAAAATGTAATTAAATGTACCAGATTGAATGGTTGAAAAATTGATGTATGAAAAATTAAAAACTGAACCCGAGAGTATCGCGACCTAGTCACCGCGACCACAGGTCGCGATGGCTCGCTCGCGGTGAAAAACGCGATTTCTGGCAGTGAGCATCGCGACCAGTCACCGCGACCACAGGTCGCGATGAACTGCTCGCGATGAAAACGTCGAATTCGGGCAGTGAGCAACGCGAGCTCCAGCGCGATCAAGGCGCACTCCCGATGAAGGCGGTGCGAATGGTCCAGTGAGCATCGCGACCTAGTGGCGCGACCACAGGTCGCGACGGCGGTCGCGGTAGCGAAAAAAAATAAAAAAAAAAGAGAAGCTTCTCGCAAAAGCGAGAAAAACAGAAACAGCAAGAAGAGAGAGAAAGAGCCGAGGAAAAAGAAAGAAAAGAGAGAAGAAGAAGAAAGAAGAAAGAGAAGAAAGAGAAGAAGAAAGTGAAATGGAAAAGGGAAAGAAATGAAATCGTGGAACTGCGGTTTGTCGAACGAAAACACGGATTCCAGGTTGGTGTACGTTTGTTTTCGGAATCGTTGCGAAAAATCTTTCGTTATTGTTTTGTTTTTAGTTTTCGTTTTCGTTTTCGTTTCCGTTTGCGTTTTTTATTTCGTTGGAAGATTTCGTTTTCGATTATTAGTATGGAAATTGTTTATTGTATATGAAAAATCGATGTTTGATGTCTTTATTGTTGATTTTGGACTGATTTTGTGATAGATCGTATTTCGATTTCGTTTTCGAATATTTCGATTTCGTTTTCGAATATTTCGACTGTTATGATTTGTGAAAAATACTGCTCGCAGGACTATTGTTATGATTTGTACTATATTGTGATTACTTGAAAATTTGTTTATGGTAACGGCCCTAGGATACTTAGACATAGAAATGGATATAGGAGGTTGGTATACCAGCTGGGTTTTACTGAGCAGTACTGCGCCGTTATTATTGTGTGATTGTTGTTGCGGGGCAATCTCGGACAATCACACCGATTTTAGTGATTGTTGTTGCGGGGCAATCTCGGACAATCACGTTGATATCAGTGACTGTTGTTGCGGGGCAACCCCGGACGTCACATTGACCCATATTCCAGTCCTAGAATGTTTAGTATTCTAGTGGGCCAGAATTGATTGAAATTGAAAGATGAACCGAATGATTCTATTGATTGCATTTATATGCTGACCGCATTATTGAAATTAAAGTGATTGAATTTGTTTAATGCTCTGATTTTGAAATTCATTTGATTTTGAAATTGATTCGAAATAAATTATATATATATTGTGGTTTATTTATTCATAAAAGATATTTATATTGTGATTTATTTAATTGAGTTTATAGTACACCCACTAAGCTATATGCTTAGCGCGTTAGTTTGTTTCTAACGCGTAGGTACCAGGGATCCGGAAGAGGCTAAGGACTGAAGAGATAAAGAGTTGCGGACAGAGTCTCAGAGATTTGTACAGTTGGGTAGCTATATTGTGTTATGTATATATATATTCTGAAAGCATGCATATGCAGGGGATTTGTAAATACATTTTGTAATATGTTTTGCAATTAATTATTTTATGAATTGTTTATTTTATAAATTGTGATGGTAAGTCGCACTAAACGGTAGAGTGCGCAACTGTTTGAAAGTGTTATAGAAGTGTTTGTGAAAAATGTGAATTTTGGATTGATTTGTGTAAAAGCAGGTTTTTGGGAAATCCGAAAAACAAACGGTACTCTGCCGAATTTTCGTAAAAAGTTTATTTATTGCTATGGGCTCACTTGAAAAGGATTTCTAAACTGTTTTATGGGCTTACAATGATTTTGAAATGTAAAATGAAGTTTTGAAAAATTTTGAAAGTCCGAGTAGTGCTCCCCGGGTCGGTCCGGCCGGGTCGGGTCGGGGGGTGTTACAAATGAGATAGGGTAATAACATTTTTTATTATTTTTAAAATTTGTATTTAATTTAATATTGACAATCTTATAAATTTATTTAATTAAATTTTTAAAGTACTCTCAGCCAAAAAATATGTATAAATGTTGTGAATAACTTTCAATGAGATCCTTAAAGAATATTTTAACGAGTTGGGTGAGTTACTTGCCATCAGGAAGGACATTTGTGGTATAGTGATTATAGTCCCAATTCCTACGGCGGATTAGAAGTGTCAACTGAATTATAGAAACACCTTTTCAATGGTACAAAACTTCGTGAATGAGATGAAATCTACTAAAATGTTCCGGCATTTGTAGATTGTGATCAATGAAAGGAAATCATCACAAGAGGCGCGCAGGTTAGTCATTACTAGATTGGAAAAACTTAAGGACTACATTGACTATATTGACAAAAAAGATGATCAGTTAATTGGACAGAAAGATAGGAAACCTTATGTTACAACCCATGGGAAGAAAAAAGGCCAATTTATTAAAAGAATCTGCAAAAGAATATCTGAAGCTATACAAGCTAATGGAAGAGACCTATAATATATAGCATGTGAACTTATATTATTTTTGTGGGTTTATATCTATTTGAATGGAATGAGATAGGGTAATAACTTTTTTTTATTATTTTTAAAATTTTTATTTAAATTAATATTGACAATCTTACAAATTTATTTAATTAAATTTTTACATACTCTCAGCCAAAACATATGTATAAATGTTGTAAAATACTTCTAATGAGGTCCTTTAAGAATATTTTAACGAGTTGGGTGAGTTGCTTGCCATCAAGAAAGACATTTGTGGTATAGTGATTGGAGTCCCAATTCCTACGGCGGATTAGAAGTGTCAGCTGAATTATATAGACACCTTATCAATGGTACAAAACTTCGTGGATGAGATGAAATTCACCCAACTGTTTCGGCACTTGTACATTGAGTAAATGAAAGCAAATCAGCACAAGAAACACTCATGTTAGTCAATACTAGATTAGAGGAACTTAAGGACTACGTTGACAAAAAAGATGACCGGATAATTGGACGTAAAGATGGGAGACCTTATTTTACAACTCAAGGTAAGAAAAGAAGCCAATTTATTACAAGAATCTTTACAAGAAGATCTGCAGCTATACAAGTTAATGGAAGAGACCTATGATATATAGCATGTGAATTTATATTATTTTTGTGGACTTATATCGATTTGAATGGAATAAGATACGGTAATTATTTTATTATTATTTTTAAAATTTTTATTTAATTTAATATTGACAATCTTATAAATTTATTTAATTAAATTTTTACAGTACTTTCAGCAAAAAGATATGCATAAATGTTGTGAACAACTTCCAATGAGATTCTTGAAAAATATTTTAATGAGTTGGGTGAGTTGCTAGCAATCAGGAAGGACATTTGTGGTATAGTAATTGGAGTTCCAATTCCTACGGCGAATTAGAAGTGTCAACCGAATTATAGACACCTAATCAATGGTACAAAACTTCGTGGATGAGATGAAATCCACCTAACTGTTCTAGCACTTTTACATCGAGATTAATGAAAGAAAATCAGCACAAGAAGCACGTATGTTAGTCAATACTAGATTGGAGGAATTTAAGGTCTACGTTGACTATGTAGGCAAAAAAGATGATCGGATAATTGGACATAAAGATGGGAAACCTCATGTTATAACCCTATGGGAAGAAAAGAGACCAATTTATTAAAAGAATCTGCAAAAGAATATCCGAAGCTATACAAGCTAGTGGAAGAGACCTATAACACATATCATGTGAACTTATAATATTTTTGTGGACTTATATCTACTCGAATGGAATGAGATAGGGTAATAATTTTTTTATTAATTTTAAAAATTTTATTTAATTAAATTTTTATTTAATTTAATATTGACAATGTTATAAATTTATTTAATTAAATTTTTACAGTGCTCTCAGCCAAATGATACGTATAAATATTGTGAACAACTTCTAATGAGATCCTTTAAGAATATTTTAACGAGTTAGGTGTGTTGCTTGCCATCAGGAAGGACATTTGTGGTATAGTGATTGGAGTCCCATTTCCTATGGCGGAGTATAAGTGTCAGCCGAATTATAGAGACACCTTATCAATGGTACAAAACTTCGTGGATGAGATTAAATCCACCCAACTGTTTCGACACTTGTAGATTGAGATCAATGAAATGAAATCATCACAAGAAGCACGTAGGTTAGTCAATACTAGATTGGAGGAACTTAAGGACTACGTTGACTATGTTGACAAAAAAGATGCTCAAATAATTATACGTAAAGATGGGAAACCTTATGTTACAACCCATGGGATGAAAAGACGCCAATTTATTGCAATAATCTGGAAAAGAAGATCCAGAGTTATACAAGTTAATGAAAGAGACCTATGATATATAGCATGTGAACTTATATTATTTTTGTGGACTTATATCTATTCGAATGGAATGAGATAGGGTAATAATTTTTTTATTATTTTTAAAATTTTTATTTAATTTGATTTTGACAATCTAAAAAAAATTTAATTAAATTTTTACAGTAGTCTCAGGCAAAAGATATGTATAAATGTTGTGAACAACTTCCAATGAGTTCCTTGAAGAATATTTTAACGAGTTGGGTAAGTTACTTGCCATCAAGAAGGACATTGGTGGTATAGTGATTGGAGTCCCAATTCCTACGGCGGATTAGAAGTGTCAACCAAATTATAGAGACATCTTATCAATAGTACAAAACTTCGTGGATGAGATGAAATCTACCCAACAGTTCCAGTACTTGTAAATTGAGATCAAAGAAAGGAAATCATCACAAGAAGCACGGAGGTTAGTCAGTACTAGATTGGAGGAATTTAAGGACTACGTTGACTATGTTGACAAAAAAGATGATCGGATAATTGGACGAAAAGATGGAAAACCTTATGTTACAACCCATGGGAATAAAAGAGGTCAATTTGTTACAAGAATCTGCAAAATAACTTCTGGAGCTATACAAGTTAATGGAAGAGACCTATGATGTATATAGCATGTGAACTTATATTACTTTTATGGACTTTTATCTATTCAAGTGGAATAAGATAAGGTAATATTTTTTTTTTTAATATTTTTATTTAACTTAATATTAACAATATTATAAATTTATTTAATTAAATTTTAAGGTACTCTTAGCTAGAGGTGGGCGTCGGTTGGATCGGTTCACTTTCTGTATGATCCGAACCGATTCCAACAATTGATCAGTTTTTCAAAAAGTGATCCGATCCAACCGAAAAGTCTAAAGTGATCCGAACTGAATTGGACCCAGTTCGATCCTATTCGGTTTGGTCGGTTTGTGGACCTATTGGGCTATACAAATGGACTTGATTTTTACAATGTTGTTATTCATATTTTAAGTCTATTAATTCAAGCCTTAAGTCTTAAACTATACAAAAGTTGTATAATAATCCAAATAACATTACAAATAACAAGTCATCAATATAAACATGTTCAAAATTCAAATAACATTTCACGTCCTCAGTATAAATAACAAACATAACAGTTAATAGTCCGTAAATAACAGTCCATAACTAATATATAATAATCCAAATATCAATCCATAAATAATAATAAAAATTTCTAAATAAACAATAAAAATTCTCCATTCTTGATTTTGCTCCATTAACCTTCAACGACTTCGAATCATTCTTTATTGCTCAAAAAATCATTCAATTTGAATCTATACATTTAAAAAAAATAAAATTATACACATGTTTTCATGATTTAAAGAATTATAAGTTATTATAATATTAAAAAATGGCTATCACTTACTGTTGATAAATTGACATCTTGTAATCTTGAAGTGATTGCTCACTAGTATTCCACTTCCAGATCCACAGTTGTCAATAATGACAATGATTCTGACAACTTTGCAAGCTCTAAATAAAAATAAAAGTAAAGTATTTATAAAAATAAAATATGATAATATAACAAGATATGCAAATATTTAAATGGATTAGTAAACTGATACTACTTACCGGATTCCCCTCTTCATTGAATTGGAAGTTCTCTAATGATGAATCATCATTTTACGCATGCATAATCGCTTCTTGAAGGGCTGCGTATTAGGTTTTTTTTTAAAAAAAGTTATATACCTAGTTTACCGGATCAGGTTTGCAGTTCCTAAAACTGATCCACGAACCATCTGGTAATGACCAGTTCCTAAAAAAATGAACCAAACCGATCTGTTAAGAATCTCGATCTGATCAAAATCCGGCTTGGATCAGGTTTGCTTTACCGGTTCGGTTTGGTTGGTTGGATTTTTGCCCACCCGTACTCTCAACCAAAGATATGTATAAATTTTGTGAACAACTTCCAATGAGATCCCTGAAGAATATTTTAACGAGTTGGATGAGTGCTTGCCATCAGGAAGGACATTTATGGTATAGTGATTAGGAGTTCCAATTCCTAGGGCATATTAGAAGTGTAAACCGAATTATAGAGACACCATCAATGGTACAAAACTTCGTGGATGAGATGAAATTCACCCAACTGTTTCGACACTTGAAGATTGAGATCAATGAAAGGATATCATCACAAGAAGCACACAAGTTAGTCAATACTACATTGGAGGAACTTAAAGACTACGTTGACTATGTTGATAGAAAAGATGATCGGATAATTGTAGTAAAGATGAAAAACCTTATGTTACAATCCATGGGATGAAAAGAGACCAATTTATTACAAGAATCTGTAAAAGAAGATACAGAACTATACAAGCTAATGGAAGAGACCTATGATATATAGAATGTGAACTTAAATTATTTTTGTGGATTTATATTTATTCGAATGGAATGAGATACGATAATAAATTTTTTTATTATTTTAAAATTTTTATTTAATTTAATATTGACAATCTGATAAATTTATTTAATTTAATTTTTACAGTACTCTCAGCCAAAAGATATGTATAAATGTTGTGAACAACTTCCAATGAAATCCCTGATGAATATTTTAACGAGTTAGGTGAGTTACTTGCAATCAGGAAGGACATTTGTAGTATAGTGATTGGCGTTGCAATTCCTACGGTGGATTAGAAGTGTCAACCGAATTATAGAGACACCTTATCAATGATACAAAACTTTGTAGGATGAGATGAAATCAACCCAACCTGTTCTAGCATTTATAGATTGAGATCAATGAAAGGAAACCAGCATAAAGAAGCACGCTTGTTAGTCAATACTAGATTGTAGGAAGTTAATTACTACTTCGACTATGTTGACAAAAAAGATGATCGGATAATTGGACGTAAAGATGGGAAACCTTATGTTACAACCCATGGGAAGGAAAGAGACCAATTTATTACAAGAATCTGTAAAAGAAGATCCGGAACTATACAAGCTAATGGAAGAGACCTATGATATATAGAATGTGAACTTATATTATTTTTGTGAACTTATGTCTATTCGAATGGAATGAGATAGGATATTAATTTTTATTATTATTTTTAAAATTTTTGTTTAATTTAATATTGACAATCTTATAAATTTATTTAATTAAATTTTTACAGTACTTTCAGCCAGAGGATATGTATAAATGTTGTGAACAACTTCCAATGAGATCCCTGAAGAATATTTTAACGAGTTGGGTGAGTTGCTTGCAATCAGGAATGACATTGTGGTGTAGTGATTGGAGTTGCAATTCCTACAACGGATTAGAAGTAGTCAACCGAATTATAAAGACACCTTATCAAAGGTACAAAACTTTGTGGATGAGATGAAATCCACCCACCTGCTTCCAGCATTGGTAGATTGAGAACAATAAAAGGAAATCAGCACAATGAAGCACGCATGTTAGTCAATACTAGATTGGGGGAATTTAAGGACTACGTTGACAATGTTGACAAAAACGATGATCGGATAATTAGACGTAAAGATGGGAAACCTTATGTTAAAACCCATGGGCAGGAAAGAGACCAATTTATTACAAGAATCTCCACAAGAAGATTCGGAGCTATACAAGTTAATGGAAGAGACCTATGATATATAGCATGTGAACTTATATTATTTTATGGACTTATGTCATTTAAATGGAATGCGATAGGGTAATAATGTTTTTATTATTTTTTAAAATTTTTATTTAATTTAATATTGACAATATTATAAATTTATTTAATTAATTTTTTCTTTACCCTCAACCAAAAAATATGTATAAATTTTTTGAACAACTTCCAATGAGATCCCTAAAGATTATTTTAACGAGGTTGGTGAGTTGCTTGCAATGAGGAAGGACATTTGTGGTATAGTGATTGGAATTCCAATTCCTACGACGGATTAGAAGTGTTAATCGAATTATAGAGACACCTTATCACCAGTACAAAACTTCGTGGGTAAGATAAAATCCACCCAATTGTTCTAGCACTTTACATTAAGATTAATGAAAGGAAATCATCACAAGAAGCACGCAGGTTAGTCAAAACTAGATTGGAGGAACTTAAGGACTGCGTTGAGTATGTTGACAAAAACGATGATTGGATAGTTGGACTTAAAGATGAAAAACCTTATGTTACAACCCATGGGAAGAAAAGAGGCCAATTTATTACAAGAATCTGCAAAAGAAGATCCAGAGCTATACAAGTTAATGGAAGAGACCTATGATATATAGCCTGTGAATTTATATTATTTTTGTGGACTTATATCTATTCGAATGGAATGAGATAGGATATTAATTTTTTATTATTTTTAAATTTTTCGTTTAATTTAATATTGACAATCTTATAAATTTATTTAATTAAATTTTTACAGTACTTTCAGCCAGAGGATATGTATAAATGTTATGAACAACTTCCAATGAGATCCCTGAAGAATATTTTAGCGAGTTGGGTAAGTTGCTTGCTATCAGGAAGGACATTTGTGGTATAGAGATTGGAGTTCTCATTCCTACGGCGGATTAGAAGTGTCAACCGAATTATAGATACACCTTATTAATGGTACAAAACTTCGTGGATGAGATGAAATCCACCCAACTGTTCTAACACTTGTACATTGAGATCAGTGAAAGGAAATCAATACAAGAAGCATGCAAGTTAGTCTATACTAGATTGGAGGAACTTAAGGACTACGTTGACAAAAAAGATGATCGGATAATTGGACGTAAAGTTGAGAAACATTATGTTACAACCCATGGGAAGAAACGAGGCCAATTTATTACAAGAATTTGCAAAAGAAGATCCAGAGCTATACAAGTTAATGGAAGAGACCTATGATATGTAGAATGTGAAAAATAATCGTGAACTTTTTGTCAATTGCAATAATACTGTAACATCCCGGATTTCGGAAAATTAATTTCATATATGTGAAAATAAATTTTGTGATTGGAAGGGGTGTAAATGTAATTAAATGTATGTTTATTTTTATGATTTCCAGGTGGACCAGATGGAACGGTTCAAAAATGAAGTATGAAAAATTGAAAACTGAAGCAGAGAGCATCACGACCTGGTCACCGCGACCACAGGTCGCGATGGCTTGCTCGCGGTGTAAAACGCGATTTTGGGCAGTAAGCATCGCGACCAGTCACCGCGATGAACTGCTCGCGATGAAAATGGAAAAATCTGACAGTGAGCAACGCGACCACCAGCGCGACCAAGGGACCGCGAAGTGTGCTCGCGATGAAGGCGGTGCAAACGCTCCAGTGAGTACCGCGACCTAGTGGCGCGATGACGGTCGCGACAGCAGAAAAATATAAAACAAAAAGTAGCTTCTCGCAGAAGCCAGAAACACAGAAGCAGAGAGAAGAAAGAGGCAGAGAGCGAGAAAGAAAGAAAGAAAGAAAAGAAAGAAGAAGAGAGAAAGAAGAGAAAGAGAAAGAAGAAGAAGAAGAAGAGAAAGAAGAAGAAGAAGAAGAAGAAGAAGAAGAAGAAAGTGAAGAGGAAAGTGAAGAAGAAAGTGAAGAGAAAGGGAAAGGGAAGGAAAAAGAAATCGTAGAACCGCGATTTCTCGAACGAAAAACGGTATCCAGGTTGGTGTACTTCGTTTTCGGAATCTTTACGAAAAGTATTTTGTTATCGTTTACGTTTTCGTTTTCGTTTTCGTTTTCGTTTTCGATTTCGTTGAAAGTTCTCGTTTTCGATTTTCGTATGAAAATTGTTTATTTTATATGAAAAATCGATGATTGATACATCTATTGTTGGTTTTGGAATGATTTTATGTTAGATTGCATTTTTATCGTGTTATCGAATATTTCGATTTCATTAGAAATACTTGATTTAGATTTTCGTATAACTATTGATTATGTTTCTTGAAGAATATTGTGTGAATTGTATGTTTATTGTGCAACTATTGTTTACTGAGTAACTATTGTGAAAATTATTGTGAATCTAGTTTATCGGAAACGGCCCTAGGATACTTAGACATAGAAATGGATATAGGAGGTTGGTATACCAGCTGGGTTTACTGAGCAGTACTGCGCCGATACTGATTGTTATTGATGATTATTATGTACCTCCTCATGGATTCGTCCAGAGGCAGGGAGACACGTACCTCCTCAGGATTCGTCCTGGGGGTTGGGAGCCACGTACCTTCCTAAGAATTCGTTCCTGGGATAGGGAGCTATGTACCTCTCTAGGTTCCGTACCCACGGTCCTAGAGTAGGGAGATACGTACCACTCTTAGGATTCGTCCTAGGGTGGGAGTTTGACCCATATTCCAGTCCTAGTATGTTGAGTATTCTAGCGGGCCAGATTTGAAGTGAATTGAGAAGTGAATTGAATGATTGTCTTAACCGATTTTATATGTTGCTCTTATTGTGGAAATTAAAGTGATGGAAACTGTTTTATGATTTGATTTTAAAGTTACATTGATTTAGAAAGGATTAGAATTGAAATATATTGTGATATGTTTATATTTAAAAGTTATTTATGATTTTTATGTACACCCACTAAGCTATATGCTTAGCGCGTTAGTTTTGTTTCTAACGCGTAGGTACCGGGGATCCCGAGGAAGCTAAAGACTGAAAAGAGAGAGAGATTTGCTAACAGAGTTCCAGAGTTATCACAGTTGGGTAGCTATATTGTTGTTATATGTATATATTCTGAAAGCATGCATATACAGAGAATTTGTAATATGTTTGTAATTAATTATTTATAGCTTTCTGTTTCTCATTTTAGAATATTTGTAAATATTGACTTTTGGTTTATTTTATTTATAAACTATATTGGAAAATCGCACTAAACGGCAGAGTGCGCAATGGTTTGAAAATGATATTGAAGTGTTGATATTGAATTTGTAATTGCATTGTTTTATGGAAAAACAGGTTTTGGAAAATCCGAAAAACAAACGGAACTCTGCCGAAATTTTTATAAAAAGTTTACTTATTGGGCTCACTTGAAAATGGTTTTTAAAACAATCAACTATTTGGTTTTTCTAATGTTTTGAAAATCTATCGATGGGCTCACAACGGTTTTCGGTTTAAAAAAATAAATTTAGAAAGTTTTGAAAAACCGAGTAGCGCTCCCTGGGTCGGTCTAGCCGGGTCGGGTCGGGGGTGTTACAAATACTCCTACAGGAATCTTTGTTCTAGACTTTTTGTCTTCATTTGTGTTTATATAAGTTGAACGAGATAAAGGATAAAAAGAAAAAAAAAAAAAAAGAACTCAAAACTAGTGTGGATAATAGTTCTGGTTGGTCTGTGAATATGTCCATTTTGGTTACTATTTAATATGGCATGAGCTTCACATTTAATTTTTCTTATCTTTTATTGTCCTTATAACTAGACCTGAAAAGTTTAAACTGTCTAGATGAGCTCGAACAACGATACAAAAGGTCTCTATAAGTGTGTAAATTGAATGTGAAAAACAATGACTCAAACCAGCTTCTAGAATTCTGAGAGAAATGGAGGACTGAGTAGTAGTAGTGATGGTGGTAGTGGATTAGCTTTGGTTTTGCTAGGTGTTGTGTTGTGTTTTTTGTGTTTGACAGGTATTGATGGTGGTCACGTATAAATCTCACATGATGCCTTAATACAAAGAAATCTCACATGTGTTTTTTGTGTTTGACAGGTATTGATGGTGGTCACGTATAAATCTCACATGTGTTTTTTGTGTTTGACAGGTATTTAATATGCCTTAATACAAAATCCATATATTGTCAACACAAAGAAATATGAGATGTTGTAATCAAATTAAGAGTTCTAAATGATTCTGTAAAATGTTTTCACTTTCCAAATCTTTTCTATATAAGTCTACGTACACATACATGTAATATAATCATGTCATCCCGATATGTATACTTAGAACCGGTGTTCAAGAATGCTCTAGGTTTTAGGCGTTTGACGGCTTAACGCCTAGCGATCGGTGCCTAAGTCGTTCCTCGGTGAGTCAACAGTCAACATGTTGACAGCACCGTTGACCACTTAGAAAAATATTTTGTATGACCTGTATTTAACAATTTATATATAAATGCACCTAAAATAAAAATAAATAAGTCATTCCAAACAATTTTCTCATGAATAAACATGTTCCAAATAATTCAAACATGTTGCAAACATATCGAAAGGATTAAAATATTCAAAACATAATATAAATATGAAACAATAAAATAATAATCCAAAATCCTAAACTAAGCATCATGATCAAACTCTTCTTCTCCATATTCTTTCATTACACGTTCTTCATCGGACTCAAAGTCAACATCAACATGATTTTCCTCTTCCTCCTCATCCTCTGATACGAAGTCATCTTCATGAAGATCTCTCTGTATCACCCTTGAACTCTTTCTAGGTTGTAGAATGTCATCTACACCAGTTGCATCGTCTATCATTTGCCAAGTTAGCCCTGTTCCGGACTCTACTTCATCATCATCGCCACCACTTTCTTTAACAATCCATTCTTGTGCATTGGTAGCTTCGGCATCCTTAGCAAGAATGACATCCACATCCTTTTCCTTAGCTCTTTTTTACTTGTTCCTCAACTTGGCATTAAATTGGACATAGACTAGATTATTCAACTGATTAACATCTAGTCTATTCATTTTCTTCGTATGTATCTACACAATAAGAATGATAATAAATCAATAAAATAATAAATTGTTAATTAATAGTTACTTTTTAAATTTTATAGTGAACTAGTGGTGTACTCACTCCTTCAAAACTGCTCCAATTTCGTTCACATCCGGAGGAACTTGTGGTTAACGAGAGGATTCTTATTGCCATGCTTTGCAAATTAGGTGTTTGACCTCCATAGGTAGACCACCATATAGCTACGATCATAAAGATATATATTTCAAGTTTTTAAGATATAGAACATAATATATATATATATATATAAAAGAGTAAAGAACTACGAGTTTACAAGTTTAAAATAGTACCTGGATTGTATTCCTTATCATTTGTTTCACATCCTAACACCGCCAATGGTCTCCTAAAAGGTCCTTCATTGGCCTTATACTTTGGAATTTCAGAATTTACAACTTTGTTTTGCAACACCAAATTGTCGACACCACAAAACGCATCCACTCAATCAAGCAGTGCATTATTCACATCAATCAAGCAGTGAATTGTTGAATCTTTGAAGTAGTAATAGGGGTTGAGGGAATAGGTCGTCAAGTGCAATGGACTATCAAGTTGATCTTTAATTATTGCATTAATAATGTCAAAGATCGGTAGATAGTTCTTTTCAACATTGTTCATTGTCACTTTGATGTCTTCTTTTGCTTGCAGTAATTCTCCATATACAAACTCCATGGATGGTTTTCTATTCCCCATCAACAAGTCTAAGCACCTTCACCAAAGGTGCAAATACCTTCAAGCAAGCGGTCACACTATTCCAAAAGGTCAAACTCATAATAGTAGCATATGCCGCTTTCCTCTTACTAGTCTTAGACCATTTGCATTGCTCTCATAGGTCATTAGTAAACATTACCCTCAATTGAGTTTTTTTCACTATCAAACTTTGTAATGTTAGAAAAGAATAGGTAAATCTAGTGACTCCCGGCCTCATTATGTCTCTTTTTTTAAAAAAAAAAACCTTATTAAAGATAAGGTCTTGTGGTCTGCATAGATAAAGACGGTAAGAGTCTTGGCTTGGTCTATGGTTTTTTTAAACTTCTGAACCTTACCAATGCTTTCAAGCATGAGATTGATGCTGTAAGTTGCACATGAGGTCTCTTCGCCTTGCAATTTTACCGTTGTCATGTTGTTGGTGGCATTATCTGTGACCACTTGAATGACATTTTGTGGTCCAACTTGTTCAATGCACCTATACACATACTAAAAAATGTGCTCCATCGTGTGTGCCTCATCTGAAGACTCTTTAGAGGAAAGAAAATGGTTCCTTCCCTGCAATTCACACACAAGTTCATTATGCTTCTTATTTTTCTATCGGACTAAGCGTCCGTCATAATTGAGCACCGATTCAAAGCCCACTTTTCTTCTTACTTCTTCAGTAAATCTTTTGTTCTCTGAACCTCTTCCTTCAATAACGGTTCCCTCAACTGATATTGACTTGGTGGTTTGTATCTCGGTCCAAATTAACCAACCGCCTCCACAAATAGCTTGAAATTGTCATTGTCAATTGCATTGAAAGGAATCCGTGCTTCAAACTCCTATCTAGCTGCATATTGGTTCACTTTATGAGTTATTTCTTTAAACAATGCTTCATTGATATTTTGTTGTCTCTTAGTTCTACTAAATGAAGAATCAAGATTTATTCACGATACAAATCTACCCATGGGGTCAAGAGAACGGGGCTCTCTCCTCACCCTTAATTCTTCCATTGCATCTTCTTCCTCAGGTATATCAACTACGTTTACTTGTGATATCAATAACAACTCTTCCTTCCTCTTACCTCTCTTCTTACTTTTAGACATTTCTACACTTTACTTGAGCTTCTGGTGTTGCTTTTGGACAAGCTGCAATATTTCTTAATGTGTGGCCTATGTGTTCTTTTATTGTATAAGCTTTTCCAGACATTACTTTACCAAGTAGAATATATTTTACCGTGTCTAAATTAATAGTTGTTGTCGTGAGGCAGAGAGAGGGAACTGTAGATTTGTGGTGAGGAGAAGAGATATGTTAAATTGGCTAGGGTAGGCTTAAGGGTGGGCCTTATAATTGTAAATTGGTTAAATTGTAAATTGTAGATGAATTGCTTAACATTTTTTTTTTCTCAGTGGGCCTATTACTCCTTTTTTTTATTTTTTTTTTTATTTTCACAACGTCCGAATTGTATAAACTTGTCATTTTTTTTTTTTCATTTTCATAGGGTGGGCCTAGCCCTTATTGATGCAGAATTCTTGTGTCCATGAACAGTTTTTCAAAGTGTATAAATATAATTGCAAGTAACATCATTTAGTTAGTGCATGTGGTGTTTGATGATAGCATTCAAACGTATTTAATGTAAGCTGGTCTTGTCTTTTTCGACAAGCAACAGCTTTCCTTTTTAAGTGCTACAACTGGACTGGAGATTTATAAAGATCTTGTTTCTGATTTTAACATGTCATGTCGGTGTTTAATAAGTGATTTTCGGGTTTTTTTTTTTTTTTTTTCCCATTGTTTATCAGAAAAACCATCAAAATCTACTTCAGAGAGGTCAAATATCAGTTGTTCTCTATTCATTTTAGATCTTCATGTTGTAAATTTTCGAGGGAACTCTTATATACAGAGAGAAAGCTGAACATAAAAAGGCAAATGACAATCAATAGAGACTACAAACAGAGAAAAGCTGCCTCAAACAACCTATATGATCAGTAGTTGGCAGGAGAATTATATGCATGTACAAATTGATTAAAGAGTGAAAGCAAAGGTTGCAAAGAAAACTAGACCATGAGCATGTGCAAGTGAGCCCCACAACTTGATTGAAAATTCCGTATTCGTACACTTATCTCCAAGCACAGCACAGACTTTTTCTCAGGTACCAGAACATTTTGATGGAAGTACAGTTGGAACGGTAAATCGCGGAACAATTTAGAGAAGTACAGATGTAGATGTGTGATGTGCACCATTTGCTTGCTTACAGTTCCCACCTTATTAGCAATAGAAGCGACGTTTCAGTCAAAAACGGCATTTATGGGGAACACCCCACTTTCATAAGATTTAGCAGTAAAAAGCTTGGAATAGCGATTTGATTCTTCTGACAGCATTTCCTCCAGATCAGCTTCTTTCCAGATCATTGAATCATTCTGAACATGATCCTTGTAACAATTCTTCTTTAATTTATTTTAGCTAACACAAAATATATTGTGTTTCAGGACTAGAAGCCCAAAAATTTCAATGCAAACAATATTCTGCCAAGCTGGTGTAGTTCCATGCAATTTGCAAGTTGATGCAACTCTGTGAAGATCTCAAGCCATAGAGTTATAGTTCAGTATCCATGGTTCATATGTCCATCTGCAAGCATAGTTCAGTACCCATATGTCCATTGACATAAAAAGAATCAATGAATATCCCAATCGCATACATATGCCATGATAACAGGAATCTCTTATTGATAAGTTGTAGGCCTATCTTAGGATGCATCATTCACTTGACAGAAGTTATGGAATTGATGTCCTTTATCCTCATTTCTTCATTCAAGGTTTTCAGCATAAATACTATTTCTTCAAACTGGGGATGTGAGCGATGATCCATAAAAAATGTTGTGATCACCCCGTGTAGTTCAATAAAACTCCAACCGGGGAGTTTTTTCAGTCCAAGAGACCTCATTAGGGTCCATGCCTCACCCACCCTATCCCATCTATCCAGTGAAGCATAGCAGTGTGCCAGTTGAACATAGTTTCCAGCATTTTCAGGCCTCAACGTGAGAACATCTTTGGCAATAAAATTACCAAGTTTCGTGTTATCACTTGCTCGACAAGCATCGACTAGTATGCCTAAAACATCAACTGATGGTTCTGGGAAACTCCTCTTATAGAAGTTATATGCCTCGTCTACCCTTCCGGCTCGACAGAGAATATCAATGACACAAGCACGATGTTCAAGTTTAGGTTCGATCCCAAAATCTCTAGTCATTGATTGGAATATGCTCAAACCCTGATGGACAAGCCCATTGTGACTGCAAGCAGAGAGAACTGCAAGGAATATCACATGATTTGGTTCAAACCCAGTGAGCAGAAACTCCGAATACATCCTTAAAGCAGTCTCCCCGTGGCTATGGGAACCATATCCGGCTATAATTGTGCTCCATGATACCATATCATGCTGTGACATTCCATCAAAACACTTCTGAGCAGCATGTAAGTCACCACATTTGCAGTACATGTCAACCAGAGCTGTATCAACCAAGATACATGGTCTAAGACAATTCCTAATCACGAAGTTGTGTATCCACTTACCCTGGTGAAGTGCCCCAGTGGAAGCGCAGGCTTGGAGAAGGGAGACAACAGTTATCGAGTCGGGTCTTTGAAGGGTGTTACACATTTCATTGAAGAGAAACAAGGCCTTTGATAAATGGCCATTTTGAGCATATCCAGCAATTATTGCATTCCAAGAAACCAAATCTCTTTCGCCCATCCGATCGAAAACAGCACAACTTTGCTCCAAAAGATTACATTTTGCATACATGTTAACTAGAGAGTTTTGAGCTGGGATGTCCAGTGTCATCCCTTGCCTTATTATGTATCCATGAATTGAGGTCCCTAAATCTAAGGACCCCAGTTGTGCACAAGCTGCAAGAACACTAGCTATAGTGGCGGCTGATGGCTCCGCC
Organism: Xanthoceras sorbifolium; assembly: GCA_003430845.1. Lineage (NCBI taxonomy): Eukaryota > Viridiplantae > Streptophyta > Magnoliopsida > Sapindales > Sapindaceae > Xanthoceras > Xanthoceras sorbifolium. The sequence continues at coordinate 16,989,413 of CM010618.1, forward strand.
CTAGATTTTAACATCTCATGGTACACTAACAGTGCCTTATCTGCATAATCATTCTGCATAAGCCCCGTTATCATCGCCGTCCACAAAACCACATCCTTATCTTGTATCCTTTCAAAGATCCGAAACGCAACATCAGCATTCCCACATTTCAGATACATAACTACAACTGAGGTTAAAACATGTACATCCAAGTTAAATCCACATCTTACAATCTGTCCATGCACCAACTTTGCCAATTCTAGATCACTCTCTATTGCATTTGCAGACACCAGACACCCAAATGTTTGCTGGTCAGGCACTACACCTTCAATTCTCATTCTATACAAAAGCCGCAATATTTGTCTAACATAACCAACCTGAGCATACCCTGAAATCAAAGAATTCCATGAAATCAAATCTCTTTTATCCATCATTTCAAATAATTTCCTCGCATCCTTAACATTCCCGCATTTACCATACACATTAACCATAGCATTAACTAAAGCTACATCAATCCCAAAACCATACACAACCACACAACAATGCAGACACTGCACCCGTTTGAGCTCCAAAACGCCACAAACCATCCCTAACAAAGTCACCACACTAGGCTCAACCCCATCGAATCTCATCTCATTAAACATGTAAAACGACATGTTGACATCCCCGGCACGCGAGTAGCACCCAATGATCGCACTCCAAGGAACCACGTCTCTCTCAGGCATCAAGTCGAAAACTTGGCGGGCGTGTCTCGTGTGACCGAATTTGGCGTAGAAGTTGATCAGAGAAGAGGAAATAAAAGGATCCAAACAGAACCCATTAACGATAATGTGTTGGTGCAGTGAAATGCCAAGTGAAAAGAGGTTCAGAGAAGCGCAAGATTTCAGGAGGGTAGTGACAGTGTGATTGTCTGGTGGTGTATTGTTGGTCACGAACATGGAAGAGCAGCTTAAAAGGACTTGACAGTTTGAATTTTGAGAGGAGAAGCGATTTGTGAGAGAATTGAATGACTTTAATTTGAGCTTGTTCATATAGCTCATGCTTTGGTTTCAAATTCAATCAATGAATTGGTCTATCAAGCTTGGTTTCTTTGGAAACCAGCCAGTCTTTTGTTTTATATACATAAATAGTATATGCAATTGTGAGGTCTTGAGGCATTGGTTTTGGTGTTATATTCACATATTGAAATGCAACTGAACACACCCAAATCATATAAGAAATCAAGAGTCATCAACATATTTGTATATGTGGGTATGAGTTCAGAGGATGGTTCTTGTATTTATTAGCACAATCCAACATCAAACAGCAAAATCAAAGAGTATTATTGATCTATACTATATCAATTGGTACATCAATAGATGACTAAATGTTTCGGCGACTACGGAATTAAGCTCGGATATTCCATCTCGGATTTTAATTTTTCTGCCGATATTCTTTTGCCCCGAATATGCCCATAAATGTTTCGGTAACTATGGAATTAAGATCGGATATTCCATCTCGGATTTTAATTTTTCTGCCGATATTCTCTTGCCCCAAATATCGTGGATCCAATTCTAACATTGGTGCTACCCATTTCAATCTGCAAAAGCAGCAAAGTTTGTCACCAGTTGCATAACTCTTGAGCAAGTATTTCAAGTCAATAGAATCTTAAAGACTTCCATTACGTTTAAGCTTGTGGGAAAATAGTACTAAAACAGCTGGTGCAAGGCATTCTGGACAAAAATCAATCGCGCACACATAACTTCTTTTTTTCGTTTAGATACTTAGTTCTCGTGAATGTCAAGGCATTTGTAATTCTTAAATAATTTTAGTTTCAAGACGACTAAATCACGTTGATGGAAGATTTTGTAACTAGCACTAATTATTTAAGGGAAAAGCAGGGTAGTCCTTACAGCTAGCTCAAAGTCACCGGACATGCCCATTGATAGTTCACATTGCTCTTCAGGAATTCCAAGTGCCTTGCAGACCTCACTTCTGCAGTTTGCTAAGGTCTGATTACAAAACACAAATTTATATCTGACATTAGAGATAGCAGAAAGCACATAAAATATATGAAAAGAGAGAAAAAAAAATATGAAAGCAAGTGAAAGTCCAATCGGCCTGTCACCTTGAAGTTCTCAGGGGTTGATGTATAATCAGGCATCCCTATCGTCATTAGGCCACAAAACTCAAGGTTTGGGCAGTCTTGACTAACATGCTTTGCAAGTTCTACACATTCTGAGGGCTCAATGCCAGATTTTGCTGCAACGTAGCAGAGATCAGAACAGCAGATCAGAGCTATTACTAAGCAGAAGAAAAGAACCGATAAATCTTGTGAAATCCTTAAAAGGAAAATAAAGATATTTACACAATGGGAATTAAGATTGCAGTGAACAGATTAATACATCCAATACAGCATTTTTTTTCCTAAACTAAATTTATGTTCTTCACATCCTTGCAAGATGTCACTGAAAAATGTGTCAGAACGAGCATGTGCAATATACATTTCAAGGGAAACTATTACATGCAGTAACCCTATGGTCTGATTGACGGGACTTGGGAGCTACTAAGTTAACGATTCTTTGCATAAGAAATTACGTTAACGGTTTACAGTAACTTTCTATTTGTAAGAAACAAAACAATTTTATTAATAATCATAAAAGGAAAAGTTAAAAAGGTCAACCAGCAATCCACCAATCAATTCATAAAACTGCCACTTCCCAGTTGAAATGAATACAGAAATTTATTAACCAAATCCTTCTTCTTCCTACAAATTAGGAATGATAGATAACGACACAGCTGCAGGAAAATATAAACTAAATGACATACATTCTTCTCCACTGGTATTCACTTGGACATAGACCTTCAAAGGCTTTCTTCCAATGCTTGCAACCATCCGATCAAGACGATCTGCAATCTGCAGAATAGAATAAGGTGTAGCAAAAAGTTAAAAAGGAGGAAAAAGAGCTCATTTGAGTAAACAAGACAGCACTCATCAATATGTCTTTTGCTATATACTCAAGTCTCTAAAACTTAAACAAAAGAGTAAATAAAGAAAACCATGAAATTCTTAGCTTCCATCGAGACCTCATGATATCACAGATAAAATACTAGGAAACAGTATTTACCTTCTTGTCATCTACACTTTCTACAGTCGCAAGGTTAGGAACACCAGCTGCACATAAACAGATGATTCATAAATCAGACAATAGTATTTTCATTCTCTAGAACAAGAGAAAATATACGATCGACAAGTTATTCGACACCACATACACATAAAAAAAAAAAAAGTAGTTGTAAGACTTCTTAAAAAGTCGCCTTCCTAAACAACAAGAAAAATCTAACAATTTACATTCGAATGGAGCGGGAAAAAGGAGAGAAAGAGAGAGCAAGTGGACTTGTCTATAATCTAAATAACAGGAAATTATCTAAAAAATTCAGCAGGAAACTTGAAACTGAAACATACAAGTAAAGACTGTAAACGGAGGAGGAGTAAAATTCTATCCAAACAAACACGAAAAATCGTAATCTCAACTAGCTGTTTCAATTACAAGAAGGCATAAATTTGCTTCCACATCTCTTATTGCAAACAATTTACTCTAAAAGTATTAACCAACTTGTTATATTCCTGACAAATTGTTAAAAATTCGTTCTTTTTTGGGATAACTTCCGTTCAAATACCATGTCTAATGTAGACGAAAACATGGAAAAAAGCTTGTCAATCAAGTAATTACGATTGAGAAATCGAATGAGAAGAAATAAAAATATTGAAAGGACCTCAGTATTACCCAGTAATGGTTTCACTTTATTGCTCTGTAAGTTCCCAATAAAATGCCATTCTATATCCTCTGGAAGCTGCACTTTCAAAACCACCTCACACAATCAAAAACTCTCCTTTACAATTAAAAAAAAAAAAAAGATAACACAACATCAAAGTTTACATTTTTATCATCGGAAACCTAGAGATAATATTATATATATATATATACAAAGAAAGACATTTTTATTGAAAAAAGAGAAAGGAACTACCTGAGGAGCCTTCTCGACGATTTCTTGAACGTAATTTTCGCCGAACGATCGGTGACCGGCGTCGTAGACTTGGCGGATGAGAGAGACCGGTTTGGTCTTGCTCACGGCGACGATACGGATCCGGTCAGACGCGCGACCCGAACTCTCGGCCGCTTGGCAGACTCTTTGTATCACGGAGCGGAGCGCCGCCGCTGCGACGCCATCTGTGGCGGCGGAGGAGGCTGCCATGGTTTTCTGTTTCTTGCTTCTGTTCTGCTGGTTCCAGAGTCGTCACTTGATTAATTACTTGTCTCTTCTTCCAGTTACCGCTCGTTTTCTTTCAGTGTCACTTTGTCTGAAAACGGTGCGTTTTGTTGCTATTGATAATATGTTCAATTTTTTATATATATAATATATTTTTGATGAATATGAATACTATATTATTCAATTTTTCATAATTTGATAATTAGATAAATGATAAATGATAATCACCATGAGTTTTTGTAGCTCTTAAAAAAAAAAATTAAAAAAAATCTAGACTATTAAGAGATAGAATAATACCGTCCAATGTGGTTCGATGATAAAGGCGCTCATTCAGCCTGACAAAGTCTCAAGTTGGAGTCGCGCACCACCGCAAGTGGTATATAAAAAAAAAAATAGAATAATAAATAAATAAAAATATAATATACATTATTGTATGCAATTAATATTAAAAGAATTTTTTGCATAAATTGTGTCCGAAATTGGAAACAATGAAAAAAATAATCCATCAATAACATTATTGAATCAATTAATATAAATTATATTTGTCTATTTAAACGATAATTAATATACGAAGTCTTCGTAGAATTTTGTAAAATGAATAGAAATTCTAAGAGAAATTGTACATATTATTATTATTATCAAATGCGATTGAATTTTGGTGTTGAATTTTATACTTGATGATCCATCTAAAAGCCTCCAATGCTAGAGCAACAAAAGCTAAAATTGCAAGTACTCCAACATAGACCCATTTCCACTTCTCAGCATGGCTTTGATGGATGATTCCTTGGAATATATTTGCTATACTTAGACCAATCAATGCATACCCCATTATTTGATGGTATATCTCCCAACACTTGCGGCATTCATTTCCTATCCTTGGTTGCAGAAAAATGGCTAACATCTGTGTCGCGCAACGAAAAAAATATTATTAGACGTATGGAAAAAAGTAAAAGATTCGGATGGTTCATAATTCATTAGAAGTTTTCCCTGAAACTTGTTAGATATATGTGTACAACAGAGAAGGTTCTGATGAATTTTGAAACTACTTGAGTTAATCTCTCTTTATGTATACTGATCAAGTGTGGAATCTTGTACATTACAGAATTGGAATCCTGCACCTGATTATTTATATATACGAGGAGTATTATAGACTTACTTGTATAGTTGAAAATGTGAATACAACGATGCCAAGGATGCGATGTGTTTTGAGAGAGTATTGCTTGGAAGAGTTTCCAAGCCACAATCCAACGCCCCATCCAATTGTACCAAGAAGATATCCTGAACTTTGACACAAAACGTGAAGAGGGTACCATTCATCATATTTCAATGGAAATTGCCTGAAGTATCTTGCAATGATCGCCCCGGCCGGCAAGAGAGTCCCCCATCCTAAGATATTAAGAATCCCATGAGCCTGTTAAATCAACAAACGGCGACGTTATCACATCATCAAAGCGTCTGTACGGAAATTTAGTTAATATGTTACGTACACGTTGATAAACTTACGTTTCTAATAAGAAGATGTCGATGATGCCCAGAGGTCTGGCCCTTCCATGGCTTTAGATTTGTTGTAACCCCAGTCTCAGTGCTTTCAAGAGAAGTAGTAGTAGTAGTAGTCTGCATCTGGTGCTGCTCCATTTCCTCCACACTTGTTGTGTCAACTTTTCTTGTCATCTTCACAAAAGAAACCTCCTCATCCTGATCATAATTGAGTGATGATGATAATGAGGAGGCTACCTGGGCGGCAGCAACAATAACAGAAGGGAGATCAGGCAACATCAAACTCATAATCAGGATTACTATAAGCCAATGACAACTCATAATCTTATAATTTTCTAAGTAATTTTGTATGATCCAACACAGTTGATTCTACAACCCAAATTTTTTTTTTTTTTTTTAAATAGGTATTGAGAGAATATGTGCTTTTCTTATCAATGTAAATTAACTAGGGAATCATGTCTCTTCTGTCTTGCTTTAATAAAATTATATTTGTACGATCAGATATTATTCTGACTATCTTTAGCTCTTTTCTCTTTTGATAATTAATATGGTTTATTTAATTAATCAATAATTAATGTGGCATAATTTGTGTGTTCTTCATACTAGATCAACATTCATGTGAAATTTGGATGATTTAGGAGGCCATGAGGCCATCAATATTTTTATTCAAAACCCAATTTTTGTTCTATGAACTGTGAATTGAATAAAATACATTCAATGTCGGGGTTGAGAAACGAGAAAAATTAATGTAAAATTTTAAAATAATTAATTAAAGAAAATTTCTCTTAAATATATGTATCAAAACTCGCTTTATCTTTATGTAAGTGATATTCAAAACTTAAAAAAAAAAAAAATGACATTCAACCTTTTTAATATTCCATCTAAAGTACGGCAATTCGAATCTATAATATTATCAGGTAAAATGAATATTTTTTATCCCCAAACTAATGATAGTAAACCCTTCTTCATACATCTACATATTATTAATTTTTATTTTTTAATTTTGTAATTTTTCAAATACCTTATGTGACCTACACGAATTTTGAAAAAAATTGGAATTATTCAATTTTTCATTTCCACTCTTTAAATTTTTCTATTCACCAAGATCCCAGCTATGATTCATTAATTAATGTCTAGTACACTTTACAGTTGAGATACAGAGCTCATCAACTTTTCTTCACATCTAATCAATTGATATTTAATTCTTCTTAAAAAATAGAAAAATTTTAGTGATTTCTAAGCAGTCTATTGAATTAAGACCACACACAAATTAAAAAGCATATATATATATATATATAACTTGTACATTCAATTTCTCGTATTTAGTCAACTCTCTCAAGCATGCCACATACAACATTTCCCTATTTAAACCAAAATCTCCAATCAAATCATCTCCATAATCGATCACTCTTGATCCTTATAGTTCTTCATTTACCAGCCATGAAGATGCTAACGGTACTCCTGCTATTTGCACTAACATTAATGGCTCTTGTGGCAGAGGAAGTTTACGGCGAAAACTCAGATTTGCGAAGCCGGCTGCTCAGGGAGGCGGAATTGGATCAGGAAACAATGACAATTAGTACTACTACTGCTTCTTTAAGAGGTGCGGTGAACATCATGACTTGTGACAAGTTTCCGCGCATTTGCCGGCAGCTGAAGAGCAGCTCAGGGCCGGATTGTTGCAAGAAGAAATGTGTTGATGTGAGGACCGATAGACTCAACTGTGGAATGTGTGGGTACAAGTGCAAGTACAATGAAATATGTTGCAAGGGCAAGTGTGTGAATGGTTCGTTTGATAGGAGACACTGTGGTGGGTGCAATAAGAAGTGCAAAAAAGGAGAGTTTTGCGTTTATGGGATGTGCAATTATGCATGAAATTGAATGGTTTTCGTTGCACAACTTGTAAAACATTTATAATTTGTTTTCTTGACAATTTCTTATCACACGAACTTGATCTTGCTTTAAAGAGCAGCATGTATGATCGTGTTTGTTTGTGCTTAATTAACTGATATTTGCATGCTACTATGGAGTATTCACACTGTAATATCTCTCTCTATATATATTAACATATATAACATATATATATATATATATTAATGCAACAGTCTAAAGATCATGGCACATTTGTTCTTCGTTTCAATGCTTCTTATAATAACTTGCAAAATAAATCTCACCGATATACTATAGTTATTCGTATATTTGTTTAATAAAATCTTATATTCATGTATGAAAATATAAATCTTCACTATAATTTTATAGTTATCAAACATGCATCATGAATAAATATTGATAGTTTAGACTACAAATGGCATGCTGCGTCTATTCTAGTATGATATTTAACGCTAATTTATGCATATGTACTCTCTCTCTTCTCTCTCTCTATATATATATTTGTAATAATAGAGAAATCACATCCTTCCTTAACATATGAGACTCTTAATTTACAAATTTCTTTTTACTAACCACCATAAAAGTTGTTGATTTTGTTACTATCTCGAAATAACCCCAAATTTAATACATATATCCAGGGGCGGAATAACAAGGTAAAATTTAGAGGGTCAGGTCAATAAATATTTAAGTTTTTTACATTTTAAATTAAATATTAAAAAAAATTTACATACAAAGTTTTTTTTTTTTTCAAGAAGTTTTGGAAGCCCCGCCTCTCAAAGGGGGACGCCCCTGCATAGATCGAACATGGTATTTATAGTAGTTTATTAAGAAATTTTTATGAGAATTCGCATTCTACTTTAAATATGCAACTCTTAATTTTTTTTAAATTTCTGTTACTAACCATTGTAATAATTATTGATTTTGCAAATATCTTAGAATGACTCCAAATTTAATACATACATCAAATGAAGTATTTGTAGTAGTTCCATGTAAAAGTTATTATTAGAAATCACATTTTAGCTACATTGAAATATGGCGAGTATTAAGTTTTGTCAAATTTCCATTGCTAACCACTGTATAAATTATTTATTTTGCAACTATATCGAAATGACCTCAAATTTGATACATAGATTCAATGGAGTATTTCTAGTATTTTTGTACAAAAGTTTTTTGAGAAATCACATTCTGTATTGAAATGTGCTATTATTAATTTTTATCCAAATTTCTTTTACTAACAACTCTACAAATTGTTGATTTGCGATAGTCTCTGAATGACCATAAATTTTGATACATAGATCAAATTGAGTATATCTAATAATTTCGTGCAAGATTTTTAATTACAAATTAGGATAAATTGCAATTGAATATCCTGACGCATGGTCATATTGCAATGAAATTGTACTTTTCTTAAATTACAACAAAATATATTGGATAATTATCAATTTGGTCCCTAACGTATTTAAAAATATTATTTTTTGACCTATTTTATTTTTTTAACTCACATTGTCTCTAATTTTTCCAAAATACATCAATTTAGTTCTTATGATCAAAATTTTGACAGTCCAACCTGATATAAAGTATAAATTGACGATTTTACCTTTTTTTTAATTAGATTATTAAATTAAATCGACGTTTTTACCCTTTAACTTTTAACAACTTTAACTATTTAGATAGTCCAATAAGAAATTGATATTCGTTATAAAAATTTAATTTTTTTTTAAAAACACTTAAAAATAATTAAATAAAATAAATATGATAAAATTTATTAAAATTTAAAAATATTTTAAAACTTAAAAGTAATATCATTTATTAAAAATAAAATAAAATTCAAGATTAAATATTTATAAAACTTAAAATTTAGTAATTTAATACATATATATAATAAATTTATATATATATATATATTGCAGTTTTATTATTATATTTTTATTTTTATAATATATTAATAATAAATGTATTTATATATTGTAATTTTATTAATATATTTTATTTTTATAATATATATATATATATGTGTGTGTGTGTGTGTATATTATGTATATATACTATATAATATACTCTAAGACATGTATATATAATATTTAACACTTTAGTTTTTTTGACTAAATTTTAAATTTTATAAATATTCAATATTGAATTTTATTTTAATTTTTACTAAAATGATGTTACTTTTAAAATTTTTAATGAATTGTATTATATTTATTTTTTTATTTAGTCCTTCCTAAGTTTTTTTTAAAAAAATAAAATAAAATTTTTATAATACATATAATTAATTAAATGTTAACTGAAACGCAGTCGTTTCTAGCTTTAACTATAGTTTGGTTTGTTTACTCTGGTTACACGCACTACTTCTCTCTCCAAGTTGTCTCTATTGATATTTTCAATTTCTTCTTCTAACAGTAACACAGATCACTTCGAAATCTTTTTCCTCTCAAAACAGGAGCTAGGTCAACAGTGTACTCGAGATGTTCTTCTGCCAGATCTAGAGCTAGAGCTACAGATCTCTCAAGATCTTCACTTCATAGACCAAGAGCTGATGCTGCAGAAGAGGATCGCACTCAGTGGAGAAGAGAACGAAGATCTACAATGGTGAGAAATTATTTTGCTTTGTAGACAAACAAACAATTGTAAAATAATTTTTCTCTGTAATTTCTGTTTTTTATTTCTGAATAATATTGATAGATTACAAAGTCTTCACTTATATATACATGTTTAACAGCTGACTTGTGAGCTGGAAAGTTTGTTAGAGAATAACAAACTTTCCCGCCTAAATTAACTACCCTAACAACCCTTTGCTGACTGGACTTAATCATGATCATCATTGTGATAATCATGGTTACTGATGAGTGGTCCCTCTTTAGATTTCTGGGTTACTTGTGTAGGGAGTCTGATAGTCTCTGCTTGATGTTCACCAGGTGTTTGTTGAGAAGCCTCACTAGGTTTTCTTTTCTGTGAACCATAGGTAGCTTGTGTAGTATCACTAACAAATTATCATATATTATTATTTTTTAAACTATTATAAATTTAAAGTTTAGAGATTTATTACAGTATAAATATATAGCTCGAACTTACAATCTCATTAATATAGATTTGAGGAACTTACCTATGGATCACCGTTTATCGAATTATTTTAAAATTTAAATTAAAAGATTATAGAACATGACAAGAGTGGTGATATTGCTTTATCAACAATCCAGCAACTGAAATGTCCATTAATTCAATGCATTAATTTCCTTGATCCTTGGTTTACTCTCAAAAGCATATATGTATGTGGGTCAAACCACAGCATGTGCTTATATATCTATTATAGGGAAGGTACATAGCATCAAATTTGTTGCTTCATCTTGCAAAATACAATCAAATAATTAATAAATCAATCACTTCTCCTAGTGTATATGCACATTCACTCACATCTCAGTGATTAGTGCACATTCTCATCCACCTTAATGATAGGAGACGTTCAAGTTCACCATGTGTGTATCTACCAGCATATGTACGGATCTCGATAGATCATATAAACTTGTTATTAATCTTGTAACCACATATATATATATATATATATAACTTATTTGCAATCCAAATGACAACTACTAACGAGTTCAGCGAATGAGATTCGAACGTGAAAATTTACTATTCAACCCACTCAAGGCTTCTGTTAAAAACTTATTCAACCCTAATTTCTTTTTCTTTTTCTTTTTTGGTAATTTGCTTTGGATTTGTACGGGGTGGATTGGATATATCTTGTCAAGGCTGCATTGCAAGATAGCCAAACCTTTTGGCTAAAATATTCTATAACTTGTACAAATGTGATTAATGTATGTATAATAAAAGTCAAAACATGTAAACAGAGACGTGTAGTGTAGGCAAGATTCTTATAATGTAATAAGCTGCTGTTATCTTTGAAGAGAATTAAAAGTGCTTCTGTAACTGATTTCAAACCAAATTTTAAGCGGAAAAATTTTGAAAAGAAAATTAAAGAGATTTTATCTTCGCAATCTAATTATCAACGTGGGCATTTAGCTATTATAGGCAAGTGGGATTTTGATTTTGTTTCGTTATAGAGAAAGCCAACGTATACTTTCTTTGACATCATGACTCGAGAAAAATCTTCTATTCTTGCAAGTGATTTCATAGTATTGATATTGAAATAGTGTAAAGGTTTTTATTTATTTATTATATAAATGACATAGAAACCGAACGAGAGTTGGACCTATTAAGATCAAATAATATTGGTGTGACGGCGAATAGGCTTTTTATTAAATTATTAATGGTTTGCTATTAAATGAATTATATGGTTAAGCGCACGTAGACACTTTCGATATCCAAATTCATTAATAGAAACTCCTATCACAGGGAAAGGTTTCCACCTATCTTTTAGACTTTATAGGCGTATACTAAATTAATAATTCTATAAATTTTTATCTCATAAGTGAATGAAATTAACTTTTTCTTTTTATTATTATCAATAAGAAATTGAACACAGAAGATCATGAGAAATAGTTAAATATCACTATCTACCGTTTTTTTTCTTTTTTAACATGTCGATTCAAATTTGGAATATTATCATATTAAATAAGTGCAATTTGCCATCAAACCATATTCAACGGTGATAAATATCTTAATCACAGTTTCAGATTTCTTAGATTTATCAAAATATGCCTCACATTATTCTCCAAAAGCTGCTATATATGGTATATGATCAGTCAAGTATATTTCCTAACAAGGAAATTTCATATACATCTTCAGTGAGTCAATTGATAGATAATTTCTATTTCGTGTATACTAATTTGGTTCTCCCCCTTTTCCCCATATCTGAATTCTAATTTTCAACGGATACCATTTATCAAATTGAGAGCCTAACTTTCCATTGACTTGACAAAGACCTTGTTCATTTTTTTTCCTCCATTTAATTCCTATAAATACCTTCTCATATATATCTCTCATCATACTTATATAAACACATAAATTACAACTATGGAGTCATCAAAAACCCTAGTTATCATCTTGATTGGAACAATAACATTAATGGCCTTGGCCATTTCAGTGTACTCAAATGAAATTCCCTTGCCAGAAAGCGAGGAAGGATACTCCTCGAATAACGTTCTCCGAGGAAAGGGACGCTTCCTCGCGGACAATCTTCGGCAGGGTAGTACAGTGACAGCTTCTTGTGACAAGTACCCCAGAGTCTGTCGTGCCAAGGGCACCTCCGGGCCTGATTGCTGCAACAAACAATGCGTTGATGTGTCGAATGACAAACTCAACTGCGGGAAATGCGGCAGGAAGTGCAACTACACCCAAATGTGTTGCCAAGGAAAGTGTGTGAACACCTCAGTCAACAAGAAACATTGTGGCCGCTGCAACAACAGTTGCAACAAGGGAAGTTCGTGTGTCTATGGGCTGTGCAGTTATGCTAATTAATTAGTTTAATTAAATATGAAAATTAATTCTCAAGTTCGAACGTCCGCATATATCTTTAGTCAAGTAATTCGTTTTGTTGTTAACCGTTAGATCGTATTCATCGACGGTGCTTTGATATATGGGTATAAATAAAATGCAAATCTCCGGTTCAGCAAACAATTAGGTTTAGAATAAGAACATCAGTGTCAGCGGAGATTACGTTGGATGTGTTACCAATAAAAGGCAAGCCAATAGCCATGCATATATGGCTATTTGATGTTTCGGCTTGGGATAGTATTAATTGCATTTTATTTTATAATTTTTATTATGTGAACATTTAGTTAATAAATTTTTGTTTTATACTCTTGATCTCTTCATTTTAATCATATTACTAATATTACCTCTATAATTTTATTAATCTCGAATTAACTATAGGATTATAAATCAGTGAATTTGAAGTAATTCAAATCCAGAGAGGTCCGTATTTTAAAAAAATCAGTACGTATGAGAAGAAAATGACCATAGTAATTCATTAAAATTAATCCAAAAAAATTAATAACGTCCTAATATGGTTCTACCTAAGTTTGACACTTGATTAAATAGTTGAATGAAGTGGTCAAGTAAAGTGGGTTGGACCCGGACCCGGACCCTTGATCGCCAAACTTTTGCTCATTGGATTCACATTTGTTAATTAATTAATTAATGTTTATGGTCAACTCTAGGAATTATATAATAATAAGAAGAACAAAAGTCAAATGAGAAACAAAATTTAGAAGTCAAAATCATAGAGTGCTTTTATAACGGTTTTATTTATTTATTATAATGTAATAAGAGAAATAAATGGGTAGTTTAAAAGGGTTTTGTTACATTAATTACCACCTAATAGGGTATAATAATAATAATAATAATGCTCATTCAGTGTATTAATATCCCAAGTTCGATAAATGACAATATTACATATTGAAGTTGTTGTATATAAAAAGAAGAAAAAGAAAGGGTTTTGTGACTTTTTATGTGAATAATTTGAATAAGAATATGGTGTCCTGGTGGGATCACTTAGCAAATCAAATTATTAAATTAAATAAATAAGCCGACAAATTCTGTTAGAATTAATATGATTTAGGGAATATATTATATATATATATATATATATATATATATATAAAAGTGTGCTTCATATGAGCACCCCCTTACCGTAATACAATCAGCACCATTTAATAATAGCCCTTGGATCAATTCAAGGGTTGTTATTAAATGGTGCTTATTAACTTATTAATTACTAGTTATTAAATGATGTTTGTTTTTCTTGTTTTTCTTGTTTTTCTTTTTTATTATTTTTTTTATAATTAATATGTTAATAAGCACCATTTAATAAGAACCCTTAAATTGATTCAATGACTATTATTAAATGGTACTAATTGTATTATAATAAAGGAATACTCATATGAAGCTCCCTCATATATATATATATATATACATATTATACATGTGTGTTTAGTATTTTTTGTTTTGAGAGGAAAAGCAATATATTACAAAACCACCAAAATAAAACACTATCCAGGATGATTATCCTAAACCAAACTCTCCATAAATGAAGGACAAGACTCCAACCAAAAAGAATCCGAAAGAAAATCAAGAGCAGCCTTAGCAATAGCATCGGCAACCTTATTAGCAGGCCTATGAACAAACGAAAAACTAAGAATATTAGAAAAACAATCTGTCTAGAAGATATCCGCAATAATCAAACCCAATTCAGAAGAAGGAATAATCTGATTGCGAAAAGTGTTAATCACACTCAAAGAGTCAGACTCCACATGAACTGGAGTCAGGCCAGACTCGTAAGCAAAGCGAAAGACCAGGGAACATGTGTTTAGTATTTACTATTTTCTTTTTATTAAACTAAATATTAATTTTGTATTTGTTAAGATTAAACACTACGAGCTCAGTTCAGATAAATGCTCTCGCTACATAAGTGAGAAATCTTCGCCACATTTAATTTTTATAAGAAGTTAGAGCTGGAACCCTCATCATCGCTAATTTGAAAAAAAAAATCAAATACTCAACTAATTAGGCAGTTTATATACTTATTCAATATCATTTTAATTCTTAAAAACTATTTTTTATATGGTATCAGTTAATCATTTATTATTATAAACAACTTAAACTTTTGTACTTAAAATGAATATTCTGTTAGAAAATGACATTTTGAATAGGCTTTTTGAAGCTTAAATTCAAGTATGATCAATATCATGAAAATAATGGATCAATGTGAATTCATATTGTCCTCCATGTAAAGATCGAAATGGTATATTAATATAATCAAAATGACATTCAGTTGAATGAGAAACTGTTGCTCAAAATACGCCCAATAAATTAAAATAATTATGATAAAATAAGTCAATTCCATATGGGATAATATCAAAGATATTTGTGCTTATATGTACTTGACAAATATATAGATGTCAAGTAAATGTTGCAAGAAGGATGTCTCTCACACGCAGGGGTACAAATCATGGACCTCGAGTTCAAAAACTCGTGGTGCTGGCACGAATAAATATTGCACCACCCGGGACCCATTTGTAATATTTTAATATTTTTTATGTATACCTTAGAACTAACATAATCTAATTAACTAGAATGGCCTGGGAAATATACCTTATACCAAGATAGAGCGATTATTACTACCATACCATATTGGGTCGATAATTTATCTGTCTAAATAATTAACTAAAATGGCCTGGGAAGTATACCTTATACCAAGATAGAGCGTTTATTACTACCATACCACATTGGGTCGATAATTTATCTGCCTAAATATCTAATTTGGGTGTGCATGTTCCCTAATTTTGACCTAATTTAGATTATAATATTTCTCCAAAAGCCTAACTTTCGTTTACTTTTTAGTTATATAATCTTCTCTGCTCTTTGAATTGGACCACTCCACTAACAGTACACAGAGTCTGAATTAATCCATGCAAATTGATTCACGTACTTCAATTAATTTCACAAACAATCAATTAAACAGCCTCTCCATATATGATCTTCACTATAAATACCTCTACAATATCTCCATTTCTTCTTCACATTCAAACCGCACTAATAATATTTTTCCTGAAAATAAACTGATCACAATGAAGTCCCTTCAAATATTTCTTGTGCTAGCCATGCTAGTCTTGGCTGCCACAGCTCTAATTTCCGCTGCAACACCGCCTTCCTCCGATGATCATGATGATGATGGTGATGATAGTACAACAACTTCGCGCCGCGGAGCTAGTCGGTTTCTCGCTTCTGCTTCGAGAACTAGGGTTAATGTGATGACATGTAACACTTACCCTAGGATTTGCCGTGCCAAGGGCAGCCCGGGGCCGGATTGCTGCAAGAAGAAGTGTGTGAATGTGCATACAGACAGGCTCAACTGTGGCAAGTGTGGCAGGAAGTGCAAGTACTCGGAGATTTGCTGTAAAGGTGAGTGTGTGAATCCAAGGTCCAACAACAAGCATTGTGGGGGTTGCAACAACAAGTGCAAGAAAGCTGCTGGGAGCTATTGTGTCTATGGGCTGTGCAGCTATGCGTAGACCAGAAGATTGTTGGCTGATTTTCAAGCTATTCTCGGGCAAAAAAAATTAGAAGATTACTATAGCAAAATTTGATTTGTTTATTATATTATAGCTACATGCATACAGCATATAGCTAGATTAATAAGTTGTTAATTAATTCGTGTGATGAATGAGGCAATAAGACATCAGATAGGTGTCAGTGTGATATGTATTTATCAATTTATTCTTAATATATGTTGATTAGTTACAAATTATAGCTAAGGTTTTCGATTAGTCCAAGTAAATATATTAGCTAATTATGTTATTGATTAAATTTATATGTCTCTCGTTTCTTATTTTTATTTTATTTTAGCACACACCCATGATGTTATTATACAATTAAATTGCACATTCACTCATAGCTCAAATGGTTAGTACACTTACCTCCCACCTTAGTGGTGAGAGCTCAATTCCCACCATGCACATTTACCAACATGTGTGGGTAGTTTTCTCTCATTATTATGAAAGTAGATATCTCCCTTTATGGGAATAGATATTTGGACTGTACGTTTAATAATTGATCTCGACAAGTCTCGACACTTTCATTGCAAGAACTATAATCAATTGAATCCATTATTGATTATATATATAGAGAGAGAGAGTGAGAGAGAGAAGAAATTAAATATATTCTTTAAGTAGCCTGTGACAATTTAAATTACTAAGTAACGTTTTTTTTTTTGCCACATTATATCAATATTGAAATTAGATAATTGTATTGGAAAAAGTTCTTTTAACTTTTTCAATATAAATCCTATATGACACTCAATTTTTTCCAAATATATAATAACATTGAAGATGCTCTTACCTCTAAAATTTTATTAATCTCGAATTAACTATACGATAATAAATCAGTGAATTTGAAGTAATTCAAATCCAGATCCGTATTTTAAAAAAATCAGTACATACTAAGAAGAAAATGACCGTAGTAATTCATTAAAATTAATCCAAAAAAATTAATAACGTCCCCACTATGGTTCTACCTAAGTTTGACACTTGATTAAATAGGTGAATCAAGTGGTCAAGTAACGTGGGCTGGACCAGGTCAGGACCCGGACCCGGCCCGGACCTTGATCGCCAAACTTTTGCTCGCTGGATTCACATTTGTTAATTAATTAATGTTTATGGTCAACTCTAGGAATTATATAATAATAAGAACAAAATTCAAATGAGAAACAAAATTTAGAAGTCAAAATCATACAGTGCTTTTATAACGGTTTTATTTATTTATTATAACCGCCTAATGTTGTATAACAGCTGTAGTATTAATATTTCAGTTGAGTTGTTGCACCATTAAATATAGCTATGATATTAATAATACTTGTTCAGCATAATAATATAATCTACATTAGGTGATATATAAAAAGAATAAAAAGAAAAGGTTTTTGTGACTTTTTATCTTAATAATTTGAAGAGAGAATTTTAATTTAGTCCCTATTTTTTAATAAAATATTACTCTTTTACATACATTTTTAGTTTTTCACATAGTTTCTGATATTTTATAAATAGATAAAATTAGTATTTTGACTAATTATATGACGATCAATCATCACTATTTGATAATTTTACCCTTAAGAATTAATAGAATTACAATTTGACATTCTAATTAAAATATAATAAAAATAATAATAAATAATATTAAATTAAATTATAAAAACTTAAAAATATAAAACTTATTAAAAAAATAATCAAATTAAAATATGTTATAGAAAAATTAATATTTAAAAAAATAAAGAATAAAAAGGGTTAAAAATTGCTAAAAAAATAAAAAAAATTGAGAATTAAATTTTATTCTTTAATTTTTTAAATGTTAATTTTTATAATAAAATAACTTAATTTGAATATTTTTAAATTTTTTTAATTCTCTATTTTTTAATTTTATCCTTTAATTTTACAAATGTTAATTTTTTCTAATAAAATAACTTAATTTGAATATTTTTTTAATAAGTTTTATATTTTAAGTTTTTATAATTTAGTTTAATATTATTTTATTAGTTTTTCTATTTAATTATTTAATTATATTTTAATTAGGATGTAAAATTGTAATTCTATTAATTGAATTATTTAAGGCAAAATTGTTTTTTAGAAATTTTGTAATAGTTAACCATAAAAAAGTTGGTCAAAAAGACCAATTTGATCTATTTAGGAAATGTTAGGGACCACGTAAACTAAAAAAGAAAACTTAAATAAAAAAAATGATTCATCAAAAGTAGGGACTAAATTGAAGTTATCCCTAATTTGAATAATAACATGATATCATAACTGGCAGTGGCGGAGCCAGGAAGTTCTTCTAATGGGGGCTTAGTTCAAATAGAATATATTATAAAATATAAATAACAACAATAGTAATAATAAAAACAATAATAATAGTGTAATGTGTACTTGTACCCCTTTCAAAAAAATAATAATAAAATGTAATTAAAAAATTAAAACTTTCATATAATTTATAATTGTTGATAAATTTACAATTGCCCACGACGCGGTTTCATATTTTTAAACCGTTGCACAATAGCTTTGTTATCAATACTTTGTATATATACTCTTCTTACTTTATTTCGAATATTATGATAATAATCAGAAATTGGAGATCGTAAACCAGGATTTGTAGGAAGATTGTACAAGTCAAAATCTACTTTTTTTTTCTTTGAAATACCATTATCTATTTTTCGAGGTGTTGATTTCAACGGTTTGATCAAATATCTCTCCATATATGTTGTATCATACAATTAAAGATAGAACATAAAATTATGTCATTTGAATAAATTTAAAATTCTGTAGAAAGAATAAAATTAATTTTAAAAAATAAATAAAATTATGGATAATTAGTGGAACGCGCATAAGAACGGGAGACAAAATACTTTAAAACTATTAATATGTAACGCCCCTAATTTTTCGTAATTATGAAAAATATATTATTTTTATGGTGCATTTGGATGATAATGAGTCCAATTGAATATTGGTGAAGTCAATTTGGTAATGGGATAAGTATGGAATATTTTTGGAATAATTATTGAGATGGAATGTGATTATGAATAAATTTGTGTCATTGGAGAATTTTAAGAAGTTCAAGGGAGCAAATGGTAATTAAGAAGAATTTGTATATGTATGTGAGTTTGTGTGTGAGTGTTTACACACAATGAAAACTTAAAAAAAAAAAAGAGAAAAAGATTGGACAGCACATGAGCATAGTAATCTCAATTTGAGACAGAGAGTTAGCAAAGACAAAAAAACAAAACAGTGCTCGCGTGAGAGAAGAAAGAAGAGAGAAGAGGAGAGAGAAAGGAAAGAGAAGAAGAAGGAGAAGGAAATTTACGTTGGTCCAGAAGAGTTTTGTGTTCAGAATAATTTATATATATATATATATATATATATATATATATCAAATTATCCCAAAATCAATTTCAAACAACAGATCATAAGCCATAGATCCCAAATAAATTAAAATCAATATAATATAACAATTCCGAAAATTTCTGAAAAATCTAAAAAATACAAAAAAAATACCACCAAACCTGAAATACTATTCTGAACACAAAACTCTTCTGGACCAACGCCAATTTCCTTCTCCTTCTTCTTCTCTTTCATTTCTCTCTCTTCTTTCTCTCTCCTCTTCTCTCTTCTTTCTTCTCTCACGCGAGCACTGTTTTGTTTTTTTGTGTAGCACCCCCCGACCCGACCCGGGCGGACCGACCCGGGGTGCGCTACTCGGACTTTCAAAACTTTTCACTATTCAATTTTACGTTTTAAAATCATTGTGAGCCCAATCAAACAGATAGAAATCCCTTTCAAGTGAGCCCATAACAATAAATAAACTTTTCACGAAAATTCGGCAGAGTACCGTTTGTTTTTCGGACTTTCCAAAACCTGCTTTTACACAAAACAATTCCAATACAATTTCCAACAACAATCCAAAAATAATTCTCAATAGCACTTCTATACAATTTCAATCAGTTGCGCACTCTGCCGTTTAGTGCGACTTTCACAGATAGTTTATAAAATAAAATAAATCGAACTTAAACTTTTACAATCATTTTGATAATAAAATACAGAAGTCATAAACTAGTTAATTACAAAACATTTTACAAAACATATTTACAAATTCCCTGTATATGCATGCTTTCAGAATATATATACACATAACAAAAATATAGCTACCCAACTGTACAATCTCTGTGACTCGGTCTGCAACTCGTTCTTCCTTCAGTCCTTAGGCTCTTCTGGATTCCTGGTACCTACGCGTTAGACATAAAACTAACGCGCTAAGCATAAAGCTTAGTGGGTGTACTAAAAACTATAAACTCAATTAAATAAACCACAAATAAATATCTGTTAAGAAGAAATAAACCACAATATATATTCCATTCCATTTCAAAACGATTAAATTTCTAAATCAAAACATTAAACAATTTCAATCACTTTAATTTCAATAATGAGATCAATATACGAATGCTATCAATAAAATCATTCAGTACACTTTTCAATTCCAATCAATTCTGGCCCGCTAGAATACTAAACATATTAGGACCGGAATATGGGTCAAGCTCCCAACCCCCAGAACGAATTCTGAGGAGGTACGTGTCTCCCAACTCTAGGAC